>PUQB01000041.1:834749-883201 GCA_003024785.1 Selaginella tamariscina
TATATATATTATATATATATATATATATATATATATATACGTGTGTGTGTGTGTGTGTGCGTGTGTGTAAATTAGAAATAAAGAGTGCATGTAGAACTATATGTAAAATTCGCAAATGGGTAGTGTTTGAAGCCCTAGATCTAACTGCATTGTGCTAGATGGGATTAAGCCAAGATTAAGCAAAGATTAAGAACTTACACAGCAATGGCGATGGAGCTCCAAGAATTGAACAAGTGGGCATCAAAGAAAAGCTTAAACACACATAATCTTGGCTAGACACCCATTAATCTTGCTGTAATCCGTGTACCCATTTGCTCCCAGTCCCAAGAGTATACACATACAGTCTGTTCACACACACACGCACGCACGCACGCACAAGATAAACAAAAGAAAAGCTTTATTTTTTCTTTAGCTTTTCTGAATTATGAGAACCACGATCCATGGATACATATATGGAGAATATTCGTTTAGAATCTGCAGTTAATCACGGGCTATATGCCACTTAATTATAGCTCAATAAAGAGATTTTGCTAAGAAAACAATTGAAAAGTTAATTTATTATTAGAAAATATTAACTAAATTTACATTCTAATTAATAGATGTATCTAATCATATATATATATATATAATATGTATACAGTATATCTGAAGTTAATTAACACTATCTCCAAAATGCATTATTGAATAAACATTTAAGTATTTAAACATTTAAATGTTCAAATTTGAAATTTTCCTTTATATATTTATGCAAGGATTGTATATATTTATATTTATAAAGTTTTAAATATATTGGCAACATAAATATTTCAAATAGAAATTAAAGGGAAAATTACATTTATATTCCTAAATTTATCATATTTACTATGTATATCCCTAAAAATTTTATATTTACATATAAATTTTAAAATTAAAAATTAAAAAACATTTTTAAAAAATTAATAAAAATTTATAATTAATTTATATTTTATTATATTTAGGTCCAAACTAGAACCTATTAAACATATATATCATAATATAATATAATTATTTTTTAAAATATTCTATTTTTTATTATGATAATTTTTTGACATTTAATATTTAATAAACTTCAATTATTTCATTTGCAATATATTATAATTAAATTTATAAATTTTAGAGGGGTATATATGTATAAATATAAAACTTGTATGGGTATATATGTAAATATAATAAATTTTAAAGATATAAATGTAATTTTCCCTTCTATTTATTTGTATTGCCTAATATATTCTAATTGAATGCATTATTAAAAACTTTTCATATGGTTTTTTAATTTTCAGGGTATGTACGAATTGCACGGAATATTCTTTGGGAATTTGCATTATTTAACCTCTAGACGAGTTTATTACAGATTAATTTTACGTGACATGATTGTTGAAAAGGATTATATTTATAGTTTATATATCATCCAATAGAATGGTCACAATTATTATTCCGAAATACGGTGATTGTAAACGAGATTGTACATGCCTTGTAATTACACACTCTCCATGACAAGCAATAACACATTGCTTCTACCTGTATAATACACACATACACGTGAGCGAGTTTATACACATTACTATACACACGTACATACATACATATACATAAAACACGTTCTTCTACGTATTTGAGATATAATAATGTAAATTATGCACTTTATATAGAAAACATCGTCATATACTGAAGAAAAGAAGTGCACAATCCTGTACTTTATATGCATAGATGTGTATATGTTAGAAACAGACGCAGACACATGTACATACACTTCTTAAAATGCACCGAAATAAAACGCGTAAAGACGTGTATATATAGATACAAACAAACACACAAACATGTATGTATATAAAAGTCATAATATGCACTTATTAAATATACACATATAGACTACGTACACCTACATAAGTACGCAAATACAGAGCTCTCTCTCTCTTTCTCTCTCACACACACACAGACATACGCACGTGCCTTTAGGAGAATCTGTGTACGTTTTCAGGTGGCCGCACACAACGCCTGATCAAAGTAGCTCCAGAAGCTGTCTTCACAGGAGCTGCTCGCACCGTCATTACACGCCGGAACCGAGTTGCTATTGCTGAGAATAACCGGAGACTCTATATTGGGAGCTTGTATGAGTGTCTCGGACTCTGGCAAGTCAGCGTGTATGGAAGGGGCCACCTTGTACCTCTCCGAGGGCTGAACTCGGACACTCGAGGACATGAACCGTGAAGAAGCCATGTAAGACTTGCTGAGTATCTCATATGAACTGAACTCCTCTGGTGCATCCATAACTGTTGAATCCATGAGAGCCGACTGTGGGAGGAGACTGTGTGGAGAGTTCATGGGAATCCTGTTTAGCTTGTGGTCTTCTGTACTCAGGTAGCTTACTTCCTGTAAGAGTTCCTGTTTAAGCTGTGGTACCTTGCTCAGCTTCTCCACAAATGCACCGTATACACTTCTGTTTTGCATCTCGTGAGAAGCCACTGACTGGCATGCTTGAAGAGCTTGGGTGCCTGAGAAAGCTTGCTGCTCCATATATGATCTGATAAGTAAACATGCTTCTGTGTTAAAACAGCTTATCTATAGATATAATATATATATCGATATAAACTAGCTTATGGGCTAGTTACGATATTTTGC
This sequence comes from Selaginella tamariscina, assembly GCA_003024785.1. Taxonomy (NCBI): domain Eukaryota; kingdom Viridiplantae; phylum Streptophyta; class Lycopodiopsida; order Selaginellales; family Selaginellaceae; genus Selaginella; species Selaginella tamariscina. The sequence continues at coordinate 837,387 of PUQB01000041.1, forward strand.
TATAACTAATGAGAATAAGACACTTACACACGATATAAACATAGACGCTTTATGAGCATTCTATGGGTATATCTACAACACCCACACGCTCCATATACCATCTCATAAGCACATATTTCTTGTAGGATACAAACAACATATATCAACACGCACATATACTCTACATACAGTTTATGAGCAAGTGAAGATATTGTTCTACGGCTATATATCCATAGTGCTGTTAAGCGCACACACGTGCGTGCGCGCACGCAGAGAGAGAGGTTTGCTATATAGCATCTATAAAAGTCTACAGTTTGAAATGCATCTACATTAAAACCATTCGCAATATGAATACTGTCCAGGGGAATGTAGTCGAGACTATCCCGCTAATGAGCATCTGCAGATTGCGAAACTCTTTTGAATGTCCATACACACACACATCTATACCATATAACATCTATGTAAGGTGTAAATAGTTTGAAATTAGCCAGCATACAGCTAAAAGTATACTATCACACACACACATACACGCTTACCCGAACTTATAATTAGAAGACTTCATGGCGACACGCTGAAGGAGCAACTTAGTAGCTTTCGAGAACCGTCCCGTGTTATTGGGCGGCGTCTTGAAGTTAGTCTTGGTATTCGCACCGCGGAGGATCCTCGCCGCATCATCATAAGCCCTGGCAGCATCTTCGGCATTGTCAAACGTGCCCAGCCAGAGCCGTAGCTTCTGTGTAGAGTCTTTTATTTCCGCTACCCATCTTCCGGACGGTCTCTGCCGGACTCCCACGAACTTCTTCCTGGATTTCGATTGCTGCTTGCTCGATCCATCTTCGTTTGCATCTGCTACCACGGAGTTTGCTACATAATCCATCTGTTCTGTGGATTTGTTCACAAAATCGCGGTATGAACTAAGAAAATCCTCTGTTTTTTAAAATGCATGGATTTTTCAATTAAAAAAATGCCTTTTTGGATCGAAAATCCTCTAATTTTCAGGAACAGATTGAAAAATGCATGGATTTATGGAGCAGAATCGATCGAATCGCATGTAAAGGATAGCGATATTGACGATATCCTTAAAAGAAAGAGGAAGAACAAAAAGAAACACGAATCTAACCGGATGAATCGAAGGAGAATGCAGGCGCCGGAGGCTTCACGGAGACGATACCGCCATAGCCAAGAAGAAAGAGCAACGTTCTCCCTCGTTTAGGGTTCTTAGAAATGGCCATACCATGGCCAAAACTTAAATGTATGGACCCTCCCGCGCACAGTACGGAATATGCCGCACGAACCATGTGTCCGCTTTGATTATTATTGATGTCGTTTTTAAAACCATCCGTATAATGTTTGTCAATTTTTCATTTATATTCACGACTATGTTTATTAATATTTAAATGAATAAAATCAAACTTTAATAATGATTGATTACCTCAGAAGATTTTAAGTTTTTTAATAATAAGAGTCCAACACACGGTTTCATATAAATAATGTGAATGTTGTTTAAACAAGTTTAACACTTTTTAATGGTTTTTAAAGTCTATTAAATTAATAACTATGCCAATATTGCGAAAACTACACATATATATACACAAGATACAATATGCTTTCAGAATATTCGATTTGATATAATTCAGTACGAAGCGTGCCATGAACTTGTTGTTCGTGCCATGCATGGCCAACTACATACACCTCGAAGATTAGCACGTCTCTTTTGTTTTTATTAATAAGCAACAAATATTAATTATATATATTGTGTTGAAAATTCGTTGGATGTTAAACTCCAGGGTATTCTTTATTATATTTATTAACGGTATATTTTATTAATATTAAAATTTATCGCATAACATGTCATAAGACAAGACATGGGAGTATGTTTCTTGTTGTTTTCCGATTCAACAACATATTGTTATTTTAAATGTATTATTTTAAATTAACTAATATAAAATGATATACTCATTTGGATTGGGGTTTCTCTAACTTGTTAATTAGTCCTTAATTCCTGGAATTATGTGGGCTCGTCTTGTTCGTTGTTGTTCAAACTCTAATAGACAGGTTTTATTTATACACGTTGCATAATGTATGTTGCATACAACAAGTTTGAACACCTCATACTCATAAATAATACATGTATAGGTGTGTATTATATTCTTGGTTTGATGCTTTTAGAATATTCCAAGTGAATAATCCAAAATTCTTAGTATTGAACACCCCTCGCGTGCCACGAACTTCTTGTTCATGGCCATCGAAGATTAGCACGTCTCTTTTGTTTTATTTATTAAGTAACAGATATTAAATATACATTACCTAGAATTTCTTAGCATGTTAAACTCCATATATTAATATTTATATACTTACATTTAAATATATATTTTATACAGTATTAAGGATGTACCGTTTATTGTTCTTCGGTGAGTTGTGATGTTTTAAGAATATTATTAAATGATACGATTTAAATAGAAAAATGAAATTATACATGTAAATGGAAAATTAGAATATACTATATTATTTCTTATTGACATATTTAAATGGTTAAGATCATAATAAATTACACATTGACTTAAATATAAAAGATAATGCCACAAAAGGAGGTTCGAGTTCAATTATGTATATTTATAATTGTAATAGTTTGTGTCAACAAAGTTAAAACTTTAAATGATCTTTATTATTAAAAAGATACTAATACAAACATATATACAATATTTATACATATTGACATTATAAAAATGCTTAATTAAATAAAATGGATGTGTATTTATTAATTAAGTTTATATATGATAAGTATTCATTAATTTGAGACTTTATATGCATTTTAATATTTTATTAATTATTTAATTAGTATTATTTAAATTAAAAATATGTATTTTGTATTATATAAACTATATATGATTTGGAATATGCTTATAGTATGTATTTTAGACTTTAATTAAGTTAATACGTTAATTATATATTTATTCTTAAATAGCCATGCATCCCTCACATGAATGTGATTTTTCCTTCACTAGATGTGTAATGCATGTACAATGATGATATAATTTTTTAAATTGAGTATATAATCTTTGTAGAATCATATTAATTTCTTTAAATTATGCAAAATGTGTGAATGGAATCCCGATTGTATAATTGTATTTATATAAAACATGTAACTTAGTAGCTTATTAATTATTCTATTGGCTTTTTAGCATTCATAGTTGAATGAGTTGTATATAACAAGGTGCAGTTTAATGATTTTAGAGTTGAGTTTCAAATTTAACAAATATTCTTTTTTAAATCTTCAAGGTCCACCTTTTCCAAGTCGATATAGTAGTTTTAGTTGATGATGAGGCTTTAATAGTGAAAAAATTAGAATTGAAGAAAGTATAACATTGCTTGACCAGTTCTTACACATTATGCTTTTGTGCCAAAGTCTAGATACTCATATAAATTCTTTATTGAAAGAGAATTCTTAAGAGGTGGTGCATATGTAAATGGGCTGTTTGTTGGAGGACAACAAAAAAATCTCATGAATATAGCATTGCACATGCAATTTGACCCACACTTCTCACGATGAATAAGTATCCAAAGTAGTTGTCGATTATTAAGGAGATATTATTGGAGAACATAAGTTTTGTCGGGAGTCCTTCGTTGGGTTCATCCCTAGGCCCCTTGCCATACTCCACAAGTCGTTTAGTTACTGGTTGCTCTAGAGAGCTTCCATGATTTGGTCCATCATGTAGTCTCATATTTTTTGGGGTTTGACAGTGTTAGTATCCTTAGTTTGCATGAGTGTTACTAGCTACTTCAAGCTTGCTAAATGTTAGTTACACTATTAAAGGCTAAATATCACTCACACATCATTAATAATACTATTAACATTGACCATCACATGAATCTTAAATTTACACAAACATGCCAACTAAGCCCGAAGAATGTTGCACACATGCAATAAAACACATAATTCAGCATAGTAATAAACTACACATGCATAATAGTGCTCATAGAATGTGGGTAAGATCACTCGTATTAATATTAAAACATAAATATGCAATAGTGGACATGGGATAACTTCTTGTACCCCTTCATGTCTATTTATACATTCCATAATCCATTATAATCGTTCCGTTCCATTCTTTCATTACCTTATTTATAGTACAGTGATCCTTTTCTTAATTTGTAACCATAATACAAATGTGAATCTACATGAGATTTTCTCATATCTATTGTTTTAGTATTTTCCATAAAGTATATACAAAATGTTCTTATAATGAAAAAATTTATATTTAACATTTTTCAAACTTGAAATGAACATCGTTCTTGATGCGATTATTGTTCCATTTAACTTGATAGTTCATTGTCTTTGGCATTGAGAATGCTAACCAACTTAGCATTATAGTTCTTGAGTTGTCATATTTCCTTATGCATCCTATCCATTTATGAGGTATTCACATTGACTTTAGAACTAGTTATGATGTCATATAAATTATGATGAATCTCCATGAGTACTTCGTGATGTTGTCAGCTTTAGTCCTTTGTTGCCCATAATTGTTTTGCATGCTTTAGTCCTTTGTTGCCCATAATTGTTTTGCATACTTGCACATATTGCGAACGAGAGAACAAACCATGTCATGTAACTAGTGTAAAGATTAGTGGTCATTTGTTGATGATGGTTTGTTTGTTGAAGAAGCATGTCCATCATATTGGCAAAATGTTAAAGTTAAGCCTTTATAAGAGTATTGGGCATTTATGATATAGGTGGTGGAGTAGGATTATCATGTGTACTCACCGATGTGTCCTTATTTTAGTGCCGTTTGGGATTAAGAGGCATGTCCCTATCAACACAATTAGTTGCTTGTTGCCCCATATTGGTAGGTTCCTCATATGGATGATGCAATGAATTTATAGGTGGGGATGGTACTTCTTACTGCACTATGGGTGAGTGCAAGACTTGAGTTCTTGGTTCCTTTGGTGATTCTTGATCCTTCTTGTGATGTGATTGTGGACTTGAATCTTGAGATGGAGTGGTTGTATCTCATGATGATCTAGATTATTACCATGCTGTGATGTGGTTTTAGTGGGGAACTATGTGCTAGTGATGGTGAAAACTTAATAATAGGATCATGGTGTATGTGGGTGTCACATTGCAGTATCTTCTTGTGAACAAAGATGTAATCATGTTTTGTAGTTGCATCGATGGTTGATATCGTAGAATAGGGTCCATATTGTGGTTGGTAGTGGAGCAACCACCCACGAAGTTTTAGCATCAATGTGGAAGAGTGATGGCCACTGCTTGAAGTCTCAAGAGCTCAACAGGCTAGTAGCCACCAACTCATCTTGGCCCTTGAGGGTGGGATAACATGACAACAAAACAATTGTCATGTAGCACTTATAGACATGGGCATGTGTCAGGTGGTACTTATAGGCAGGGACAAGTGTTAGGCGGCATTGATAGACAAGGGCAAGTGTCAAACGACACTAACAAAAGAACAAAGGATCTCATAGATGGTTTGGACCAACTACCATGAGGTATGAAGGACGTGACATATGGGAAAGGCATTTTATGACAATTGACATAGTATGAGGTCATCACGATGATGACCCAACTAGAGAACACCACGTGAAAAACAAATAATACCTACCCAATTCACTATATAAGTAGGAAGGTGATTAGTGAATGGGGTTCTTCTACACCAAAAAAACTCTTGTGGTGTTTAATCAGGGCTTTGTAATAGATTTGTGGCCAACACCATCTAAGCCCTTACCAATCTTTGGCACCTATAGTGGCCCTCCCTATAACCGTTTACCTTGGAATAACATCTCTTTTATGTACTTCTCCATGTTGTGTGTCCTCTTCTAGGAAGATGAAGACCCATCTCTCCTAGAGCAACCCCCTACACTCCTTTGAATCTTCAAGGACCACCAAATCCCCAAGGGCATGAACTCTCATAGTGTTTAGGTAAATGCCAACCACCACACACCCAAGTGAAACCATACATCTCCAGGCTGACCACCAGATCTAGGACCAAACTTCTTGGTTGTTGGGGATTCTGCAAGCTTGAACAAATGGTCACCAAGATGCTGTTGTCAATGTTCAATTTAGGGGTTTCGAGTCGAAGGTCCGGTTGTTGCCTCGGTCATATAAGAATATGTGGTGGCAACCTTTACTAGGGACCATGAAAAGGGGGGTTTGGAGTTTCACGGGAAGCATGAGCTTGTACTAGGGAAAGAGAGAGAGACTCTTGTTGCTCAGCCTCTACAAGCATAGAAGGGAATATATATGTATTCTAGCTTGGAATTACAATGTGGCCCTCCTCAAGTGGCTGACACTTGATAATTCTACCTAAGCACTTGGATAAGACACAAGAAGAAGACGAGCTAGAAGAACCCCTCCTTGCTACTTGCTTGCTTGCTTATATAGTGGGTCAGGTTGATGGCCTCCTCCCATTGGGTGACTTCTATAGGATTAGGTACTGGTCAAATGTCTTAACACGCCTCCCTCATGCATGTTGTCCTATGCACCTTGGTGTTTGATTTGGACGATTGGATCTAGCTCATTGTCAGCACCACCTAACACCTCTCTCGATCTATCAACGCCACCTAATAGCTATTGCTATCCACTCATGGTCATCTGCCCACCTTGGGTCTCGACCTTTGTCCAGGGCACACCGTCTATCTGCTTAGGTGGTGGCCATACCATTATCAACTACTTTTAGGAGTTGGACATTGTTAATAACATCTTGATGACCATCGAGCACCCTTACGCTTGAGAACCTCCCACACTTGGCCTATGGTGACCACGATGGGAGGGATAATCGCCCAACACAAATGGAGTTCATAGTAGCTAGTTGAGTCGTTGCTCAAAGAAGAGATCGAAGAACATAAGTCAATTTGTTTGAATAATTTTACATTAACAAATATCAATTGGCCAGGAAGCTCAAGTGTGCCTCTTGAGGAAGGCCAGTTGGCTAAAGGGGAACACAATGAATGCCACAATTAGCTTCCACCTTACCAATTAGAGACCATGTCATTGACTCAATTCCATAGAACCATCAAGAGTGCATGGCCACACGACTTTGCATGGTAAAGAATCAAACTCATTGGAAGATTGGTAGAACACTGGGAGGGCAACAATAGCCGCAAGTTTGACCTCACACCCCAGATGATGAAGAAATGTATAAAGAACCCCCAACACGTCCTAATGAGTTTTCATGTGTAGGAACATGCAGGAAGGAGCAATACTAGGATTGGCAAAGCCATTTCAACATGACCCATGGAGAGGGTTAGAACCAATGGTTGGATGAAGGGAGTTTGCCACCCGCTCTTAATGTAGAAGATAGTGACAATTTTGATGAGCTGCCAAAACAAAACTATTAAATTCGAATGTGAGGAGTACTTGGTAGGGAGGAGAACCCACACTAAAGGAACCTAAGGAATGGGAAGCTCATGTTGGAGGCATGAAACTCGAAGTGATGGTGATAACAAGTGGAGTGATGGTAAACAAGAACAAAAAATCATGCATGCTTGAGGATGTGAGGGGTATTGTGCCAAAAGTCTAGGGTCGTTGCCACCAAGGAGGGTGCCGTATACTAGTCATGGATGTCTGAAAAGAGGGAGCAATCATCAAAAACCACAAAAAAAAGACCTCCACACCATGAATTTAATAAGTCAAATGATGTAGCAAGCTATGGTGAGTACCAAAATAACTACTCAAGGCTTTAAAGACCGAGCAACACATGGGAAGGCCACCAACAAAAAGGCAGCTAGATCTCAACGAATTGACCAACCAGGAGGAGGTGCCAGTGAGGGGGCCGCACAAAGGGAAGTAGGCACAAGACTTAACTGAGGGGTGAATTCTAAGGAGGGTGACCTATATGCATTGTGTGGACTCTATGAAGCACCACTTGATAGGGTCTATTATGCATGCCATAGGAAAGGGCAAGCGATGTTAAGGGACGAGGGGATTTTGTCCTAGCGTGAACCTAGGCAAGCGAGGTTGTTACGACCAAGTGAGGGAATTTTGCACAATTGAATAACATGGCCATGATGACCATGGGAAGAGGAGATACCATCCTAGGGTGAGGAGAGTCTAAGGAAAGCTAAATTGATTAGACAAAGCGAGGCACGATTGAGGGGTGTCACCAAGACACCTGCATGATGAGGGGGTGTTGTCCATGCAGGAAGTGTTGCATCATCCCCAAGGAGAGTGGTGATTGAACAAGGGCCCCAAGGGACAATTGGAAGGAACCCATCTTCATCATTAGCCTTGAGGCAAAGGGCTGAGATGCAGAAAGACCAGTGGTTAAGAGCATGGGACCGAGGAGATAGCCTTGGGCTTGCTCTAGTTGTTGCCCCTTGTCAGGTTGGGCTTGCTTCAAATGCTTCCCCTGATTGGGTTGGGCCTACTTTTGTTGCATAGGTCTTGGTTGGGTCACTACTGTGGATTTGACTTGCCAAGGTTTAAATATTGAGGTTTGACTTAGTACCTATGAGATGATCATGTTGAAGTGTTTGGGCATCTTTAGTTTCCCCTTTTCTTCATTTCCAATTCCCTTGATGTTGTGGGTGAGTGAGGAAATCATGTAATGCCGAAGGCAATCGGTCCTATGAACATGTAAGTGATTAAGGCTAGATAATGCTGGAAGTGACAATAAACTTTGACTTCCTAAACTTATTTCTTCAAATTGATAATGCTAGAAGTGACAACAAAAACATGTTTTTTCTTACCTAACTTGGGATGTTGGTCACCCACATGCTTTGATACCATCACCCTCAACTTTTTGATGGTTGGTCACACACATGAGGATACAAATAGCCTCTTCAGCCATTTGTCTGAGAACCTAAAAAAAAGGACTGTCTACACACTTCTATAGCTCATGTCCATCTTCAACAATTGGAGTGGATGGATGCCTCCTCACTGATATTCATGATTTCAAAAGCTTCATTGAAGAACACAAGTCATCTGGAAACGAAGAGTTTGTGGGGCATTCTAAACCTCTACAGTTTTATATTACCTTCAAGAACAACATTTCACTCATGCATTATAAATGGGGCTCTAGAATCCAAAATAGCTTCCACAAGATGGAATCGCATTTTTCAAATGAAAGACTGATAGAAGAGCAGACTTGCCAAAAGTCTCTCCAAAGCTACTGGTTATGAGGGAAATGAAAAATGTGAACAATATTGTCTTTAGACTTTGAAGGTACCAAAACTTCCTTCAAAAATGAAACTCTTTTAGGATTCAACATTAGGGTATTACAAAGTAGCAAAACTAGTAGTGCAGTACTGAGATAGGGTCATTCATGCACTCAAAATAATGCCCAAAACTTGTTTAGAGTTGCAAAAACCATTTTGGCCATTGATTCATCAAGATGAAGAATAGATTCATGAACTCTACAATGAAAAATATGATCCAAATAAACACTTAGTTTGGGCCAAATCGAGCTTCATTTTAGCAATTGCATGCACAAAGTTGGAAACGCCTTGCATATGTTATACACCCACACACATTAGTTTAACTTAGCACAAGACTTTTGTTTATACCTAAAATCTCACCCTGACTCACTAAGCAAGTGTTCTTTGAAGATTGATAACTTACATGATTAAACTCTCTGTGTAGAATATAGACGTGTTAGTTGAAAGTGATAGAAAATTTAGAGTTATTTAAACATTGAAACACCTTAGTACTTTAGGCAGCCCTATTGACTATAGAGAACTTGCTATGTTAACAATTGTCAAAGTTTTTACCTGGTCCGTGAAAGTGGCTCGCCAGATGCTAACTCTGGAAACCCCACAAAATTTTGTAAAGTAACCCATGTTAGGAATTCATCTCTCAAAAACTCACACCCATAATTAGCCAAATCCACGAATAATGCTCACCTTGTGAGTCAGGATGCGTGAGCTAGTTGAGATGCAAATATCGTTCCTAGTTTAGTGTGGATGAGGTAGCATAAGAAATCCTCAACCATTATACTTATGGAATGTGAACTCGAACAATGTCTTTCAAAATTGCAAGTGGGTTATTGAAGTCAAGGAGTTAGCTAATTTTTTGAACATGATGTACCTAGTTTGAAGGGCGTAATCCAGCCAGCGTTAAGGATAGGCTACCTCGAAGGTGGGACATACCTTATTGCTTGGAAGTTAAGGCGACACAACAAAGGGTTGTGCCTTGACAACACAACTTAATTTATACCAATTAGGAGAATAACAAGCTCTTTTTTGAACTAAGGAACTCTCATTACACTATCTCTACCTAAGTTATGTGACAGAGCCCCCTCTTGTTTTCCTATTTGAGTTAGTGGGTTGGCATTGAGTGCCAACCCTTAATGTTTTATACTTAAACTATGGACCTATCTTTATCTCCTACTAAACCCTACCCGAGCTCAATGCCAACCCTTAATGTTTTATACTTAGACTCTGGGCCTATCTTTATCTCCTACTAAACCCTACCCAAGAGGTTAGGGCAACCTTAGGGTTAGGTCAACCCTAAAGGTGTTCCTAACCCATACTAGCATGTTGAATTGACTAGAGTCAACTAAAAAACCTATAAGAACCTAATCAAGACATAAAACCAGAGGAAGAGTTTTGTAAAAGGTAACTACTACTTCACCTAGAGTTTCTCAAGGTATTTAGTGATTGCTGGTTGGACTACCACTAAACACTTAAGTCCACTAGGCACACGATTGCGGGCACTAGATTCATGCTGCTGGATGACCGCTCCAGCCAAATTCTGGGTCAAGGTTCGGATTTCTCACTACATTTAAGGTTCGTCACATAATTCGGTAAGGAACAACAGTTAACTCCAAAGTAAAAGTAAAGATCATAATAAAAATTATGATAAGTCTAGTCATGTAAGGATAAGACATGAGTTCACAAATTCATCCTAATGGAAATTGAACTCATGTCAATTCTACTACCAAGTGTTATAACATTATTCCAAGAACCAATTGGTGTTATGAGGAGGGCTCTTAATGTCATAGTTTTTACTATGACCTTTACTTTTACTTTGGAATTGACTGTTGTTACCTATTAAAGTATATTGATAAGCCCAAGATGTAGTGTGAAATAGCCCCTCTTAGTGCACTTAGGTGTTTAGGGGTAGTTCGGGGCTGTGTCTAGTGAATGTAGCACTTACCTTTTAGAAAATGCTTACCCTCATTTTTTGTGTCTTGTTTGAGTTATTGGTTAGTTTTTATAAGTTTGGCATGTCGGATATGGGTAGAAACACCCCTAGGGTTGACCTAACCCCACGCCTTAAACCCCTCAAGTTAGGGTATAGGGGTCAATGGGTCGTTGGTTGACAATGGTTTGACCATCGTCAAATCCCCAGCTGGTGCAAACAGGCAATGGGACGGAGCGGCCGAGCAGTGAGGGTGCAGCAGGTACAGACTAACAACGACAGTTGTCAAGTGGCACTTAACCCATGTGTAGATCTGATCGTTTGGATCAACTACCAAGGTACTTGGGACAGCATGCGTGAGGGAGGTGCATAAATGCTACATGCATGACGCTGGCACATGGCAGCAAACCAATGGGAGTGTGCCACATGTACCTAGGGTCTAGGACTAGCCGACTCACTATATAAGTAGGAGGGCTTGTACTGGGTCGGGGTTCTTCTAGTCCGTCTTCTTGCTCCATCTTCTCTGGGGCAACTTTGTATTTAGGCATGCAATATATATATATATATACATGTATTATGTATTTACTCCTTCTGTCCACCACCTTCTCCAGTCATTCTTCTCAGCCCTACTCCTAGTCTGACAACATACAGTTAGAGCGGGTAAAACACCCCACCTAGGAAAACTCCTCCTCACCTGTACATGGACCCTCACAACGTTTGGTTAGAGGCCATCTCACACCTTCCAGTGCTCCCCATGGTAAGTCCGGCTCATTGAGGCGGATTCCCAGGACTGGACGCTACCACAACATCCTGGCAACCACCTAGACTTCATATAACCACCACACTTGGCCTGCGGAGTCCCTGACGACCATTTGTGGCGACCATGGAGGGATAGTGAGCACACATGGATGAAGTTTACTGTAGCAAGTAGGGTTGTAGCTTGAAGGAGAGACTGGAGAGCCAGGATTAACTCGTTTGAACAACTGCAGTCAGCAAGTACCAACTGGCTAGGAGGATGCGTCGGGTTGGTCAAGAAAGGTTAATGGAAGGTAGAGAGGTACACCGGTCGTCACAATCGGCCCCTACCTCACATACCCGAGGATACGACGTAAACACCACATGGCCAAACCTGGGAGAAGTGGTAAACTCGACAGAGCAGCGGTAAAGGCGGTCACAGCCACAGACCACGAAGAAAGGTATGAAGAACCCACAGCATGTCTGGATGTCATTCCAGGTGTAGGAGCGTGCAAGAATGAGCAGCACCTGGACGGGCGACACCGCCCGGCAATGACCTATGATGTAGAGTGGGATGGATGGTAGAATGATGAAAGCCCTCCACTCCCTCTCGACATACGAAGTGACAGCTACAATGAGCCCTCACATTGAAGAGATGAACCCGTGTTCGATGCGTACCCCAAGGGAGGAGATCTTGCACAGGAGAACCCCAGGAAAGGGAAGGTCTGCGCTGGAGATAGGAATCGAGGTGGCAAAATCAGCACAGATAGCGACAAGGGATGAGAGATGGAGGTTCATCGTGGCCAATGCTATGCGGGACGTGAGGTAGGAGACCCAAGGCCGCTGTCACCCACCAAGGTAAGGTGGGAGGATCATGGATGTCTGGAAAGAGGGGAGGAAGAGCCTCATCTAGAAGGCCCTTGCAGGGAGGGGCACTGATTACCGACAAAAACAACCTTTGCATTAGGAGTTTAGCAGATTGGACGACACAACAGGCTAGGGTGGTTACTAGGATGAGAATCCAAGGCTTCGAAAGGCCGGGGTACACATGGGATGACCACCTGTGGGAAGGCGACTAGATGTTGACGAGATGACGTACTGGAAAGAGGTGCCAGTGAGGGGGACCACATAGTGGTCACTCTGGGTGAGAGACGAGGGGATTCCATCCCAAAAGAGGGAAATCCGCTGAGCGACCAAGACCGTATCAACCCTGCTAGGGAATTTTGCGAGGGTGCACAGCAAAGCTGCAACTACCACGAGATGAGGGGATACCGTCTCAGGGCGAGGAGGATCCGCCCTATCAACCACAACCGTTTCAATGCTGCGAGGGGATTCTGCAAAGTTGCATGGTCCTACAAAGCAACTTGTTGGATGAGGGGATACCGTCTAGTCAAGGTATGTCGCACCACCAACCAGCAGGTTGGTCCCACGAAAGGGGCCCCCAAGGGACAGTCGAAGGAGCTCGTCCTCGTCACCTACCCTCAACCGTAGGGCAGGGCATGAGGGAGGAGAAAGGTACCCGCAAAATACCGGGATGTAGACTATAGCACGTCCGAAGCAAAGGGTTTGGATTAGAGCACCTCCCAGACTTAACGGGACACCATAGGAATTGATCGGTGACCTTACTAGCCCATGCACTCAATTGGATGCAGGAGAGCACAATAACAATCCCCTTACTTGCATTCCGAGGAGTGAAGGGTGAAGACACATACCAGCATGTACACAAGTTCAAGCAGGTATGTGAATTAAGAAGCGTGACCAACAACCACAAGAAGTTGAGTGCATTTGCATGCACCTTGGACAAAAAGGCACACACTTGGTGGATGCAATTCCATGAGGCAAACGAAGGAGCTCGATGGGAAATCGCACGAAGGGCATTTCTAAATACCTTCCAGGAGGAAAAGAGCAAGGAGAGGTAATCCATAAGCTGACAAGCTTAAAGCAAAAGCAGAAGAGTCGGTCGACGAATACACAGTCCGCATGCTGGGATACATTGCCTAGCTAAGGGATGCCCTAGTCGACCTGACTAAGAAAATATGGTACTAAAAGGGACTGTGGTCGGAGATTTGCAAGTAAATCAATTAGACAACAACTGAACGTTCAACAAGTTACTCCAGTACGCCAGAAGGCGGAAAAAAGGAAGTCAAGAGACGCCAAGAGAGGAAGACGCAGGACAAATTAGACGCCGAAGGGGACGACACCACGGATGAGGAAAACCTCTTAGACACCCCATAACCTACCAGAAAGGAGATGGTCGGAGCCAGGGAGCACAAGCGATCACAAGAAGGAAAACCCATTGGTGGCAATGTGGAAGAATAGGATAACCACAACATTGGGCTCAATTAGGATACCCCACAAAGGGGACAAGTATTTCCAGATATGTAACATCCATAGGTCCCACAACACGGACAATTGTTATTGACTGGCCAAACTTCTAAACAACAGGCTACCGCAAGCAACCGCATTGATGATGGAACAAAAAACATAGGGGGATGCAGATCGCCAGAGGATTTATGAGCGTAGGATGGAAGGGAACAACCAGCCTCACAGGAGGTCACGATCAAGAGACCAGATTCATAGGTCTTGCTCTCGAGACCGGCAACCCTATCGACCTAGGTACGACAACAAGAAAAAGTGGTCAATATGCAGAGAGATGACGTGCGCACTTGTGGTGGCCCGCACCCACTCTATTGGTGCTCCTGGGTATCATTAATCAAACCCATGTTGGAAGTGCAAGCGCCTGACCCTGCAAGGGCGGTGAACAAAATCGCTAGCCTGACACTAATCCTAACATTGCAAGCAAATCAAGTAATGGTAGTGCTACCAAGTTGGGACGATGGAATGAACAAAACACCACATGCCCCCTTGGTGAATGAAACAAGCCGACCTCACGTGCGTAGAACCAGAAGAACAGGAAGGCACCGCAAGAAGGAACAAGCGGCAAAACCCTTAGTGTTGAAGCAGTGGGTAATAAAGCAAACTAATGTATCAATTGCTACAAGACCGGTAAAGCCTGACCAGGGCGAGGATCGAGGGGAGCAGTGAGAAGATGGAAACATCTCGCCTTCAACAGAAGAGAGGCCTTGACAGGACAAGAAATGCCACTCGTTCCAACCATGCTATGTGAGGCTTAGCCACGAGGATTAGTCCGGCCTTGGCCCAGAGGCACTGCAACCACAATAGACTTTGTGAATGACATGCCAACCATTCTGGTTCGGATGGGGGGCCACATAATGATTATAGATGGTGGGTCGGCGGTGAACATCATGTCAACAAAACTTCATCATGTGCCAACCCTGGAGTTGATTCCCTTCCAGGTACGAATGGCGAATCAAGCTGGGGTAACACCCAAGGGTATCCTAAGGGCAGTAAAAATTGAGATCCAAAATGTCAAATTTTGGGTAAATGTCGTCGTCCTCGATATGCACACAGGAGGGGGATTCAATCTACTTCTTGGTCACCCCTGGCTTAGGGGCGCAAAGGTATAGCATGATTGGGAGCACCAACAAATAAGATTTGCACCAGGAGGGGACTAAGGTCTGTGGCTGCAAGGCAAGTCCAGGCACCTGCGCAGCGATTTAGAGCGCTAGGACACTTTGCACCAGGCATGCATGAAGGATTGGATGACGGCGAAACAGTGGTCCCTTGCGCACGCCCATCAAGCTCGAGCATGTAAGGCGGGAGCACCCCACAAGGGCATGCACCACACTGGCAGACCAAGGGTCACAGGGGGAGTGCCCGAAGCCTGAAACAATATGAATACAAGGTAGGAGCACAAGGACCAATTCACCGACTTGATGCACCACAACCGGATGAGAGCGCCATCTGAGTGGGCCCGATTTAAGCTCGGTAGTACACTCAACCAATAGCCCATTCTAGCCCTGGCCTTGACCGAGTATACCCACAGCCACAACTGATTGGAGATCAACTACAAAAGCGGGGAGGGAAAATCCCTAGTGGAAACACTCCTTGATAGAAGTGAGGCGCAAAGTCCCAAGGGTGGGATGCAGAGACTAGTGACGGGAGGCCTTGGTGGGAGGGGCAAACTGAAAAGGCCCTACAGTTAAGACCAGGGTGGGCTTCACCCGACATTATCAGGGTCACAATGAGTGGCAATGACGGACAAGCACTACGACAGACAGTCGACATTAACCACGTTGGGCTGAATATCCACCTAGATGGAGTTTAGACCAAGACACCCCACGGAAAAGTAGCCATGGCGGTAGGGAAACCTAAGGAAGCGCATCAGGAAAGACGGCGCAGCCGGGAGGACAACTTCTAGACACACGTGTGGACAACTCACAGGGTCACATGGTCCATGAGGATGGACCGCACACGTGAGGCACGTATTACAAAGGCAATGATGGTTGGGCAACGCCATCATTGCGTATCTGGGTGCAGGGATAATCGTGCCAGTCACCTCAGAGGACATCATGAGGATTGCCATGTTGACAGTACCCAAGAAGGAGATGTACAGTACAATACTTCAAATACCATGATGACAGATTGGATGGAGCGAAACATGCTAGTAGTCATCCATGAGGTTCACGTTTCCATCAAAGGCCAAGAGAGGCAACAGAACTCGTGTCACCTAGGTATTCTAGGTTCAAGAAGTTGATTGTTTGACTCAACGTTCAGCAAATCAGAAGACAACTACACTTGGACGAATTCTTTGACCTTCCATGGGGAGAAGTGGAGATGCTGGGATTCACTAAGAAAGCTAGGCAGTTCATTTAGTTCACAAAATTGGTGATTAGCTAGACCGGGAGGAGAGGATTGGTTCAGCTTAGGAGGAAGCACAGCCTCCCACATAATGTTCAACGAGCTAGCAACGGTATTCCAACTACTGGAGGACGGCCTTGCAGTAGGATCGGAGACAGAGCCCCAGAGGTCCTCACCACAGGGAACGGGGCATTACAAGGCATACAGGAGAGAGAGGAAGCAAATGAGTTTGTAGCACTAGTAGCCTTCTTGTTCACAGGAAGTATGAGGAGACAAATCACTAGGTAGTTGGTGAACGGCCTCTGCAGGGCCTGGGAAGGAGTCATGGTGAACTGGGTAGATTGTCTCAAGCAATACTTGGTTCTGGCTCTAACCAGCGGAATATACAGAGTTCAAATTGGGTCAGAGCAAAAGCTTTTCACGGCCAACCATATCAGTATCGTGACTGCTAGTGTGATTGGCCGAACTACGACTTCGATTTTGGCACAGCTCCAGACAGGAGAGGGAGAGTGGAGCAGAACAAGTCACGGCAACCTAAGGGAACAGCCAGAACCCTCGAAGTCATTAGAGGAGCAGGCAAGGGACAACCCCTCTCCTAACCAAGAACCACCTAGGCATCAGACGACAAAACCCATACAAGCGGTACCTTTGGTAGTAGGACCCCATTACCGCTAGAATTTCTATCAGAGGTACCCAGACGACCTACAGGGCTAGACAATAAGGAAATGGAGGGCAAGTTTGAAGAAGAGTCAAAGGATACCTACCAGCATTTCCATGCGGATGGTCGGTGGGCCTCATCGGCTTACCTCAAGATTGCATAAGCCTTTCAACTAGCTAATGGAAGCAATGGCGATGTATAACGACCTCAATCTCTCAGCCGTGGCAAAGGAACATGATGCCATAATAACTAAGCTAACAGAACGATGGCAAGCAACATAGGAGGAAGCCAAGGAAGCTATGGAACTGCTCTACCAAGGAGCCCTACTGTGTAAGGTAGTTATAAAGAGAAGGAAGGACACCGGGAATTCTGGGACAAGTTAGCAACAAAAATCGATTGGTTATAGGGTGAGTACGATACCCTCTAGAGGCTCCTAGACCAACACCAACACAACCGCAGCTAGGTCATAGCAAACAAAGAACGGCAAACTCACAAACTTAGGACTCAGATTGAGCAAAGAAGTAGGGAGTTTGAGGAAGCCTGAGCAGAAATTGGCGGTGGTTAGGGAGGAGTTGCACCAACACACAACTCAACACACAACGTAATTGCAACAAGTTGAAAGGAATCCCCACCCGGAGAGCCAGGAGCAAACGTCGCATTACGACCAGGACAAGGAAGGGAGCACAACCCACTCAAGGATCAAAAATCACCTTGGACCACTACCACCAAGTTAGCAGAGTACACCCGCTGACAAGCCAACTGCTCACAACAAGAGAGCAAGAGATACAATGCTCACACGAGCAACTTCGGGAGCTAGAGGCTCAAGTAAAATACATTCAGGAGTAGCAGGAGGCAGGGTTTTTGGTTGCCAAGGACTATTGCTATGAAGTCTCGGTGGTCGCCAGGATGCTGTGGATAGCATCTAGCCCCTGGTCCGCGCCGGTGAGCCGGCCTTACCTCAGGAGTACTGGAAGGTGTTGAGATGGCCTCTACCCAAACGCCGCAATGGTCCATGTACAGGTGTGGAGAAGTTCTCCTAGAACAGTGTTGCCGCTTGTTATCTGAGTACGTTCTTGGCCTAGGAGCGGAGCGAGAGGAGAGTAGCCAGAGAGGTGGTGAACATAAGGAACATGTATATATGTATATATTGCCTTCATGAATACAAAGATGCCCAGAAAGGTGAGCAAGATACAAGACAAGAAATGGACTAGGACCCCCGACCCACTACCAGTCTCCCTGCTTATATAGTGGGTCGACTAGTGCTAAATCCTAAGTACAAGTGGCACCCTCTCACTAGTCTACCGCCCTGTGATAGAGTCCTACATGTAGCATTTATGCGCCTCCCATACGCATGCTATCCTGAGTACCTTGGTAGTTGATCCGAACGATTGAATCTACGCTTGGCTAAGCGCCGCCTGATAGCGGTCGTCGTCAGTTTGTACATGTTGTACCTTCACTGCTCACCCACTCTGTCCCGTCGCTCATTCACGCTGATTGGCGGTTTGACGGTGGTCAAACCACCATCAACTGTCAAACCACGATCCAGGAACCAGGAAGAGAACAGGATTTTCAGAACAGGAAGGCTTAACTCAGGAGCAGGACCGAGCACAGGACAGGAATTAAGAACAGGAACAGGACAGATTCAGGAGCAAGACAGGATCAAGACAGGATCCGAGAGCAAGACAGGAAGGCAGGACAGGATCCAGGAACAAGACAGAAACAGGATAGGATCTTGGAACAAAATAGGAGAGGACAGGATTCAGGAACAGGACAGGAAACAAGAGCGAGACAGGGACAGGATAAGAAACAAGACAAGAACAAGACAAGACGAGATTGATCGTAGTAAGACTGGTATTGATAGTAACTGATTGTACAACAATTAGGTCGGAGCTTTTATGCTCACAACTCCAAGAGCTAATCTAGGCATGAGTGCTAAAAGTGGTTGCATGCATGCAAAGTGACTGCATGCATGCAGAGGCTAAAATGAGTCCACATGTCCCTTATCCTCTAGGCATATCCTGTGGCATATCCTGTAAGAATATCCTACAACCGTATCCTGTGTCCGGAATCCTGGTAGGAATATCCTGTAGGAAAGTCTTGCAACCCATATCCTGTATCCGGAATCCTATCAGGTCGTGACAGCACCTCCTCCTTAAAGACGAGTTTCACGAGTCTTGGGACCTGATTTAGCAGGATAATGCCGATGGAAGGCAACAACCTTGGAAGAAGCATGAAGTAAGTTGGATGCAGGTTCCCAAGTGCGATCAGTAGGTAAATAACCTTTCCAATCCACCAAGTATTGGAGTTGGCGGCGATGAAGACGAGAATCAAGGATGGCTGCAACTTCGTACTCAGGTTCAGTGTCAATGACCATAGGAGGGGGAGGAGAAGAAACACGACCGGGAAGAGAAGAAGGATGATACGGCTCCAACAAGGAGGTGTGAAACACAGGATGAAGTTTCACCGTGGATGGTAACTCGAGTCGGAAAGCTACAGGATTTACTTTTGCCACAATCCTGTAAGGGCCCAATCGTTGAAAATCCAACTTAGAAGAAGGCCTGTTGGTGCGAATGTGTCGATGAAGAAGCCAAACCAGATCACCAATTTGGTATGCAGGTGCCAGCTGACGGTGAGCATCAGCATAATGCTTGTATCGTTCCTGTGCCTGCTGAAGATGAACCTGGAGATCATCATGTACCTGACGAAGATGCTGAAGACGATCCTGTATTGTAGGAGCGGAAGAAGGAGAAGCGGAAGGAGCAAAGTCAAAACGTGGATGGTGGCCTGTAAGAGCAAAGAAAGGTGTCTGTCCTGTAGATGCGTGAACAGAGTTGTTGTAGGCAAACTCCGCCATTGGAAGAAGGTCCAACCAATTGTCCTGCTGGTAACTGATGAAGCAACGAAGATATTGTTCCAAGGTCTGAATTGTGCGTTCGGACTGTCCATCAGTTTGCGGATGATATCCTAAAGAAAGATCCGCTTTAACCTGTAACTCCGAAGAAGCTCTCACCAAAACTTGGACATGAATTGTGGACCTCGATCAGAAACAATGCTCTCAGGAAGACCATGATGTCGGAACACTTCACGGATCACCAACTCAGCAGTTGTCTGACCTGTAGCTGTCTTGTTGCAGGGTAGGAAAATGAAGCCTGCTTAGTGAAACGATCAACCACACAAGAATTGCATCGAAACCACGAGAAGGAGGAAGATCTGTGAGGAAATCCATAAAAATGGATCTCCAAGGAGCAGAAGGAACAGGAAGAGGACGAAGAAGACCAGAGGATGCATGATGAGGCATCTTTGACCTGTTACAAGTGCAACAACTCCGTATAAATCTCTCCACAAAACCTCGCAACCTAGGCCACCAATAGTTGCGAGTCACAACTCCACTATCTTAGCCACACCAAAATGTCCTATAGCCGGGGTATCATGACAATCCTGTACCACACGAGTCCTGGAAATACCAACAGGAATGTACAGGAGACCTTCCCGGTACAGGAGTCCATCCTGTATGGTGAACAGCTTGTAGTCTGCACGGGAATTGGAGGAAGAGGAACTTGCAACGTCAGGATGAATGTGTGAGAACACATTCTTTGCCAGGTCGTCTGTAGCCAACTGCGAACGGACGTCCTGTAGGAGTGTTGAATTTGCTGGAGCCTAATGAACCTGCAGTGCCGAGCCGGAATCGATCAGGACCCAACAAACACTTGCCTTTGACAGTCAAATGCAAGATCGCCCGGGCTTGGTGCAAGGTAAGAGCGCCTAGACAATGCGTCACCTTGCCATTTAGAAAGCCGGGCCTGTAGACAATGACGAAGTCAAAACATGATAGGAACTCCGCCACCTAGCCTGTCGCCGACTGAGAACTCGAGCCATTTGAAAGTACTCCAGGTTCTTGTGATCCGTAAGAACTTGTACAAGATGTGCAGCACCTTCCAGGAAATGCCGCCACTCCTCGAACAAATCCACAATGGCCTTGAGTTCCTTGTCATGAATCTCGTAATTGATCTCCGCCGACAGGAACTTACGAGAGTGAAAAGCTACAGGATGCAGCAACTTGTCTTCTCCAACTTGTGATAGGACGGATCCTATTGCAAAATCTGAGGCATCTGCTTCAATGAAGAAAGGATGAGAAGGGTCAGGATGTGCTAAAATCGGAGCTGTCGTGAAGGCATCCTTGAGTGTTGTGAACGTGTTCCACCTTGTCGGACCAAGAGAAAAGCCCTGTGCGCTTGGTGAGTTCTGTGAGTGGAAGTACACGCTTGGAGAAGTCCTGTATGAACCGCCTATAGAAGTTTTGCAAAGCCAAGGAAACATTGTACATCTCGTACCGACTTGGGCCTCTCCCACTCCACAATGTCTTCACCTTGTGCTGTCCATGGAAACGCCAGTAGGAGAGACGATGTAGCCCAAGAACTCCACCGAATCCTTATCGAAAAAACACTTCTCCAACTTCGCGTATAGGCCATGCTCGCGAAGCTGCTCTAGAACTAGTCGTACATGCTTGTCATGTGCCGCCTGGTCCTTGGAGAAAATCAAAATGTCGTCGAGGTAGATCATCACAAACTGGTCCAAGAAGTCACGAAAGATGTCGTTCACCATGTGTTGGAACATGGCTGGGGCATTGGTAAGGCCGAGGCATTACCATGTACTCAAAGTGTCCACCTTGTACGAAAGGCAGTCTTCCACTCATCGTCGGCACGAATCCATACAAGGTTGTAGGCCCCTCGTAAGTCGATCTTTGTGAACACCTTTGCTCTTCGCAGCCGATCGAGAGTTCCGGGATCAATGGCAACGGGTACCAATTCCGAATAGTGAGTTGATTCAAACCCCTGTAGTCCACAACCTGTCACGACCCGATACAAATACAGGATTCCGGATACAGGACATGGGTTGCAGGACTTTCCTACAGGATTCCGGATACAGGATATGGGTTGCAGGACTTTTCCTACAGGATATTCCTACCAGGATTCCGGACACAGGATTCGGTTGCAGGATATTCCTACAGGATATGCCTAGAGGATAAGGGACATGTGGACTCATCTTAGCCTCTGCATGCATGCAATCACTTTTGCATGCATGCAACCACTTTTGCATGCATGCCTAGATTAGCTCTTGGAGTTGTGAGCATAAAAGCTCCGACCTAATTGTTGTACAATCAGTTACTATCAACACCAGTCTTACTACGATCAATCTCGTCTTGTCTTGTTCTTCTTGTCTTGTTTCCTGTCCTGTCTCGCTCCTGTTTCCTGTCCTCCTGGATCCTGTCCTGCTCCTGTCTGTCCGGATCCTGTCCTGTTCCTGTCTTGTCCCGGATCCTATCCTGCTTTCCTGTCTTGCTCCCGGATCCTATCCTGATCCTGTCTTGCTCAGATCCGTCCTGTTCCTATTCCAGTTGCTCTCGGTCCTGTTCCTGAGTCAAGCCTTCCTGTCCTTGGAATCCTGTTCCTTCCTGGTTCCTGGATCGTGGCTTGACAGTTTGATAGTAACTGCTTCATAGTTCTCCGTTTTCCAGCTACCTTTTTCTTGATTCCTTTCCTTCATTTTCCTCCTTTTTTCTTTCCTAGATCATGGCTGATTTTGAGCGTTTTCAACACGAGCACCAAATGCTACTTCATGAGCTGGCCACTTTGCGCCAAGTGGTCACCGACCTGCAAGGTTCCACCACTGCGGCACATGCAGCTGCTGATGCATCCTCCAAGGCTGCTGCGCAGGCTCTCTCCCAGGCATCGGTGGTTCCCTCTTCATCAAACTTTTCTTCGGAGCCGAAGGTTAGCATGCCAGAGAAGTTCAGTGGTAATCGTGCCGATTTCCAAGGTTTCCTGAATCAGATCCGGCTCTTGATCCGTATGCAACCACGGCGCTACTCGACTGATGCTCAAAAGGTGGGTCTTTTGGCATCCTTACTAAGTGGATCTCCACGGGCTTGGGTTGCCCCCTTGCTGGAGCGTGACGATCCATTGATGGAAGACTTTGAAGGTTTCGTGGCTGCCTTTGAAGCCTGTTTTGGAGATCCTGATAAGTACCGTTCTGCATGCACGAAGTTACGGAAGCTCACTCAAGGATCCCGACCAGCTTCCGTCTATGCATCCGAATTTCAGCAACTTTGCACGAACATTCCATGGGACGAGACTGCATTGATCGAACACTTCCGTTTTGGGTTGAGGGACGTGAAGGACCTTCTCCTTACGTTACCGGATGCCCAAACATTAGCGGAGATCATGCAACAAGCTGTTCGTTGC
Source organism: Selaginella tamariscina (assembly GCA_003024785.1). Lineage (NCBI taxonomy): Eukaryota > Viridiplantae > Streptophyta > Lycopodiopsida > Selaginellales > Selaginellaceae > Selaginella > Selaginella tamariscina. Next base: position 860,815 of record PUQB01000041.1, read on the forward strand.
GACAACCGTTTGTTCGAGCGTCGTCAGGAAAGATCCCGTCAGCAGTTCCTGCAAACCAATCCTGCAGCTGTGGTACATGTTCCTGCACCACCTTCTGGAGTAGTTCCTATGGAGGTTGAGAAATCCAAGCGTGGCTCTCTTTCCGCTGCTGAGAAGCAACGTCGTCGCAGTGAGAACCTGTGCTTGTATTGTGGTGGAGCAGGACACAAGGTGGCAGATTGTCCTATTAAAGCCAGGAACTTCAAGACGCGTGAAGTTGAAGCTGAAGTTCAGTCGGAAAACTCCAATGTCCACTTCGTCTAGGAGCCGCGAAGTTGGACGTAGGTGCAGGCTCCATTGGTGCTGCTCATACCATCCCATCACTTAAGTTTCCTGTACACATTCATCTTAATAATCGAGAGCTCATGGAGTTTGCCTTGTTAGACACTGGTGCAAATGCATGCTTCATGGATGACACGTTTGCAACTCAACATGGCATTTCGGTGGTGAAGTTGAAGCGTGCAGTTCCTGTAGAGGTGGCCGATGGGCGTCTAATTGCTTCTGGTGCAGTTACCCATGCTACCGAACCTCTCTCCTGCAGTATGGCACATTCAACTGTTCAATTTCCTTCAACTTGATCAAGACTCGGTCGACTCCCATCATTTTGGGCATGCCATGGTTCGTTGTTGCAAATCCGCAGATCGACTGGAGGTCTAGGACGCTCACGTTTTCCTCTCCAAGCTAGGATCAATCCTGTACCTTCCTGCGTGCAGGATACATCCTTAGTATCTGAGGCAGTACAAGCTACAGGATTGACCGTGCCTGTTCCTGTACCAGTGTTGAAGACTCCTCCTCGACAGGATTCACCTCATATCAGTTCCTCAGCACATCCGCAGGCTCTCTCCACTCCTGTAAGTTTGCGGTGTCCTGTACAGGGTTCTTCCAATCCTGTATCAGTGTCGAAGGTTCCTCCTCAACAGGATCCACCTCCTGTTGATTCGTCAGCACATTCGCAGGCTTCTTCCACTCTTGCGCAACCACGGACTCCTGTACAGGATTCTTCCAATCCTGTACACTCATCAACACCACACAGGTTTTTTCCAATCCTGCTTCTTTCTGTTACCCTGCTTCTGTTCCATCCCCCAAGATCCTTCCTCTTTTTCAGTCACAGCTCCCTCCTTCTCCTCTCCGAGTTCTTACCACTACCATGCATGAACTCGCCACTGATCCTGCTCCCTTCCACCTTTTTGCCTTTCAAGTAACTCCTACGTCCTCTTCTACCTTTCCTGTATCCGACTCCCCTGTTTTTTCTCCTTCTCTTCTCCTTCTCCTCCTTCTTCCCTACCATCCAAGTACCACGACTTTAAGGACGTTTTTGACAAGCACAAGGCTGCAGTTCTTCCTGTTCACAGGTCCTACGACTGTCCTATTGATCTTGCGGAAGGAAAGACTCCACCATTCGGACCGATTTATGCATTGTCACCCACAGAGTTGGAGGTTCTTCGTCAGTACATCGAGGACAACTTGGCATCCGGCTTCATTCGTCACTCAAAGTCCCCTGCAGGAGCTCCTATCTTCTTTGTCAAGAAGAAGGATGGGAGTTTACGTTTGGTTGTGGACTACAGGGGTTTGAATCAAGTCACCATTCGGAATCGGTACCCGTTGCCATTGATCCCGGAACTTCTCGATCGGCTGCGAGGAGCAAAGGTGTTCACGAAGATCGACTTACGAGCCTACAACCTTGTACGGATTCGTCCCGGCGATGAGTGGAAGACTGCCTTTCGTACAAGGTATGGACATTTTGAGTACACGGTAATGCCTTTCGGCCTTACCAATGCCCCAGCTGTGTTCCAACACATGGTGAACGACATTTTCCGTGACTTCTTGGACCAGTTTGTGGTGATCTACCTCGACGACATCTTGATTTTCTCCAAGGACCAGGCGGCACATGACAAGCATGTACGACTAGTTTTAGAGCGGCTTCGCGAGCATGGCCTGTACGCGAAGTTGGAGAAGTGTTTTTTCGATAGGGATTCGGTGGAGTTCTTGGGCTACATCGTCTCTCCTGCTGGCGTTTCCATGGACATGCACAAGGTGAAGACCATCGTGGAGTGGGAGAGGCCCAAGTCGGTACGAGATGTACAATGTTTCCTTGGCTTTGCAAACTTCTACAGGCGGTTCATACAGGACTTCTCCAAGCGTGTACTTCCACTCACAGAACTCACCAAGCGCACAGGACTTTTCTCTTGGTCCGACAAGGCGGAACACGCGTTCACAACACTCAAGGACGTTTTCACGACAGCTCCGATTTTAGCACATCCTGACCCTTCTCATCCTTTCTTCATTGAAGCAGATGCCTCGGATTTTGCAGTAGGATCCGTCTATCGCAAGTTGGAGAGGACAAGTTGCTTCATCCTGTAGCTTTTCACTCTCGTAAGTTCCTGTCGGCGGAGATCAACTACGAGATTCATGACAAGGAACTCAAGGCCATTGTGGATTCGTTTGAGGAGTGGCGGCATTTCCTGGAAGGTGCTGCACATCCTGTACAAGTTCTTACGGATCACAAGAACCTGGAGTACTTTCAAACGGCTCGGGTCCTCAGTCGGCGACAGGCTAGGTGGGCAGAGTTCCTATCACGTTTTGACTTCGTCATCGTCTACAGGCCCGGCTTTCGGAATGGCAAGGCGGACGCATTGTCTAGGCGCTCTTACCTTGCACCAAGCCCGGGCGATCCTGCATTTGACGGTCAAAGGCAAGTGTTGTTGGGTCCTGATCGTTTCCGGCTTGCGGCAATTGCAGGTTCATCAGGCTCCAGCAAATTCAACACTCCTACAGGACGTCCGTTCGCAGTTGGCTACAGACGACTTGGCAAAGAATGTGTTCTCACACATTCATCCTGACGTTGCAAGTTCCTCTTCCCCAGTTCCCGTCCAGACTACAACCTGTTCACCATACAGGATGGACTCCTGTACCGGGAAGGTCTCCTGTACGTTCCTGTTGGTATTTCCAGGACTCGCGTGGTACAGGATTGTCATGATACCCCGGCTACAAGACATTTTGGTGTGGCCAAGACAGTGGAGTTGGTGACTCGCAACTATTGGTGGCCGGGGTTACGAGGTTTTGTGGAGAGGTTTGTACGGAGTTGTGACACTTGTAGCAGGTCGAAGATGCCTCATCATGCACTCTCTGGTCTTCTTCGTCCTCTTCCTGTTCTGTCTGCTCCTTGGAGATCCATTTCTATGGATTTCCTCACAGATCTTCCTCCTTCTCTTGTGGATTTGATGCAGTTCTTGTGGTTGTTGACCGTTTCACCAAGCAGGCTCATTTCCTACCCTGCAACAAGACAGCTACAGGTCAGACAACTGCCGAGTTGGTGATCCGCGAGGTGTTCCGACATCATGGTCTTCCTGAGAGCATTGTTTCCGATCGAGGTTCACAATTCATGTCCAAGTTTTGGCGAGAGCTTCTTCGGATCTACAGGTCAAAGCGGATCTTTCTTCAGGATATCACCCACAAACCGATGGGCAGTCCGAACGCACAATTCAGACCTTAGAACAGTATCTTCGTTGCTTCATCAGTTTACCAGTAGGACAACTGGTTGGACCTCCTTCCAATGGCGGAGTTTGCCTACAACAACTCCATCCACGCATCTATAGGACAGACACCCTTTTTGCTCTTACAGGCCACCATCCACGTTTTGACTTTGCTCCTCCCGCTTCTCCTTCTTCCACTCCTGCAGTACAGGATCGTCTTCAGCATCTTCGGCAGGTACAGGATGATCTCCAGGTTCATCTTCAACAGGCACAGGAACGATACAAGCATCAATGCTGATGCTCACCGTCAGCCGGCACCTGCATACAAGATTGGTGATCTCGTGTGGCTTCTTTGTCGACACATTCGCACCAACAGGCCTTCTTCTAAGTTGGATTTTCAACGATTGGGCCCTTATAGGATCGTGGCGGAGGTAAATCCTGTAGCTTTCCGACTCGAGTTACCATCACACGGTGAAACTTCATCCTGTGTTTCACACCTCTTTGTTGGAGCCGTATCATCCTTCTCCCTTCCCGGTCGTGTTTCTTCTCCTCCCCCCCTGTGGTCATTGACACGGAACCTGAGTACGAAGTCGCAGCCATCCTTGACTCTCGTCTTCATCGTCACCAATCCAATACTTGGTGGATTGGAAAGGGTACCTGCCTACTGATCGCACTTGGGAACCTGCATCCAACTTACTCCATGCTTTTTCCAAGGTTGTTGCCTTCCATCGGCATTATCCTGCTAAACCAGGTCCCAAGACTCGTGGAACTCGTCTTTAGGGAGGAGGTGCTGTCACGACCCGATACAGAATACAGGATTCCGGATATAGGACATGGGTTGCAGGACTTTCCTACAGGATTCCGGATACAGGATATGGTTGCAGGATTTTCCTACAGGATATTCCTACCAGGATTCCGGACACAGGATTTGGTTACAGGATATTCCTACAGGATATGCCTAGAGGATAAGGGACATGTGGACTCATCTTAGCCTCTGCATGCATGCAATCACTTTTGCATGCATGCAATCACTTTTGCATGCATGCCTAGATTAGCTCTTGGAGTTGTGAGCATAAAAGCTCCGACCTAATTGTTGTACAATCAGTTACTATCAACACCAGTCTTACTACGATCAATCTCGTCTTGTCTTGTTCTTGTCTTGTCTTGTTTCCTGTCCTACTCCTGTCTCACTCCTGTTTCCTGTCCTACTCCTGGATCCTGTCCTGCTCCTGTCTTGTTCCCGGATCTTGTCTTGATTCTGTCTTGTTCCTGGATCCTGTCCTGCACCTTCCTGTCTTGCTCCCGGATCCTATCTTGATCCTGTCTTGCTCCAAGGTCCGTCCTGTTCCTGTTCCTGTCCTGCTCTCGGTCCTGCTCCTGAGTCAAGCCTTCCTATTCTTGATATCCTGTTCCTTTCTGTTTCCTGGATCGTGGCTTGACACAACCAAACGTAAACTCCCATCCTTCTTCTTAACAAAGAAGATAGGCGCTCCTGCAGGGGACTTTGAGTGACGAATGAAGCCGGATGCCAAGTTGTCCTCGATGTACTGACGAAGAACCTCGAACTCCGTGGGTGACAATGCATAAATCGGTCTGAACGGTGGAGTCTTTCCTTCCGCAAGATCGATAGGACAGTCGTAAGACCTGTGAACAGGAAGAACTGCAGCCTTGTGCTTGTCAAAAACGTCCTTAAAGGCGTGATACTTGGATGGTAAGGAAGAAGGGGAAGGAGTAGGAGAAGAAGATTGAAAAACAGGAGAATCGGATACAGGAAAGGTAGAAGAGGACGTAGGAGTTACTTGAAAGGCAAAAAGGTGGAAAGGAGCAGGATCAGTGGTGAGTTCATGCATGGTAGTGGTAAGAACTCGGAGAGGAGAAGGAGGAAGCTGTGACTGGAAAAGAGGAAGGATCTTGGGGGGTGGAACAGAAGCAGTGTAACAGAAAGAGGCAGGATTGAAAAAAACCTGTGTGGATGTTGACGAGTGTATAGGATTGGAAGAATCCTATACAGGAGTCCGTGGTTGCGCAAGAGTGGGGAAAACCTGCGAATGTGCTGAATCAATAGAAGGTGGATCTTGTTGAGGAGGAACCTTCGACACTGATACAGGATTGGAAAAACCCTGTACAGGAAAACGCAAACTTACAGGAGTGGAGAGAGCCTGTGGATATGCTGAGGAACTAACATGAGGTGAATCCTGTCGAGGAGGAGTCTTCAACACTGGTACAGGAACAGGCACGGTCAATCCTGTAGCTTGTACTGCCTTAGATACCAAGGATGTATCCTGCACACAGGAAGGTACATGATTAATCCTAGCTGTCGGAGAGGAAAACGTGAGCATCCTAGACCTCCAGTTGACCTGCGGATTTGCAACAACGAACCATGGCATGCCCAAAATGATGGGAGTCGACCGAGTCTTGATCAAATTGAAGGAAATTGAACAATTGAATGTGTCATAACTGCAGGAGAGAGGTTCAGTAGCATGGGTAACTGCGCCAGAAACAATTAGACGCCCATCGGCCACCTTTACAGGAACTGCACGCTTCAACTTCACCACCGAAATGCCATGTTGAGTTGCAAAAGTGTCATCCATAAAGTATGCATTTGCACCAGTGTCTAACAAGGCAAATCTATGAGCTCTCGATTATTAAGATGAATGTGTACAGGAAACTTAAGTGATGGAATGGTATGAGCAGCACCAATGGAGCCTGCACCTACGTCCAACTTCGCGGCTCCTAGACGAAGTGAACATTGAAGTTTTCGACTGGACTTTAGCTTCAACTTCACGCGTCTTGAACTTCCTGGCTTTAAATAGGACATTCTGCCACCTTATGTCCTGCTTCACCACAATACAAGCATAGGTTCTCCCTGTGGCGACATTGCTTCTCAGCAGCGAAAAGAGAGCCACATTTGGATTTTTCAACCTCCATAGGGACTACTCCAAAGGTGGTGCAGGAACGTGTACCACAGCTGCAGGATTGGTTTGTAGGAACTGCTGACGGGATCTTTCCTAACGACACTCAAATAAACGGTTGTTGCAGCGAACAGCTTGTTGCATGATCTCCGCTAATGTTTGGGCATCCAGTAACGTAAGGAGAAGGTCCTTCACATCATCCCTCAACCCAAAACGGAAGTGTTCGATCAATGCAGTCTCGTCCCATGGAATGTTTGTGCAAAGTTGCTGAAATTCGGACGCATAGACAGAAGCTAGGCGGGATCCTTGAGTAAGCTTCCGTAACTTTGTGCATGCAGAACGGTACTTATCAGGATTCCAAAGCAGGCTTCAAAGGCAACCACGAAACCTTCAAAGTCTTCCATCAATGGGTTGTCACGTTCCAGCAAGGGGGCAACCCAAGCCCGTGGAGACCCACTTAGTAAGGATGTCAAAAGGCCAACCTTTTGTGCATCAGTCGAGTAGTGGCGTGGTTGCATGCGGATCAAGAGCCGGATCTGATTCAGAAACCTTGGAAATTGGCACGATTGCCACTGAACTTTTCTGGCATGCTAACCTTCGGCTCCAAAGAAACGTTCGATGAAGAGGGAACCACCGATGCTTGAGAGAGAGCCTGTGCAGCAGCCTTGGAGGATGCATCAGCAGCTACATGTGCCGCATTGGTGGAACCTTGCAGATCGGTGACCACTTGGTGCAAGTAACATTTGGTGCTCGCGTTGAAAGCGCTCAAAATCAGCCATGATTTATGAAAGAAAAAGGAGGAAAACGAAGGAAAGAATAAAAAAAAGTAGCTGGGAAACGGAGAGCTATAAAAGCAGTTACTATCAAATTGTCAAGCCACGATCCAGGAACCAGGAAGAAAACAGGATTCTCAGAACATGAAGGCTTAACTCAGGAGCAGGACCGAGCGCAGGACAGGAACTAGGAACAGGAACAGGACGGATTCAAGAGCAAGACAGGATCAGGACAGGATCCGGGAGCAAGACAGGAAGACGCAGGACAAGATCCAGGATTAAGACAGAAACAGGATAGGATCCGGGAACAAGACAGGAGAGGACAGGATCCAGGAACAGGACAGGAAGCAGGAGTGAGACATGGATAGGACAGGAAACAAAACAAGAACAAGACAAGACGAGATTGATCGTAGTAAGACTGGTGTTGATAATAACTGATTGTACAACAATTAGGTCGGAGCTTTTATGCTCACAACTCCAAGAGCTAATCTAAGCATGAGTGCTAAAAGTGGTTGCATGCATGCAAAGTGACTGCATGCATGCAGAGGCTAAGATGAGTCCACATGTCCCTTATCCTCTAGGCATATCCTGTGGCATATCCTATAGGAATATCCTAAACCATATCCTGTGTCCGGAATCCTGGTAGGAATATCCTGTAGGAAAGTCCTGCAACCCATATCTTGTATCCAGAATCCTGTATCGGGTCGTGACATCAACCAGTTTCAGATGGAGCTATAAAAGGCTACCAAGCTACAAGATGTGATGATCGCTGCTCTGAAGCAAAAGCTAGCTGCAGTGGAGAGCGAAGCCGCCACATACTGCAACCATCTTAACATGTCCTAAGGTAAGGAAGCGCATGGCCCGAGAACATGCCAACAAATAAGTTTGGGCATCTGGTTAATGGTGCAAACAAGCAATAGGACGGAGCAGCCAAGCAGTGAGAATGCAGTAGGTACGAACTAACAACGATAGCTGTCAAGCGGCACTTAACCCAAGCATAGATTCAATCATTTAGATCAACTACCAAGGTACTCGGGACAGCACACGTAGGGAGGCACATAAATGCTACATGCAGGACGCTAGCACAAGGTGGCAGATCAATGAGAGTGTGCCACCTGTACCTAGGGTCTAGCACTTGCCGACCCACTATATAAGTAGGAGGGCTTGTAGTGGGTTGGGGTCCTTCTAGTTCGTCTTCTTCTTTGTATCTTACTCCATCTTCTCTGGTGCAACTTTGTATTTGGGCAGGCAATATATATATATGTATTTACTCCTTCTATCCACCACCTTCTCTAGTCATTCTTCTCTGCCCTACTCCTAGTCTAACAAATACAGTCAGAGCGGGTAAAACACCCCACCTAGGAAAACTCCTCCTCACCTGTACATGGACCCTCGCGGTGTCCGGGTAGAGACCATCTCACACCTTCTAGTGCTCCCAAGGTAAGTCCGGCTCACCAAGGTGGACCCCTAGGACTGGACGCTACCACAACCACCTAGACTTCATAGAACCATCACACTTGGCATGCAAAGTCCCCAACGACCAATCATTAAGTTAAATTCACCAAGTATATTTCCATTGAGAATGAGATTCCATGCTAGCCCACTTTATAAAACAGGAAAACATCAAGGGCCTTTGTCACATATATAAGTAAGATATGTAGTGCGAGTTCTTGGGTTCATGATTGAACTTGTTATTCTTTTACTATGCAAGCTCTAACTTGTGTCATTAAGGCACAACCCTCTATTGTGCCACTTCAACTTCCAGGCAATAGAGATACGGGGTAGCCTACCCTTAATGTTGGTGAATCTGTGCCTGGAAGGTTTTATCGGACTACATGTTCCAAGGGTCAGAAGTTGAAGCATGTCTCCAGCTTCCTCCAAGAGAGAGAAGTAGAAAATCAGCATGTTGTGAGAGTAGTAACCTGTAACATAAAAACATATATTAGAAATAAGAATACCTCACAATGGAAGAAGGAAATTCTGTATATTTAGCATAGGATAATATGCAGACATGAGAAAAGATGAATATTCATCTCCAAGAACAAGTATATCTTGGATGATGAGAAACAATCGACAGATATACTTAAAGATCTAAAAATAACTAATTTTATTTTGGGGAGGAATATTAAAGAGAAAAAGAATATTCTTGTAAAATAGAATAAGTGGCTCAAAGTGCATTGAGCCAAGAAATCATAATTACGTTGGGACAATTAATACATATTGCTCCATATATTAAAAATCAATTAAACATTATCCCGAAATCTTTACCTACCTATACATGACATGAAATTCACCGAGTAGAGAAGCATTATGAAAAAGAAGGTAATTATAATGGGTATGTACCAAGTATCACATTATATATTAGTAAAAATAAGATAAAAGGAGCATTTATAGATGGAGGCTCAAGAGTTAATTTTATTGAAGAACATGCTTGTAAGAAAATGGGTTTAGACCCTATTGAGCATGCTCCTTTTAATCTAAAAATGGCAAATCAAAAAAGTGTGAAGCCTATAAGTATAACTATATTTATAAAAGGTCTTAAGTATAAGGTGTCACTCATTATCTTCCAAATGGAAAGAAAAGATACATATACACTATGTTATAGGTAAACCTTGGCTGATATCTGCAAAGGTTATACAGGATTGGGAAACATAAAAGATGATGCTAGGAGAAGAAGGAAATTGTGTATGACTGGTTTAATGGATTAGATGATCACGAGGAATTAGAAATCCTGAAAGCATATCCTAATCTAAAGGGCCCAATAGATATTGACCTTCATGTAATGCTGAAAGGAAAGAAAACTATTCAGCAGAAGAAAAAAGATATGCCTGAATTACAGGAAAAGTTTTATAAAGCAATCCCGTATGAGATTGATTTACAAGAAAAACCTGCAGAGGATACATATATGTATACCACAAAACCTTTGGAGCAAGTAAACATAGGCACAGAAAATGAGCCTAAAGTTTTATTTATTGCTGAGAAAAATTATTAAACTTACTTCAAAAGTATCAGGATGTTTTTGCATGGTCTTATAGAGATTTTAAAGGTTACTTCCTAAATTGTGTATACACATTATACAATTATTAGCAAGAAGTGAACTTATAAAACAAAGAGCATATAGGATGAATTTTAATTATGCATAGCTTTTTAAGGAGATAGATAAGCTGTTAAATGTTAGTTTCATTTATTTTATACAAGGTGCACAATGGTTATTACTACTTGTGATTGTTCTTAAAAAGAATGGAAAGTTAAGAATATGTGTAAACTACAAGAAGTTAAATGATGCCACAAAAAATGATGTTTTCCTATTTTGTTATAAAGGAAATGCTAGATAGTGTGGCTAGACATAAAATGTATTATTTTATGAATGGATTTTTAAGATATAATTAGATCCTGGTGGCTCATGAGGATCAGCATAAAACAACTTTTATAAGCCCATGGGCACATATGCATACAAAGTTATGCTTTTTGACCTTTGTAATGCACCTTTTACTTTCCAAAGGATTATAACATACACTTTCCGTAGAAAAATGTTTTTAAAAATGCAAACAAAATTAGGTTGCTCTAAATCCTAAGAAATGTAATTTTTTTATAAAATCCAAAGTTCTCTTAGAACATGTGGTTTGTAAGGATGGAATCCTAATTGATCATGATAAAGTTAAGGTTATACTTACTTTACAACCACCACAAGATTTAAAAGGATTAAGATAGTTTTTAGTAAAAATTGGCTATCACATGAGATTTATTAAGGATTATGCCCGAATAGTTAGACCTTTAACTAACCTTTTAAAGGTAAGAATATCCTACGATTGGACTCCTAAATGTCAAGAAACCTTTAATAAACTTAGAAAGTCCTTAATCACAACACCTATATTAGTAAATCCTAAACAGGATAAAGAATTCCATGTGCAAGTAGATGCTTTGGATATTGCAATAGGAGCTATCTTTACATAGACACATGACGATGAAAATGATCGTCCTATCTATTATGCAAGTCACAGGCTAACATCAATAGAGGTAAACTATACTACCACAGAAAAAGAAACTTTAAGAATGGTATATGTAATATGTAGGCATTATTTATTAATTAATAAAGTCAAAATCTTTGTAGATCGTAAGGCTTTATTACATTTTTAAAATAAGCCAATCCTAACAAGACAGTTAGCTAGATGGTTTCTTCTATTTCTAAAAATACATAAGCCAGGAAGGTAGCATGAACATGCTGACCATATGAGTCGTATAAGACATGAGAAGTTCAATTTAGCATATGGATGACTTTCCTAATGCACATCTATTTTATGTGCAAATTCCTCCTACATGGATGAATGACATAAAAGTTATTTGTCAACAGGATTAGTTTCACCATCGTATAAGGTAAAAGTTATTTGTTATGAGGACACGACGTTTTTCTATGGTGGAAGGAAAGTTATATAAGATTGGTCAAAAAAGAGTGTTAAGATGTTGTTGAGGTTTCGGATATCCTGAAAGAGGCCCATTTAGGTCTGGCAGGAGGACATTTTGCAGACGAAATAAAATATTATAAGCTGGGTTGTGGTGGTCTACGTTATGGAAAGATGTATGAGATTTTTGTAGGAAATGTGATAAGTGCCAAAGAGCACAATTACCACCTAAAAAACAGAGATATCTTCTAAATCCAATCCTACCACTTGAACCTTTTCAAAGGTGGGAATTGGATTTTATAGGACCCATAAATCTTACAAACACAAAAAGGAATCAATATATTTAGTACTCACGGATTATATGACTAAATGGGTAGAAGTATAAAAAGTTTATGCTTATAATACAATTCATGCTATATATAACATGATTATAATGCATTATGGAATTCCTAAGGAGATAATAAGTGATATAGGAAAACACTTTATCAATAAAACAATTCAAACACTCATGGAAGAGTTTGTTATAAAACATAAGAAATCTACACCTTATTATCCTCAAGGAAATGAACAAGTTGAATCCACAAATAAAGTTTTTAAAACTGTTTTAAAAAAGTGATTCAAGAAAATGGAAAAGACTGGGATGAAAGACTTTATGAAGTCTTATGGGCTTACATGATAACTTATAAAGTTGTAATAAGAATGATGCCTTTTAAGTTAGCTTATAGACTTGAGGCAATAACTTTTGTCGAATACATTGTGCCATCTCTAAGGAATGTTGTAAAGCACAATCTGGGTGAGCAAGAATCCTTGCAGAGTAAGCTATAAGAATTAGAAAAAAACTTGATGGAATAAGATTATATGCTTTACGAACTGTACAAGCAATCCATAAAAGAAGGGAAGCTTGGTATTATAGGAAAAGGAAGAAGCATGATATTTAGAGGAAATGTTGATAAACCACATGAGAAATTTAAGAATGAAATGGCTAGGCCATTTAAAGTTAAGGAGATAAATGAAGGAGTGGTGAGTGTGCAAACTTTAAAAGGAGGTGTGATGCAAGAAAGGGTTAATATAAATAAATTAAGGAAGTATGAAGTGCCATATATAGACGTTAAATATATTCCACTAGAATATTTTTATACTTGGAAATCAGTGCAAAACCTAGATCTAGGGTTTTTATTCATGTTTACAATAGCTGTGGCAAGGGAAAGAACACATTGGTGATGAGAAACAGTCGATCTTTGCACAAGGCAAAGGAAAATCTGGCATGTGGGCAGTTTACGGTGATGTTGACAGGATGGGAAATAAGTCCTGAGCTTAAGAAAGTTCTCAAGGATTTCTCATTGGATAGCTATGCCAATATTTGGCTCATGCAAAGTCGGATGCGCTATAGTGCTACCACTTCATAATGATGATGGAAGCTGATAGGAGATAATTTCTTGGCATATGCAGAGGGTAGAAGAATGACCATCGATGAGGAGGTATTACCCAGGTGTTTCAATTGCCGTCGGAAAAGGGTGAGTTGCAAATTGACAAAAAGAACTTGGATTTGTATTTGAAGGAGGGCCGATAGTATAATAGCAAGCTCGGCTTGCGTTTGGTAGATCTAGAGGAGGAGGTGGAGCTCCTAGTCAATTTTCTCGTGAACTCATTTGAGTTCCATCTTTCTTTAACTACAACATCGAAGATGTATGAGGCGTTGAAAGAAGGAAGGCTCGCAAGAGTGGCGAGATATCTCCTCATGAAACTAGGAGAGTATATTTCACTATGCAAGAGAAGGAGAGGCGGCAGAAAGAGACTTTGATGATTGCACTAGTGTGGATACAGTTGCTTGTGAATCATGTAGTGGAGTTTGGAGAGGAAGTAGATGACATGGAGTATGCTGGTAAGTTGCAGAAGGTGCTTACTCCACAGGGGAAGTTGGAAAAGAAGGCTCAGGAAGGGAAGCGATAGAAAGTGCTAGCAAGATGAAGAAGGCACCACCAGCAAAGAAGCAGAAGACTACTCAGGTGATGCCCACGAGGATGTCAACACAAAAAGGGAAGAGGAAGCTCGTGGTGGAAAGTATTCAATTGGATGACAAGGATTCAAGTGATACAGGAGGGAGAAGAGAAGGAAGAGTAGACCAAACAAGCTCTATTCATGAAACCACTTAGGACTAGGGGGCCACATAAGGAAATGTGGAATCCGAAGCAGAAAAGACGTTAGAGGAAGCGATGCAAAAGATAGTGGAGAAGCAAGAGGAACAAGTACCAGTAGGTCAAATGGAGCAATCGGATGGCAAGCCGCAGGATCAACTGCGACAACAACCATAGGAATAGCAAATGGAACAGTCACAGGAAAGACTATCTGAGGTGCATAGCGGAAAGGAAACAACGCAAGAGGTACAAGAACAGCAAGACACACTGCAGGAGGAGCTGCCAGGAATGCATGTAGAGAAGATGCCACAGCAATTAGCGCATTAGCAGGAGGAGATTCCTGAGGATATTCCCCTAGAAACGCTTTATTGCAGTTGCCTCTTACTGGAGGAAATCACTCACCAATGGGGTGTGTCATCTGCAAGGCAGCCATGGTTTAACCGGGGAGCTGCTAGGTACTCGGCACAAGGAAGATGTATGTACACACGAGGTGGGTATCCTATGCAATAGGCAAGAATAGTAGCATGTCGAGGAAATTCCAACAGAGTATATGGACCTTGGGATAACCACGGAGAGTGGGAAGCATCAAAAACTTTTCCGACAGGAAGAAGTGCCAATAGAGGTTGAAATTCAGCTGGCACAAGTTTTGTCTCAGATGCAATAGGAAATACTTGATAATCCGGCTAAGGTGAGTTCAGTGTGCCACAACTAGCTTCAGCGTTGTACAATCAGTTTGTGAACATGGCGTACACGGTGAAGGACATGGCGGAGATTAGGAGGCTGATTGCAGAAGTAGTGAAGGCGGTGGTAATGCCAAAGATCAACACTATGCAAGCTACAGTCAACAGGATTGGAGCTCAACCATGAAGACAAGGACTCCTAGTCTTCCAATTCTTAAGAGCAAGCATGTAAGTGTTTTTGAGCCAATGCTGATGGCACAAAAGATCACCATGACACAAGAAGAGCTCTAACAGAGAGGAGCACTCCTAAAAGTGTTGGGAGAGGAACTCTAGTGACTACAGGTGGAGAACCAGAGTCTTTGACTGCAGATGGCTTCCATGGCACAGGAAATAGAGAAGCTGAAGGTTGAGTTTGCCAGGTATAAGGAGGAATGTGAGATAGATTATTCTGAAGATTAGTCGGAGAATGAAGGCATAGGATAGATGCCTTGAGGACATTGTAAGATTTAAGGTGGGAATAGTGTTAGGGACAAAAAATATAGCATGTAGGAATAGCATACATGGAACTTTTTTATGGTGGAGGAAATATAGTAGGAAAATCCTCTAGGTACAAGAAAATTCTATGGAGATAGGAAAAATTCTACAATGACAGGAAAAATCTTACATCGGTAAAAAAGATCCTACTTAGACAAGAAACAAATGGTTATGACGGTTGGAGGAGAACAAGATTCGATTAGGGTAAGAAGGGGAGAGAGAAAGTTATGAAGGCTATGAAGAGCTATGGAGAGGAATGCATGAGAGAGAGATAATCTCTAGAAGAGAAGTAAGTATCCACATTTGTTATCTCTTTTTAATCATTTAGTAATGCAAGTGCATGATTATGATATATATATATTATATATATAATATGCTTGTCTTATGAGCAAGATATCTTGTAAATGCTATAACTTGGCAATGGCCAAAGCAAAATCTATCCTTGACATTAGAAACAAGATAAGTTATATATAGAACAATTTTAGGTTGAAATCCCATAACTTTTAATTGGGAAAGCTTTTCCTGCGCTGTGAATAATGATTTCTACGCATAGGAAAGTTTACCCATGTTAATAGTGTCCTACCTTAAGTCCCTAAAATAATATCCCCCGAACCCTTGAGGATAACGCGAATAGACTTTAGGATCCTGTCCCAATAAATGTTGACAAGCTCATGCCCTACCTCATTAAGGAGATGTGCCTTACACATACCCCCATGACAAAGGTAAGGCATTGTCACTTACCCCTTGAGCAATCACCTTCATTCGAGAGTATAGGCGACAAGGGGTACTTTAAGCCATGACTAACCCCTAAGGGTTTGAGTGGCCAAGTCATACCTTAGACTTAGGGCTAGTACTTAATGAGGACATGAGTGTGCACTATAAGTGAACACAAGAGTTCAACTAAGCAAACTCACCAATGCTAAGTTTGGATAACCCTAAGTACACAACCTCACAAGTGCCTCACGAAAAGGCTTCTACTAATGTGCTTAGGTTGTTTAGCCCTTGGATCCCAAAGAGAACACCCATAGCGCAATTAGCACACCTAGTTATGAGACCCAACCTCCCTTGAGCTGATGATCAAGGCTTAGTACCTTAATGAGGACACAAGCACGCCTGCTTACTAGAGTATCCAACCCCTCGATGTTAACCCCATAAAACAACCCCAAAAAGTGTGTCTTAGGTGTTGTACTGTGTGCCATCTAGCCTAGTCACATCTTCATGTGACATTATTTCCCAGATGTGGGCTATCATGTCATAGCCCCTTAGATTTGAAAGTTGCACCAGGTGCCACGAATAGCTCTCCAATGCCAACTCTAGAACCCCTATGTGATCCCTTACCTGCTAGCCAAGGTCCCACGTTTACAGTTGGATAAGGACATGAATGTGTCCTACTTAGTTATGAGTGTTAGTCTTAGCTTGACGTGGAGGAGGAGGCTGGAGACAAGCCTTCACCTCTGACTCTTGAATGTGCAGTCTGACAAGACCTTCTAGGCATGGATTCACCAATATTAAGGGTAGGCTACCCCGAAGGTGGGACATACCCATATTGTCTAGAAGTTGAGGCAGCACAATATAGGGTTGTGCCTTAATGACACAAGCTAGAGTTTGCACCAAGAGAAGAGTAATGAACTCAATCATGAACTCAAGAACCCTCACTCCTACATACTCTACCTTATTTATTTGACGGAGCCCCCTCCGTCTCCTAGTGTAAGTGAACTTGCACGAAATGCCAGCCCCTTAGTTAGATGAGAATGAGTTTAGTTAACTAACTCCTACCCTAAACCCTACCCAGGGGGTGGGATTTAGGACGTGGGTTAGGGAAACCCTAAATGCTAGGGGTGTTCCTAACCCTATTTAACATGTCGAACTCGTTTGCACTAACTTGAAAACCGAACTAGGACATCAAAATTAGGGGTGGGCTTTTTAGAAGGTGAGTTCTAGCTTTGCTTAGAGTTTCATACAAATACCTAATGACACCTGGCCAGACCATCACCAGATACCCAAGTGTCCTAAGCATGCTTGTTTCCTACTACATTTAGGGTTCATCAACATAGTACAATAGGTAACAACAGTCAACGTTCAAAGTAAAAAGGAGTCATAGTAAAAACATTTTTCAAATATAAAAGTTTTGATAGCCAATTATGGTTGTGAAAATGCGCGTTGTTAGATTATTAGACATGAAAGCATGAGTCTGACATCAACTTCAAAAAACACAAAGTAGAATATATTAAGAATATTCTAAAAACCTTATAGATTTTAATCACAAAGTTCAATATTTAAAAGAGTTTGAGAAATTATCAACCAAGATGGTTAGATGTTCACCATTGGTTGGCTCATTTCATTAATATTGCCACATAACATGAGTGGACAACTATGCATTGCCTTTGCGAGTTCCAACATGTCTTTTAAATGTTGGTCTCTAGTGTTATAACCGTATAATAGTCATCCACCACCAACAAGTTCACTCATAGATGAGCAATGTTGGTTCACTCTTCAAGCAGAGTTTAATTGAAGCCAAGCACTAAATGAGTTTTTCATGCAATTTGTTAACATTTTGTAATTTCTTGATGTGGGCTGATCCCAAATTAGGGATGTTATGACCTACTTTTTGACCAAATCTTTTTGGTTATGTTCAGGTATGGGTCCTATCACTCTGAAAGAGGCTTTCACTTGTGCACACGTTTTGAAGCGGCTCTGAAAGTACAATTATTTATTCAAGAGACCATCACTCCTCCAACCTCCAATGCTCATGTTGGTCATGTGCCTATGGAGGTGGAGCTGCTTTATTAATAGTGTTGGTCATGGTCAAGGACAAGGACAACGGCGATCATCTTGTTGAGCTTGTGGTGTACTTGGTCACACTTATCAACATTGTTTTCTGATTGATGACCCCATATCTAGGTTGGCTTCCAAGTCAAAATCAATAGGTTGTTGCTGTGAATGTTGCTCCCATGGAGGTGGGAAACAAGTAGGTGTGTTGAGTACGAAGGCACCCAACACCTTTTCTTTATTTTCTAATCCTCCATTTCTTCTTTTTTTTTCACCTTAGCTTCGTGAACTTCTTGCAAAGGGTTATCTTTATTTACATTACAAGGTTTCATACATAGTACCCTGTAACTATTCTTATTGATACAAATTCTAGTATTTTTTTAATTTCTGTTAACATGGTTACTTGTTGTGCTTTGACAATGGTGCTAAGTAAGGAAGCTTCAAATGTTTTTATGGAAATGGATGTACTTGAGCTGCTTCATTTACGCTTGCTCAAGTACCTTTGCAGTTTGGGACTTATGCAAATGAGTTACAACTCCATGTATTCTCACATCAAATTTTGATTATTATCCTTGGATGTACTTAGTTGGATGCATGTAAGCCAAGTTGCTAATTTAGCCCTCAACGATTGATACTTCCAAGTCATTCACCTTTTCCTTTGGATAAAGTCCCTCTCAAGTGATATGGAGCAATTTTGTCAAGTGCAATCATGCATGAGCCAGATGTTTCAGAGTATCCTTAATGTCAAGGAACTCTAGAGATGTGCAGTAGCAACTGAACCAACTTCTTTCAGCAAGAGTTCTAGGTACAATAATTATTAAAGAAATATTCAAATCTTTTCTTACAGATATAACCCCTACTTCTAAGGTTAGAACACAACAATGCATTAACATGGGATGCTTTACTCTTTAAAGTTGTTGTTTGACAGTGGTCTCCAAAGAAATTGACCAATATACAAAAATGTGTGTCAGAGTGTTGGAGAAGAAGTTAGCTCAACATTTCTTTCAGTCCATGGGCATCGAAGCCCCATTTGGTGGATAAACCTAATGGATCTAAGAAATCCACGATGGATTGTCGTTTTATTAATGCTGTTACAAAACTAGATAGTTATCCTTATCAAATACACAAAATTTGTTAGATTAATTAAGTAAAAGTCGTTGGTTTACTAAATTGAATCTTACTTCAAGTTATTAGTAAATTCCTATGGCTCTTGAAGAATTCTTAAAACAACATTTCAAACTCCTTTTGATTTATATGAATTCCTTGTTATGCCTTTTAGTTTAGTGTTTGCTCTTGCCACATTTCAATACATGATGAATGAAGTTTTTAATAATGAGTTTCTAAAGACATTTTCAAAGTACTTGGATGACATTTTGGTTTATACTCAAGGATATGAGGAAGATCATCTCAAGGAAGTAGCTCGTGTGTTTAACCATTTATAAGAGAATGGGCTTAAGTTGAGAAGCCCAAGTGTATTTTTGGCATAGTTGAAACTACGTATTTGGGGTACATGATTTCTTGTGAGAGGTTGTGTCTAGATCCATCCAAGGTGGAGGCTATGGTGAAATTTCCTCATTCAACAGATATATAATCTTTACAACAATTTATTGGTAAGGTCACATATTTAAGACGAGCCTTGTTGCGAGCCTTGTTGCACGAGGTTGTTTCTTTTATGTGAACTAACAATTATGAAGATTCTTTTTGTAAGCTATAAAAGTATTTGATGTCCCCTCTGGTGCTTCATTATCTAAAATTTTTCTTGTCCTTTTATATTACAAAAAGATGCTTATGCCATAGGTATTGATAGAGTCTAATACAGACTAAGGTATGTGATAAGTCCATTCGACATCTCATTGCATATGGGAGTAGGGCATTGCAAGGCCCTAAACACAATTATTGTGCCTCAGATCTTAAGTGTTTAGTTGCAGTGTGGGCTTTTGAACGTCTTCATGTGTATCTCCATGGCTCTCATACACTTTTGGAGTGTGATCATGCGATGTTTCTACATTATTGAAGAACATGAAGTTGCTTAGACAGTTTACCCAAATGGGCACTTCGGCTTAGATGTATGACTTTAAGGTCAAACATCATTTGGGGATATTATGGTGGATTCTGATGCTCTTTCTAGGGCTCTTTATGTAGTTATGACCAATTGGGTTGATGTGGTGGTTGACCACCGTCAAACCGCCAGCCGAAGCGGACGAGCGACGAGACGAAGCGCCAAGCAAAAAAGGTACGCAAGTACGGACTGACAGCAACAGTTGTTAGGTAGCAACATAACCAAGCATAGATTGATCGTCCGGATCAACTACCAAGGGTGCTCAGGACAGCACGCGTGAGGAGGCGCATAAATGTGAAAGACAGAACTTGTCACATGCGGGCAGGACCAGTGAGGGATGCCACCTGTACCTAGGGTCTAGCACTAGGTGACCCACTATATAAGTAGGAAGGCTGGTAGTGGGTCAGGGTCCTTTGAGTGGAGTTTTCATCTTGTATCTTGCTTCACCTCCCTAAGGTAGTTTATACTCAAGCAGGCACCATATATAAATACATATTCCTTCTGATCACCATCTCTCTAGTGATACTTCCTTTTCTCTACTCCTAGGCCCAACAACCTACTCTGCCACCAAGTGGTGGCACTGCGCCAGGAGAACTTCCCCCACCCCTGTACATAGACCCTCACGGCGTCTGGGTAGAGGCCATTCAACACCTTCCAGTATACCCAAGGTAAGGCCAGCAAGCCAGCATGGACCCCCAAGATTGGATGCTATCCACGCGTCCTAACGACCATCGAGGCTTCATAAGAAGCACCACATCTGGCATGCGAAGTCCTCGATAACCACCAATCAATCGGATCTCACAATTCCATCTCTTGTAGAGGTCTCAAGGGCTTAGGAAATAGATGTTTGGATTCAACATATTCTCTTGGCACTAACTAATCCTTCTCAACCATCCAACTCTCGTTTCCTCTTCATTTGTTTACACAATTTTGCTGTTCAAGCCACGATCCAGGAAACAGGAAAGGAACAGGGATTTCAAGAATAGGAAGGCTTGACTCAGGAGCAGGACCGAGAGCAGGACAGGAACAGGAACAGGACGGACCTTGGAGCAAGACAGGATCAAGATAGGATCCGGGAGCAAGACAGGAAGGTGCAGGACAGGATCCAGGAACAAGACAGAATCAAGACAGGATCCGGGAACAAGACAGGAGCAGGACAGGATCCAGGAGTAGGACAGGAACAGGAGCGAGATAGGAGTAGGACAGGAAACAAGACAAGACAAGAACAAGACAAGACGAGATTGATCGTAGTAAGACTGGTGTTGATAGTAACTGATTGTACAACAATTAGGTCGGAGCTTTTATGCTCACACTCCAAGAGCTAATCTAGGCATGCATGCAAAAGTGGTTGCATGCATGCAAAAGTGATTGCATGCATGCAGAGGCTAAGATGAGTCCACATGTCCCTTATCCTCTAGGCATATCCTGTAGGAATATCCTGCAACCGAATCCTGTGTCCGGAATCCTGGTAGGAATATCCTGTAGGAAAATCCTGCAACCCATATCCTGTATCCGGATCCTATAGGAAAGTCCTGCAACCCATGTCCTATATCCGGAATCCTGTATTCTGTATCGGGTCGTGACATCACCTCCTCCCTAAAGACGAGTTCCACGAGTCTTGGGACCTGGTTTAGCAGGATAATGCCGATGGAAGGCAGCAACCTTGGAAGAAGCATGGAGTAAGTTGGATGCAGGTTCCCAAGTGCGATCAGTAGGCAAGTACCCTTTCCAATCCACCAAGTATTGGAGTTGGTGACGATGAAGACAAGAGTCAAGGATGGCTGCGACTTCGTACTCAGGTTCCGTGTTAATGACCACAGGGGGGGAGGAGAAGAAACACGACCGGGAAGGGAAGAAGGATGATACGGCTCCAACAAAAGAGGTGTGAAACACAGGATGAAGTTTCACCGTGGATGGTAACTCGAGTCGGAAAGCTACAGGATTTACCTCCGCCACGATCCTATAAGGGCCCAATCGTTGAAAATCCAACTTAGAAGAAGGCCTGTTGGTGCGAATGTGTCGACGAAGAAGCCACACGAGATCACCAATCTTGTATGCAGGTGCCGGCTGACAGTGAGCATCAGCATGATGCTTGTATCGTTCCTGTGCCTATTGAAGATGAACCTGGAGATCATCCTGTACCTGCCGAAGATGCTGAAGACGATCCTGTACTGCAGGAGCGGAAGAAGGAGAAGCGGAGGAGCAAAGTCAAAACGTGGATGGTGGCCTGTTAAGAGCAAAGAAGGTGTCTGTCCTGTAGATGCGTGGATGGAGTTGTTGTAGGCAAACTCCGCCATTGGAAGGAGGTCCAACCAGTTGTCCTGCTGGTAACTGATGAAGCAACGAAGATACTGTTCTAAGGTCTGAATTGTGCGTTCGGACTGCCCATCGGTTTGTGGGTGATATCCTGAAGAAAGATCCGCTTTGACCTGTAGACTCCGAAGAAGCTCTCGCCAAAACTTGGACATGAATTGTGGACCTCGATCGGAAACAATGCTCTCAGGAGGGAACCATGATGTCGGAACACCTCGCGGATCACCAACTCGGCAGTTGTCTGACCTGTAGCAGTCATAGTAAAAACTATGACACACAATTGTCAGAGTTTTTTACCTG
>PUQB01000041.1:883306-929342 GCA_003024785.1 Selaginella tamariscina
CCAGGGTGCATGATGAGGCATCTTCGACCTGCTACAAGTGTCACAACTCCGTACAAACCTCTCCACAAAACCTCGCAACCCAGGCCACCAATAGTTGCGAGTCACCAATTCCACTGTCTTGGCCACACCAAAATGTCCTGTAGCCGGGGTATCATGACAATCCTGTACCACACGAGTCCTGAAATACCAACAGGAACGTACAGGAGACCTTCCCGGTACAGGAGTCCATCCTGTATGGTGAACAGGTTGTAGTCTGGACGGGAACTGGAGGAAGAGGAACTTGCAACGTCAGGATGAATGTGTGAGAACACATTCTTTGCCAAGTCGTCTGTAGCCAACTGCGAACGGACGTCCTGTAGGAGTGTTGAATTTGCTGAGCCTGATGCTGCCGCAAGCCGGAAACGATCAGGACCCAACAACACTTGCCCTTTGACAGTCAAATGCAGGATCGCCCGGGCTTGGTGCAAGGTAAGAGCGCCTAGACAATGCGTCCGCCTTGCCATTCCGAAAGCCGGGCCTGTAGACGATGACGAAGTCAAAACGTGATAGGAACTCTGCCCACCTAGCCTGTCGCCGACTGAGGACCCGAGCCGTTTGAAAGTACTCCAGGTTCTTGTGATCCGTAAGAACTTGTACAGGATGTGCAGCACCTTCCAGGAAATGCCGCCACTCCTCAAACGAATCCACAATGGCCTTGAGTTCCTTGTCATGAATCTCGTAGTTGATCTCCGCCGACAGGAACTTACGAGAGTGAAAAGCTACAGGATGAAGCAACTTGTCCTCTCCAACTTGCGATAGGACGGATCCTACTGCAAAATCCGAGGCATCTGCTTCAATGAAGAAAGGATGAGAAGGGTCAGGATGTGCTAAAATCGGAGCTGTCGTGAAAACGTCCTTGAGTGTTGTGAACGCGTGTTCCGCCTTGTCGGACCAAGAGAAAAGTCCTGTGCGCTTGGTGAGTTCTGTGAGTGGAAGTACACGCTTGGAGAAGTCCTGTATGAACCGCCTGTAGAAGTTTGCAAAGCCAAGGAAACATTGTACATCTCGTACCGACTTGGGCCTCTCCCACTCCACGATGGTCTTCACCTTGTGCATGTCCATGGAAACGCCAGCAGGAGAGACGATGTAGCCCAAGAACTCCACCGAATCCCTATCGAAAAAACACTTCTCCAACTTCGCGTACAGGCCATGCTCGCGAAGCCGCTCTAAAACTAGTCGTACATGCTTGTCATGTGCCGCCTGGTCCTTGGAGAAAATCAAGATGTCGTCGAGGTAGATCACCACAAACTGGTCCAAGAAGTCACGGAAAATGTCGTTCACCATGTGTTGGAACAGCTGGGGCATTGGTAAGGCCGAAAGGCATTACCGTGTACTCAAAATGTCCATACCTTGTACGAAAGGCAGTCTTCCACTCATCGCCGGGACGAATCCGTACAAGGTTGTAGGCTCCTCGTAAGTCGATCTTCGTGAACACCTTTGCTCCTCGCAGCCGATCGAGAAGTTCCGGGATCAATGGCAACGGGTACCGATTCCGAATGGTGACTTGATTCAAACCCCTGTAGTCCACAACCAAACGTAAACTCCCATCCTTCTTCTTGACAAAGAAGATAGGAGCTCCTGCAGGGGACTTTGAGTGACGAATGAAGCCGGATGCCAAGTTGTCCTCGATGTACTGACGAAGAACCTCCAACTCTGTGGGTGACAATGCAAATCGGTCCGAATGGTGGAGTCTTTCCTTCCGCAAGATCAATAGGACAGTCGTAGGACCTGTGAACAGGAAGAACTGCAGCCTTGTGCTTGTCAAAAACGTCCTTAAAGTCGTGGTACTTGGATGGTAGGGAAGAAGGAGGAGAAGGAGAAGGAGAAGGAGAAAAAACAGGGAGTCGGATACAGGAAAGGTAGAAGAGGACGTAGGAGTTACTTGAAAGGCAAAAAGGTGGAAGGAGCAGGATCAGTGGCGAGTTCATGCATGGTAGTGGTAAGAACTCGGAGAGGAGAAGGAGGGAGCTGTGACTGAAAAAGAGGAAGGATCTTGGGGGATGGAACAGAAGCAGGGTAACAGAAAGAAGCAGGATTGGAAAAAACCTGTGTGGTGTTGATGAGTGTACAGGATTGGAAGAATCCTGTACAGGAGTCCGTGGTTGCGCAAGAGTGGAAGAAGCCTGCGAATGTGCTGACGAATCAACAGGAGGTGGATCCTGTTGAGGAGGAACCTTCGACACTGATACAGGATTGGAAGAACCCTGTACAGGACACCGCAAACTTACAGGAGGGGAGAGCCTGCGGATGTGCTGAGGAACTGACATGAGGTGAATCCTGTCGAGGAGGAGTCTTCAACACTGGTACAGGAACAGGCACGGTCAATCCTGTAGCTTGTACTGCCTCAGATACTAAGGATGTATCCTGCACGCAGGAAGGTACAGGATTGATCCTAGAGTTGGAGAGGAAAACGTGAGCGTCCTAGACCTCCAGTCGATCTGCGGATTTGCAACAACGAACCATGGCATGCCCAAAATGATGGGAGTCGACCGAGTCTTGATCAAGTTGAAGGAAATTGAACAGTTGAATGTGCCATACCTGCAGGAGAGAGGTTCGGTAGCATGGGTAACTGCACCAGAAGCAATTAGACGCCCATCGGCCACCTCTACAGGAACTGCACGCTTCAACTTCACCACCGAAATGCCATGTTGAGTTGCAAACGTGTCATCCATGAAGCATGCATTTGCACCAGTGTCTAACAAGGCAAACTCCATGAGCTCTCGATTATTAAGATGAATGTGTACAGGAAACTTAAGTGATGGGATGGTATGAGCAGCACCAATGGAGCCTGCACCTACGTCCAACTTCGCGGCTCCTAGACGAAGTGGACATTGGAGTTTTCCGACTGAACTTCAGCTTCAACTTCACGCGTCTTGAAGTTCCTGGCTTTAATAGGACAATCTGCCACCTTGTGTCCTGCTCCACCACAATACAAGCACAGGTTCTCACTGCGACGACGTTGCTTCTCAGCAGCGGAAAGAGAGCCACGCTTGGATTTCTCAACCTCCATAGGAACTACTCCAGAAGGTGGTGCAGGAACATGTACCACAGCTGCAGGATTGGTTTGCAGGAACTGCTGACGGGATCTTTCCTGACGACGCTCGAACAAACGGTTGTCGCAACGAACAGCTTGTTGCATGATCTCCGCTAATGTTTGGGCATCCGGTAACGTAAGGAGAAGGTCCTTCACGTCGTCCCTCAACCCAAAACGGAAGTGTTCGATCAATGCAGTCTCGTCCCATGGAATGTTCGTGCAAAGTTGCTGAAATTCGGATGCATAGACGGAAGCTGGTCGGGATCCTTGAGTGAGCTTCCGTAACTTCGTGCATGCAGAACGGTACTTATCAGGATCTCCAAAACAGGCTTCAAAGGCAGCCACGAAACCTTCAAAGTCTTCCATCAGTGGATCGTCACGCTCCAGCAAGGGGGCAACCCAAGCCCGTGGAGATCCACTTAGTAAGGATGCCAAAAGACCCACCTTTTGAGCATCAGTCGAGTAGCGCCGTGGTTGCATACGGATCAAGAGTCGGATCTGATTCAGGAAACCTTGGAAATCGGCACGATTACCACTGAACTTCTCTGGCATGCTAACCTTCGGCTCCGAAGAAAAGTTTGATGAAGAGGAAACCACCGATGCCTGGGAGAGAGCCTGCGCAGCAGCCTTGGAGGATGCATCAGCAGCTGCATGTGCCGCAGTGGTGGAACCTTGCAGGTCGGTGACCACTTGGCGCAAAGTGGCCAGCTCATGAAGTAGCATTTGGTGCTCGTGTTGAAAATGCTCAAAATCAGCCATGATCTAGGAAAGAAAAAAGGAGGAAAATGAAGGAAAGGAATCAAGAAAAAGGTAGCTGGAAAACGGAGAACTATGAAGCAGTTACTATCAAACTGTCAAGCCACGATCCAGGAAACAGGAAGAGAGCAGGATTCCAAGGACATGAAGGCTTGACTCAGGAACAGGACCGAGAGCAGGACAGGAACAGGAATAGGAACAGGACGGATCTAGGAGTAGGACAGGATAGGATAGGATCCGGGAGCAAGACAGGAAAGCACAGGATAGGATCCGGGAGCAAAACAGGAACAGGACAGGATCCCGGAGCAGGACAGGATCCAGGAACAGGACAGGAAATAGGAGCGAGACAGGAACAGGACAGGAAACAAGACAAGACAAGATTGATCGTAGTAAGACTGGTGTTGATAGTAACTGATTGTACAACAATTAGGTCGGAGCTTTTATGCTCACAACTCCAAGAGCTAATCTAGGCATGCATGCAAAAGGCATGCATGCAAAAGTGGTTGCATGCATGCAAAAGTGATTGCATGCATGCAGAGGCTAAGATGAGTCCACATGTCCCTTATCCTCTAGGCATATCCTGTGGATATCCTGTAGAATATCCTGCAACCGAATCATGTGTCCGGAATCCTGGTAGGAGTATCCTATAGGAAAATCCTGCAACCCATATCCTGTATCCGGAATCCTGTAGGAAAGTCCTGCAACCCATGTCCTGTATCCGGAATCCTGTATTCTGTATATCGGGTCGTGACACAATCTACTTCACTACAAACCTATGGACCTTTTCACTCCTTACTTTCCAATTGTGAAATTGGCCCATGCAATTTTCAAACTTGCGACCTTCGCATATGCTCTGATCAACTAAAACATTTAACATCTAAAGAATATCTATTAAGAAGCGAAAAGAAAGCTATCTACGAGTGATACTAGGAATATCTATTGACAAGTGGGACACCCTATTTTAGGAGTGATCTTAGGAATATCTATTGAGAAGCAAGAGACACTATTCTATGAGTGATACTAGGAATATCTATGAAAAGTGGGAAACACTATTCTATGAGTGGATATTGAGAATATCTATTAAGAAGTGAGAGACGCCATTTTTTATGAGTGATATTAGGAATATCTATTGGGAAGCAGAGACATTATTTTAGGAGTCGAAGAATTTAGGAATATCTATTAAAGAAGCAGGAAACACTATTCTAGGATTGATCCTACAAATATCTATTGGGAAGCGAGAGACACTATTTTAGGAGTCGAAAAACCTAAGAATATTTATTAAGAAGTGGGAAACACTATTCTAGGATTGATCCTACAAATATCTATTGGGAAGCAGAGAGACATTATTTTAGGAGTCGAAAAACCTAGGAATATTTATTAAGAAGTGGGAAATACTAGTTTACGACTCATCCTATGAATATCTATTGGGAAGCGGGAGACATTATTCTAGGAGTGATCCTAGAATATATATTGGGAAGCGGGGGACACAATTCTATAAGTGATCCTAAATATTCTAAGAGTGACCCTAGGAATATCTATTGGGATGATAGATGCTATTCTAGGAGTGATCCTAGAAATATCTATTAAGATGTGGGGAGATGCCATTGTATGAGTGATCCTAGGAATATCTATTGAAAAAGTGAGAGATGCAAAGTGATCCTAGGAATATCTATTGAGAAGCGGGAGATGCGGAGTGATCCTAAAAAATAACTATTGAGAAATGGGAGATGCTATTTTAAAAAGTCGAAGAACCTAAGAATATTTATTAAGAAGTGAGAGACTCTATTTTAGGATGATCGTAGGAATATCTATTGGGAAGCGAGAGACATTATTTTAAGAGTCACAGAACCTAGGAATATCTATTAAGAAGTGGAAAACACTATTTTAAAATTGATCCTACGAATATCTATTAGGAATCAAGATACATTATTCTAAAAGTGATCCTATAATATCTATTGGGAAGCGAGGACGTTATTCTAGAAGTGATCCTAACAATATCTATTAAGAAGCAGGAGACACTATTCTATGAATGATTACTAGAAATATCTATTGGGAAGTGGGAGACATTATTCTAAGAGTGACCCTAGGAATATCTATTGGGATGCAAGAGACTCTATTTGAAGAGTGATCTTAGAAATATCTATTAAGACGGGGGAATCACCATTGTATAAATGATCTTAGGAATATCTATTGGGAAGCGAGAGAAGTTGAGTGATCCTAGGAATATCTATGAGAAGTGGGAGATGCGGAGCAATCCTAAGAAATATCTATTGAGAAACAAGAGACGCTATTTTGAAAGTCAAAGAACTTAGGAATATTTTTTAAGAAGCAAGAGATGCTATTTAGGAGTGATCCTAGGAATATCTATTGAGAAGCAAGAGAAATTATTTCTAAAAGTCGAAGAACTTAGGAATATCTATTGAGAAGTAAGAGATGTTATTTTAGGAGTCAAATAATTCTAGGAATATCTATTGAAAAGCGAAAGACACTATTCTAGGAGTCGAAGAATATGAGACACTATTTTAGGAATTGAAAAATTTTTTAAGAATATCTATTAAGAAGCAAGACACTATTCTAGGAGTCGAAGAATATTCTAGGAACATCTATTGAAAAGTGGGAGATGCTATTATAAGAGTGATCTTAGAAATATCTATTGAGAAGTGGGAGACATTATTCTTAAAGGAATATCTATTAAGAAGCACAAGACACTTTATAGAATCTATTGAAAAGAATATTTTAGGGATATCTAGGGCACATTCATGGAGATTTCCTTAGGAGTGATCCTAGGAATATCTATTGAGAAGCAGAAGACACTGTTCTAGAATTTATTAAAAAAGAATATTTTAGGAATATTTAGGGCACATAACTTTAACATTCATGGATATTCTAGAAATATTTATTGCAAAATAAGAAACACTATGCGAATTCATACCCATTGAAATGTGGGAATTCATATCAATTGGTGGAGTTGCAAAGCATATGCGGTCGTTGGACAAAAGGGTGGTTTGTTTTTGGCAAGTCTCACCACTTGTTGCCACCATGCTAAGATCTAGGGCTGAATCATAGCCTACTACCCTTCATCAATAATATTCCTTTGTGGGTGCCATGCCCAACCACTAAAATTCTTACATCCTCGCCTTGCCTACATATCTCTCCACAAACATCAGTTTTACATCCATCTCACCCATTAAAGGCCCATTATTTGAGTTTGCACAAAGCCATATATGGCATTGCTTTTGTCACTTCCTAAAACCCATGCAAAAATAAGGAAGAAGAGCTTCAAAATATTGTTTCATCCTTGGTGAGTGCATGGAGACGTGCTTGATGTTTTAATCTCTACCATGTATGAGAGTGATATGCATGATTAAATCTAGATACAAGCTCATGAATTACTTAGGAATCCCCTATAAAAGAGAAAACATGTGAAACACTTTGTGAGAGGTCTTTAACAACACTCAAAATATAATGGTAGACCTCTCTCTATAATAGAAAGAACATGAGATTTATCTCCCTATGTTTTCTCTCTAGATCCCTCTCCATGTTCTCTTTCACACACACATTCTCTCTTTGTTCTAACTCTCCTGCATTCTCTCTCTACCTATCTCTATTGTTCTTTTTTGTGTTTTATCTCTCACTTTGTGTCATAGTTTTTACTAAACTTGACCCTTTATTTTGAAGGTTAATTGTTGTTACCTATTGGATTTTGTGATGAATCCTAGATGTAGTGAGAAACAACCCCACTTAGTGCACTTAGGTGTTTAAGGGTAGTTCGGCCAGTTATCACTAGATATCTCAAGAAACTCTAGGCAAAGGTAACATTTACCTTGTAGAAAATTCTCCCCCGGTTTAACGTTCCCAACTAGGTTTCCTCAAGAGTATAGCTGTTAAAAAGAGTTAGGGACACCCCTAAGGTTGACCTAACCCTAGGTTGTCAATGCAACTTCCAAGTGAAGTGATTCTATCATTGGTTTGAGTATGCAAAGATCACTTATTATCACCGATATCATATGTGTCACAACCCGATGCAAAATATAGGATATGCTTACATGATACGACTTATAGGATACATGATACAGGATATGTCTATAAAATATACCTACAGAATATACCAATAGGATATGCCTATAGAATATACTTATAGGATATACCTACAGGATAAGGAACATTATTCTTAGCTCATGTCTAAATTAGTTTCTTGGAGTATTATTTTTAGCTTATGCCTAGATTAGTTCTTGGAGTTGTGAGTATAAAAGCTCCGACTTAATTGTTGTACAATTAGTTACTATCGAGTTAAGCCTTCTTATTCTTATCCTGCTCTTGGGTCGTGGCTTGACAATTTAATAATAACTGCTTTTATAGCTCTTCAATTTACAATTACTTTTTTTCCTTGGTTCTTCTCCCTTGTTTTCCTCCTTTTTTCTTTCACAGATCATGGCAGATTTTGAGTAATTTCAACACGAGCATCAAATGTTGCTTCATGAGTTGGCCACTTTGTGCCAAGTGGTCACAAATATGCAAGGTTCCACCAGCGCGGCACATGCAGCTGATGATGCATCCTCCAAGGTTGCTGCGCAGGCTCTCTCTCAAGCATCCATGGTTCCCTCCCATCAAACTTTTCTTCGGAGCCAAAGATAAGCATGTTGAAGAAGTTCGGCGGCAATCGCGCCGATTTCCAAGGTTTCCTGAATTAAATTAAGCTTTTGATCCGCATGTAACCACACCACTACTCGACTAATGCACAAAAGGTTGGCCTTTTGGCATCCTTATTAATTGGATCCCCACGAGCTTGGGTTGCCCCTCTGCTGGAGCGTAACAAACCCATTGATGAAAGACTTTGAAGGATTCGTAACTGCCTTTGAAGCTTGCTTTGGAGATCCCGATAAGTACCGTTCCACATGCACAAAGTTAAGGAAGCTTGCACAAGGATCCCAACCAATTTTCGTTTATACATCCAAATTTCAGCAACTTTGCACAAACATTCCATGGGACGAGACTGCATTAATCGAACACTTTCATTTTGGGTTGAGGGATGATGTGAAGGATCTTCTCCTTACGTTACTGGATGCCAACCTTAGCAGAGATCATGCAACAGGCCATTCACTGTGACAACCGTTTGTTCGAACGTCATTAAGAAAAATCCCGTCAGCAGTTCCTGCAAGCCAATCATGTAGCTGTAGCACATGTTTCTACGACATCCTTTGGAGTAGTTCCTATGGAGGTCGACAAATATAAGCATGGCCCACTTTCAACTACTGAGAAGCAACGTTGTCATGGTGAGAACTTATGCTTGTATTGTGGTGAAGCAGGATACAAGGTGGTAAAATGTCATGTTAAAGCCAGGAAGTTCAAGATGCATGAAGTTGAAGTTGAAGTTTAGTCAAAAAACTTCAATGTCCACTTCGTTTAGGAGCTGCGAAGTTGGACGTAGGTGCAGGCTCCATTGATGTTGTTCACACCATTTTATCACTCAAGTTTCATGTACACATTCACTTCAATAATTGAGAGCTCAAGGAGTCTGCCCTGTTATACACTGGTGCAAATGCATGCTTCATAGATGACACTTTTGCAGCTCAACATGGCATTCCGGGGGTAAAGTTGAAGTGTGCAGTTCCTATAGAAGTCATAGATGGTCGTTTAATTGTTTCTAGTGTAGTTACCCATGTTATCACACTCTCTCTTGCACCCATGGCGCATTCAATTGTTCAATTTTCTTCAACTTAATCAAGACTTAGACGACTCTCATTGTTTTCGGCATGCCATGGTTCGTGGTTGCAAATCCTCATATTGACTGGAGGTTTAGGATGCTCACGTTTTCCTCTCCAACAGCCAAGATTAATCTTGTACCTTCCTATGTACAGGATATGACCTTAGTGTCTGAGACAATACAAGCTATAGGATTGATTGTGCCTGTTCCTGTATCAATGTCGAAGGTTACTCCTCGATAGAATCCACCTCCTGTCAATTCATCAGCACATTCGCAGGCTCTCCTCACTCTTGTGCATTCACAGACTTTTGTACAGGGTTCTTCCAATCTTGTACACTCGTCAACATCAGCACAGGTTTTCCCCAATCTTACCTCTTTTCATTACTCTACTTCTGTTCCATCTTCCAAGATCCTTTCTCTTTTTCATTCACAACTCTCTCCTTCTCCTCTCCATGTTCTTACCACTACTATGCATGAACTTGCCACTGATCCTGTTCCTTTTCATCTTTTTGCTTTTCAAATAACTCCTACGTCCTCTTCTACCTCTCATGTTTTTCAATCTCCTTCTCTTTTTCTTACTTCTTCCCTGCCATCCAAGTATCACTTCTTTTTAAGACGCTTTTGATAAGCACAAGGCTACAGTTCTTTCTATTCACAAGTCCTACGACTGTCCTATCGATCTTGTAGAAGGGAAGACTCCACCGTTCAGACCGATTTATGCACTGTCACTTACATAATTGAAGATTCTTTGTTAATACATCAAGGACAACTTGGCATCCAGATTCATTCGTCACTCAAAGTCCCCTATAGAAGCACCTATTTTCATTATCAAGAAGAAAGATGGGAGTTTGCGTTTGGTTGTGGACTACATGGGTTTGAGTTAAGTCACCATCCAGAACCGGTACCCGTTGCCATTGATCTCGAAACTTTTCGATCGGCTACAAGGAGCAAAGGTGTTCATGAAGATCGACTTACGAGGGGCCTACAATCTTGTATGGATTGGTTCAGGCAATAAATGGAAGATTGCCTTTAGTACAAGATATGGACACTTCGAGTATATGGTGATGCCTTTCGAACTTACAAATGCCCCAGTCATGTTCCAACACATGGTGAATGACATCTTTCGCGACATCTTGGATCAATTTGTGGTGATTTACTTCGATGACATCTTAATTTTCTCCAAGGATTAGGCAGCACATGACAAGCATGTATGACTAGTTCTATAGAAGCTTCGCGAGCATGGCTTGTATGCGAAGTTGGAGAAGTGTTTTTTTGACAGTGATATTGTGGAGTTCTTGGGCTACATCATCTCTCCTGTCGGGGTATCAATGGATATGCACAAAGTGAAGCATGTTGTGGAGTGGGAGAGGCCTAAGTCTGTACGAGACGTACAATGTTTCCTTGGCTTCACAAATTTTTATAGGCGATTCATACAAGACTTCTCCAAGCGTGTACTTCCACCACGGAACTCATTAAGTGCACAAGAGATTTCTCTTGGTCTGACAAGGCATAACATGCATTCACAGCACTCAAGGACGCGTTCACGATAGCTCCAATTTTAGCACATCTTGATCCTTTTCGTTGAAGCGAATGCTTCAGACATTGCAATAGGTTCTATCCTATCATAAGTTGAAGAAAATAAGTTACTCCATCTTGTAGCCTTTCACTCTCGTAAGTTCCTTTCGGTGAAGATCAATTACGAGATTTATGACAAGGAATTCAAGGTCATTGTGGATTTGTTTAAGGAGTGGCAGCACTTCCTAAAAGGTGCTGCGCATCCTGTACAAGTTCTTACGGATCATAAGAACATGGAGTTTTTCAAACGGCTCGAGTTCTCAGTCAGCGACAGGCTAGGTGGGTGGAATTCCTATCACATTTTAATTTTGTCATCGTCTACAGGCCTGATTTTCGGAATGGCAAAGCGGATGCATTGTCTAGGCGCTTTTACCTTGCACCGATCCTGGACGATCCTGCATATTACTATCAAAAGCAAGTGTTGTTAAGTCCTGATCGATTTTGACTTGCGGCACTATAAGTTCATCAGGCTCCAGCAAATTCAACACTTCTACAGAGCATGCATTTGCAATTGGCTACAAACAACTTGGTAAAGAATGTGTTCTCACACATTAGTCCTAACATTACAAGCTTCTCTTCCTCCATTTCCCATACAGACTACAAGTTGTTTGCTATACAGGACGGACTCATGTACCGGAAAGGTCTCCTGTACATCCATGTTGGTGTTTACAGGACTTATGTGATACAGGATTGTCATGATACCCCGGCTACAGGACATTTCAACACTAGTCATTTTATGATCATTCTTGTTTTGTTCCTTGTTCTTTGCTCTTGCCTTACTCTTGAGTTAAACCTTCTTGTTCTTATCCTGCTCTTGGGTCATGGCTCGACAGTATAGATGTTTCACATGCCTTATCATGGATAACTCAACACAAGTCCCTTAGTAAATTTAAAAAATGCCACATCATTAATAATAACTACCACTGTGGTTTTACATTAGATTGGTTAATTGAATTAAAAATTAAATTACCAATGAATAATTTTCCATTTAACCATGGTCAATGGTTTTTTTTTTTTTTATTAATTAAGGTTTTTGGGCTTGAAGACATGAATACATGTGTGCCATCTACTGTAAAGACCTAAGAATAAATCACATAAGAGAGATAGAAATATAAATATATTAATAAGTAGCCTTTGTCAATGTATAAATCAATGTATATTATGTTCATTATATGATATAAAAGTATAATCAAATGGTATAGTGATTCCTGTGTATAATAAATATTTAACTTATAAACATAAATCATAATTTTTTAGTTAAAATCAACATTCTCTTTTATATATATAAAGTTATATATTTTCTAGGTGTTCTTGTTTTCAAGACTTGTGTGTACATATCAAACAAATGCATCTGCATATATAAAATATCAATACGCACACATATATACATATGTTTATATGCATATATACATGGAGAGAGAGAAAAAGATTATATGCATAATTACATGCACTCATACATAATATGGGGCAAGTATTATGTATGGAGAGAGAGAGAAATTACATGCATAATTACAGGCACTCATACATATAAATTTTTTTATAGTTTTAATATTTGGGCTTTACTTTTCATAATGCAAAAATGAATGTAATTAGAGTATATATGGGTTATATAAATACATAAATGCATAACTACATAGTATATATTGCATGTATATTTTTATGTATTTTATAATATAAAAACATAGAGATTAAAGATGCATAATATCTCACCAGAATTCTTCTTTGTCTTGTCGAACCCTTCTTCAGCATTGGGAAGTTACTGTGTCTTTTTTTAATGTCTTCTTTTTAGATCTTATGTAATACAAATTATAAAATAATCAAAATAAAAAAGAGATTACTTACACATTAAATTCATTAATAACAAGTGGTAGAGAGGGTCGTGGCACATTGCCATTTGTAATCATGAAGAAGTCTCCATGGGCTCTACTTACTTCTTCATGGGCTCTACTTTATAAATGTTAAATCCATTGTGATTGTAAGGATCATGGGTTGTGCCACTTGTAATCATGAAGAAGTCTCCATGGGCTCTACTTTATAAATGTTAATCCATTGTGATTGTAAAGATCATGGGCTATTTTTTGTCTTTCACGAGACTTGAACCCAAGACCTTTTAACTAACACACACATGTGTTAACCAACTGGTTCGTATGATCCTGGATGCTGAACTACACCATCAACAACAAGGCATATTCATACGCATGTTCCAGACCAATTGTGGACCACACATTCCAGACCAGTTGTGGATCACACATTCCAGAGGATCACATTCCAGTTGTGGACCATACAATCCTCAGGACCTCAGATATAAAACAGGGTTCCAGTTCCAGGTTTCTCAGAATCATTCAACACCAGTCTTCGGCCTTGTGTTTCATTTTGTATTCATTTCTTTCTTGAATACAATCTCCTCCTTTCAAGGTTCCACCCTTGTTCTAAAGGTTTCGCCCTTTGCACAAGGTCGTGACAGTTTGAATGATTCTGGTAGTGACAAGCTTCTGTTTCCGCTTGTCATCGATCCCATTTTTTCTTTCTTTCTCTCTTTTCAATTTTCTTTTCGATTTTTTTCTTTTCTTTTTCTTTTCTGATTTTCTTCTCTTTTTCTTTTTGATTTTTCTTCTTCGACTCATCATGTCCGAGCATGCTCTTCATGAGCAAGTTGCTGCCCTCCAGCAGCTCGAACAACTACACCTGGAGAATGATCAGCTCCGACAGCGTGCGAATTCTCCAGAGCCAAGATCAGCATGCCCGAAAAGTTCGATGGTACCCGATCGAAGTTCCGAGGTTTTCTCAATCAAGTTCGTCTGCGGATCGTGATGCAGCCGAGGCGCTAGCACAGAACCCATTAAGGTTGGATTGATCGGGTCGCTGCTTTCTGGTTCTGCTCTTTCATGGTTCTCAGCCTTGCTGGAGAACAATGATCCGATCCTTGGGAATTTTGACGAGTTTGTGGAACGGTTCACGGCGATGTTCAGTGACGTGGATCGTGAGAGTGCTGCCATCACCAAACTCCGTCAGCTTCACCAAGGGGGTATGTCGGTAGCAGAGTACGCATCGAAGTTTCAACTTCTTGCTTGTGATGTCACATGGGGAGATCGTGCTCTCAAGGAGGTTTTCCGGTCGGGGTTGCAGGACGAGGTCAAAGACATGTTGCTGAATTTTGCGGTTCCGGAAACCCTCACCAGCATGATCGAGTTGGCAATTCGTTGTGACAACCGGTTGATCGAGCGGAAACAAGAACGTCGGCATCCTTCTTTCTTCTTGGTGCCGTCTTCTTCCATTTCTGCAGTCCCTGTTCCCTCATCTGCTGATTCATCATCTTCCTCAGTAGAACCATCCCCGATGGAATTAGGGCGATCACGCCGAGGCAAGCTTTTGCCAACCGAACGTCAGAAGCGGATTCAGTACAAGCTTTGTTTGTACTGTGGGGACCCGTACCACAAGTTGGAGAATTGTCATCGACGTCCAAAACAAGCTCGTGAAGTGGCCCTTGCTGTGCTGCCGGGAAACGAGAAGATCCAGCCCGAATAGGAGCCGTCCGGCTGGATTGCCGTGGAACAACTCATGTTCCTCAAGGCTCTTCACTCATAACATCTTCCCTTCCTCATCTTGGATCCATTCCATCCACGAAGGTGTGCAAGCCGTTCCATGTTCCGGTGCAGCTGAAGACACCAGAGGTGGAGTTCTCTGGTAAAGCTTTGGTGGATAGCGGAGCGAACGCAAATTTCATCGACAAGAATTTTGCTGTCAAGCACGGGATCCGTCTACATCCTTTGAAGACTCCTGGTTCTGTACGGGTCGTTGATGGACGAGATATCAAATCTGGAGCGGTAATAAATGACACGGAGTTCGTTGAGGTCGTTGCTTGCGGTGCTGTGTGCAACATCTCCTTCAGTGTTGTTTCTATTCCAGACTCTACGATTATCCTTGGTTTGCCGTGGATCGAGTTGGTGGATCCTGGTTGGAGAGAACGTTTCATGAACAGTTTCCCAGCTGTTTCAACTCCAGCCACACTCTTTGATTCCGATCCTGTTCCAGTTCCTCCTCCACTTCGAGTCTCGCATATCACCTTGAAGCAGTTCAAGAAAGATAGCCGACATGACCCAGCATCCGTGTTCGCGATCAAAGTCTATCCCTGCTCTGCTAAGGATGTTTCTGTTCCTCCTGCCTTACCAAAGCAGTATGCCGATTTCGCAGACGTCTTCGACAAAAAGAAAGCTTCTGCCTTGCCACCGCACCGTGAGTACGACTGTCCTATCGATCTCGTTGAGGGTAAGCAGCCGTCCTCCGGTCCCATTTACGGTCTCTCACCAACAGAGTTGGAGACATTGAGGAAATACATTGAGGAGAATCTTGTCACCGGATTTATCCGTCATTCGCGATCACCGGCTGGTGCTCCAGTATTCTTTGTTTCCAAGAAGGATGGAAGTCTCCGGCTCGTGGTGGACTACCGAGATCTGAATAAGGTCACCATTCCAAACAAGTATCCTCTCCCGCTCGTCTCCGACATGCTCGAACGTCTTTCTGGTGCCCGGTACTTCACAAAGATCGATTTAAGAGGAGCGTACAATCTCATCCGAATTCGAGAAGGGGACGAGTGGAAAACAGCTTTCCGTACACGCTACGGACATTTCGAGTACGTAGTAATGCCGTTCGGCCTGACAAATGCACCTGCTGTGTTCCAGCACATGGCTAACGATATTTTCGGGACTTCTTGGATTTGTTTGTCATCATGTACCTAGACGACATCCTGATATTTTCCAAGACTCGAGAAGAACACGAACGGCATGTACGGTTAGTCTTGGAGAGGCTCCGGAAGCACCACTTGTTTGCCAAGTTGGAGAAGTGCTCTTTCAGTCAGCAGTCTGTCGAGTTCCTGGGGTACATCATTTCAGCTGAAGGTGTTCACATGGATCCTGCAAAAGTCCGGACTGTATTGGAGTGGGAGAGACCATCAAATGTTCGTGATGTTCGATGTTTCCTCGGGTTTGCGAACTTCTATCGACGTTTCGTTCGGGATTTCTCCAAGATTGCATTGCCATTGACGAAGTTGACTGGCAAGGATGTTCCATTTGTCTGGTCCTCTGAGGCTGAGGAGGCGTTCGAGTTCCTAAAGAAGGCGTTCACCTCGGCACCTGTTCTTATCCATCCTGACCCTGCGAAGCCATATTTCGTGGAAGCTGATGCCTCTGACTTCGCCATTGGTGGAGTGTTGTCCCAGGAAGGTCCAGATCATCTTCTCCATCCCATTGCTTTCCATTCCCGCAAGTTCACTGCACCTGAGATCAACTACGATGTCTACAACAAGGAGCTGCTGGATCGTCGATGCCTTTGAGGAGTGGCGCAGATTCCTTGAAGGTTCCCCGCATGTGGTTAAGGTGTATTGTGATCACAAGAACCTCCAGTACTGGGCAACACACGAGTTCTCAATCGACGTCAGGCGCGATGGGCACAGTCTTTGTCCCGGTTCCGATACGTGATTATTCATCGTCCCGGTCGTCTAAATGGCAAAGCAGATGCCTTATCTCGTCGCAGTTACCTAGCTCCAGTACCAGGTGAAATCCGATTTGATCAACAAGAACAAGTCATCCTGAGCTCCGACCAGTTGTTGGTAAACGCGCTTTCCCGTTCTTCTGCTCCAGTTGACACTTCGTTTTTGGATCTAATCCGAGAAAATCTCCCTCAAGACGAGTTTGCTCGTGATGTCCTTGCACATGTTCGACGAGTTCAGCCATTGTCTTCAGGGTCACAACTACGAGATTATGCTGCTTTCCATCTTCATAATGGGTTGCTGTACCACCACATCCAAATCTAT
The DNA here is from genome assembly GCA_003024785.1 of Selaginella tamariscina. Taxonomy (NCBI): domain Eukaryota; kingdom Viridiplantae; phylum Streptophyta; class Lycopodiopsida; order Selaginellales; family Selaginellaceae; genus Selaginella; species Selaginella tamariscina. The sequence continues at coordinate 900,224 of PUQB01000041.1, forward strand.
GTTCCGGACGGAGAACTGAGGTTGCGAGCTGTCCAACACTGCCATGACAACACAGCTGCAGGACATTTTGGCATTCGGAAGACGATCGAGCTGGTACAACGGGTGTTCTGGTGGCCTCGGCTTCGCGTGTATGTTGAGAGATTTGTGCGATCTTGTGACACGTGCCAGCGTACAAAGCTTCCTCGTCATCGACCGGTTGGACTACTACAGCCTCTTCCTATTGCTCAGCGGCCATGGTCATCCATCACCATGGATTTCCTCACGGATTTACCGCCTTCTAGAGGGTTTGATGCTGTCCTAGTCATTGTTGATCGGTTCTCTAAGATGGCGCACTTTGTTCCCTGCAACAAGACATGTTCGGGTCCTGATGCTGCAGATCTGGTGTACCGGGAGGTGTTCCGTCTTCATGGTCTTCCTGATGAACTTGTCACTGATCGAGGTCCCCAGTTCACTTCGGCATTTGGCGGAGATTCCTAGATCGGCTACGTATCACCGGGAAGCTGTCTACTGCACATCATCCTGAAACAGATGGACAATCGGAGCGCACGATTCAGACTCTGGAACAATATCTCCGGTGTTTCATTTCTCATCTGCAAGATGATTGGGTCGATCTCCTTCCTGCTGCCGAGTTCGCGTACAACAACACGGCACACTCATCCATAGGTGTGTCGCCATTTTTCGCGTTCTCTGGTGTTCATCCTCGCTGGTCCTACAGCTTGCCCGTGGTTCCTGGCCTCACCACTGCTGCCGATGATCGTGTTGAGCATCTCCGACAGGTCCATGAAGAAGTGCAGCATCATCTTCAACGCGCTCGGGATTTGCAACAACAAGCTGATCGTTCCCGTTCCTCTCCTCCAGCATTCACAATTGGTGACCAAGTGTGGCTCCTCCGGCGTCATTGGCCAACCACACGTCCCTGTGACAAGCTGGACTATCAACGCTTGGGGCCATTTCGCATCATCGAAAAACTCTCTGATGTGACGTTTCGTCTCGAGCTTCCGCCAACCATCCGGATCCATCCCGTGTTCCATGTTTCTCTGATGTGACGTTTCATCTCGAGCTTCCGCCAACCATCCGGATCCATCCCGTGTTCCATGTTTCTTTGTTGGAGCCTTATCATGCTCCTTCTGAACCTGGCCGACTTCTTCCACCACCTCCTCCAGTTACAGTTGCTGGTGAACCTGAGTTCGAGGTTGCTGCAATTCTTGACTCCAAACTTGTTTCGTGGTCAGCTTCACTATTTCGTGGACTGGATCGGTTATCCACCTGGCGAACAACTTGGGAGCCTGCTGCATCTTGTCCATGCTCCTGATCTTGTTGCCGAGTTTCATCAACGATATCCTGCAAAACCTGGACCAATGACGAGCACCGTATCCACCTGGCGAACGCACTTGGGAGCCTGCTGCCATGCTCCTGTATCCACCTGGCAAACGCACTTGGGAGCTTGCTGCTCATCTTGTCCATGCTCTGATCTTGTTGCGAGTTCCATCAATGATATCCTGCCATGCTCCTGATCTTGTTGCCGAGTTCCATCAACAATATTCTGCAAAACCTGGACCAGTGTCGAGCACCGTATCCACCTGGCGAACGCACTTGGGAGCCTGCTCATTTTGTCCATGCTCTTGATCTTGTTGCCGAGTTCCATCAACGATATTGCCATGCTCCTGATCTTGTTGCCGAGTTCCATCAAACGAATCCTGCCATGCTCCTGATTCTTTGTTGCCGAGTTCCATCAACGACTATTATGCTCCTGATCTTGTTGCCGAGTTCCTCAACGATATCCTGCCATGCTCTGTCTTGTTGCCGAGTTCCATCAACGACATCTTGTCCATGCTGTTGATCTTGTTGCCGAGTTCCATCAACGATATCCTTGCCCTGATCTTGTTGCCGATTCCTGATCTTGTTGCCGAGTTCCATCAACGACATCTTGTCATGCTTTTGATCTTGTTGCCTTGCCGAGTTCCATTAACGATATCCTGCCATGCTCCTGATCTTGTTGCCAGAGTTCCGATCAACGACATCTTGTCCATGCTTTTGATCTTGTTGCCGAGTTCCATCAACGATATCTTGCCATGCTCCTGATCTTGTTGCCGAGTTCCATCAACGACATCTTGTCCATGCTTTTGATCTTGTTGCCGAGTTCCATCAACGATATCCTGCCATGCTCCTGACCTTGTTGCCGAGTTCCATCAATGATATCTTGCCATGCTCCTGACTTGTTGCCGAGTTCCATCAACGATATCCTGCAAACCTGGACCTTGTTGCTGAGTTCCATCAACGATATCCTGCCATGCTCCTGACCTTGTTGCCGAGTTCCATCAACGATATCCTGCAAAACTGGACCTTGTTGCCGAGTTCCGATCAACGATTATCCACCTGGCGAACGCACAAGATGAGCATGCTCTTGATCTTGTTGCCGAAGGGGGAGATAGTGTTGCATCAACGATATCCACCTGGCGAACGCACTTGGGAGCCTACTGCTCTTGATCTTGTTGCCGAAGGCAACAAGTTCCATCAACGACATCTTGTCCATGCTGTTGATCTTGTTGCCGAGTTCCATCAACGATATCCTGCCATGCTCCTGATCTTGTTGCGAGTTCCTGATCTTGTTGCCGAGTTCCATCAACGACATCTTGTCCATGCTTTTGATCTTGTTGCCTTGCCGAGTTCCATTAACGATATCCTGCCATGCTCCTGATCTTGTTGCCGAGTTCCATCAACGACATCTTGTCCATGCTTTTGATCTTGTTGCCGAGTTCCATCAACGATATCTTGCCATGCTCCTGATCTTGTGCCGAGTTCCATCAACGACATCTTGTCCATGCTTTTGATCTTGTTGCCGAGTTCCATCAACGATATCCTGCCATGCTCCTGACCTTGTTGCCGAGTTCCATCAATGATATCTTGCCATGCTCCTGACCTTGTTGCCGAGTTCCATCAACGATATCCTGCAAAACCTGGACCTTGTTGCTGAGTTCCATCAACGATATCCTGCCATGCTCCTGACCTTGTTGCCGAGTTCCATCAACGATATCCTGCAAACCTGGACCTTGTTGCCGAGTTCCATCAACGATATCCACCTGGCGAACGCACAAGATGAGCATGCTCTTGATCTTGTTGCCGAAGGGGGAGATAGTGTTGCATCAACGATATCCACCTGGCGAACGCACTTGGGAGCCTACTGCTCTTGATCTTGTTGCCGAAGGGGGAGATAGTGTTGCATCAACGATATCCACCTGGCGAACGCACTTGGGAGCCTACTGCTCTTGATCTTGTTGCCGAAGGGGGAGATAGTGCTGTCGAGTTCCATCAACGATATCCACCTTGATCTTGTTGCCGAAGGGGGAGATAGTGCTGTCGAGTTCCATCAACGATATCCACCTGGCGAACGCACTTGGGAGCTTACTGCTCATCTTGTCCATGCTCCTGACCTTGTTGCCGATTGGGGGCTTACTGTAAGGATCATGAGTTATTTTTTGCCTTTCACGGGACTTGAACTCGAGATCTTTTGGCTAACACACACATGTGTTAACCAACTGGTCCGTATGATCCTGGATGCTGGACTACACCATCAACAGCAAGGCGTATATTCATATGCATGTTCCAGACAATTGTGGACCACACATTCCAGACCAGTTGTGAATCACACATTCAGACCAGTTGTGGACCATACAATTCTCAGGACCTCAGATATATAAACAGGTTCCAGTTCCAGATTTCTCAAATCATTCAACACCAGTCTTCGGCCTTGTGTTTCATTTTATATTCTTTTTTTCTTAAATACAATCCCCTCCTTTCAAGGTTCTACCCTTGTTTTAAAGGTTTCGCCCTTTGCACAAGGTCGTGACAGTGATGATTCAAGGAAACAAACAACTAATAACAACTTATAAGTTAAATTATACACATGTCGTTATTTTATGCACGGTAGTCATATAACAAGGCAAAATTGCCTAGTTGTTTGGCTACCACTAAAAAAGCCATATAGGCACCACATAAGTATCACATAGGTGCCATGTAAATGTTAAATTTGAAAATAACCAGTAAATAAAAAATAAATTACTGATAAAATAAATAATTTATTAAAATTTGATTGTTAAGGCAGTTAACCACCCACTAGTGGAAAATGGGCCTATGTCTATATTACACTGCCGTATTTATAACTTTTAAATTATTTGAAATTGTTTATCAATGCAAAAATCTTATATATTTAAACACTTACATGTCATATTAAATTAAGGTGGGATTAATTTAAGTTTATTACTACTTGACCATGTAAATATTTATATTAGGAATAAAGATTTATTTTACGGGAACAATGTTATGATCCTTGATTGTGTAAATATTTATATTTAAAATAAAGTTTTACTTTATAAAAGTAAAACTTCTTATTATGTTATAAAAGATCACATATGGTGTTGTTTATTTTAATTTTCAAGTGTCACCTTATCATCAAGATTTGTCGCCTCATCCTTAGCATAAAAAATGAGACATATAAGTGAAGAATGAGGAACAGGCACTGAGGATGGGTGATGCACCGTCTTCAGCATCTTCACCCACTTATTCAAGCGTTCCTTTTTGTTCTTTTAATAAAATAAGAAATGATGTTATAAAATTTAATTCACAATACGCTTTAGACTCGTAAAGATCTTTAACATAAAAATGGTGATCTTTATTATGTTTTTAACAAAATTGTAAATTAAGTATGATGATTTGATATAGGGGTTGCGCAATGACATTAGGGACGAGCACTCCTAATGGGTTGTGAATCAAATATTATACAAGTGTGAAACCGTATATGGACTTTTATAAACAGCAATTAATCTTTTACCTTTATAATTAAATAATTAAGTAATATTTCAATATTATATAAAAAAGAGTTTGATTCCTACACCTTCACTTTATTTTTTCATTTGATTGTATAGAAGGTTACCACCCAGAGAAATGTCAGTCATTGTAAAGGGAGAAAATAATTAAGTTAGGATAACTAATTTTTATAAACATCAATTAAATTTTACCTTATAATTAAAAGGAAAAGGTGATAAATCTCTTACCGTATCTCAAATCTTCCTAAAGACATATTATTAACATATTATATTAAATTTAAATATGGTACCCAATATAGATAAGCTAACCTTAAAATATATTTTATTAATTAAAATGTGTAGACTTTTATAAAGCATGGTGCAAATTATCTAATATTATCAAGGATGAAAGAATTATGGATATATTCATGTGCATTTAATTTTAATTTTTACTTTGAACTTCATTTAAGAAAATTATAAATACATGAATATATTACTAATATTCTGTGATTGATTACCATGAACAAAAAAAACTAGTGATTAGAATATACTCATAATATATCTTAATTTAGTGATTGAGATTTTAAATTTCATTTTAAAAGTATAAAATTCTCATAACGTAAATAAATTATAATATTCTATGTATATGTGGTATAAATTAATATACAACTCATTTAATACACCTTACAACTCACTTGAAAAAGTGTGAATTTTTATAAGCACGTCCCAGATTTTGTTTTAGATTATATTCTAGCTAAACACTATTGATTAATTAAATCATTTTGAGTATACACACATATATATGCATATACATACAAACACATATATATACATATCAAAAACAATTGTAAGATTATTAAGGGCGTGTGAGTGATTTTATTAACAGCCGTAAATAATTTGATTTTAACAGTTATAAAGGATTTGAATAAATTCAAATTTAAATTGTTTGAAATTCAAGTTAATTTCAAACTCAAATTTATGCACATATATAGGCTATACTTGTGTATGTATGTATGTATGTATGTACTCTCACACACACACACACACACACACACACATATATATATAGAGAGAGAGAGAGAGAGAGAGAGAGAGAGATATTACTTGAAGTAATTCAAGTGTGGTTCTCTCTCTCTCTTTCACACACACACACACGATGTATCGTATGTCTATGAGTTCATCAACATCAGCGTGTCGTTGTCTATATGTGAAAATATATTGTATCATCACACACACACAACTGCTTTAAGACTTACTAATTGACACTTAACAGACTGTAAATAGCTTTCAACTTAAAAATTGAGTCTAGAATATTCTAAAATTATTACACTTTTTTACTTATCATTTTCACCAGCATTGCTTATAAATAATTTAATTGAATACTTAGTTTACAATTTACTGTTTTGAATTTTATTATTTATTTATTTTATTTTACTTTACTAACCTTCAAGTTTCACACAGGTAAGTTAATAACTCCGCTTTTTATTTTATAATATCACATTTTAAGCATAAGCACTTACGTTAAGCATAGCTTCTTACTAACACCTCACACACACACACACGTTTACTTTATAGATTTAAAATGATGAGTACAGCTATTAATTTACGTTCAATTATACATACACACGCACGCACTCCGTGCGCACACGTGCACACTCGCCACCCACAGATTTAAACTTTTTTCTTTCACTAATATAATAAAAATAACAAAATAATGCATTCATAATGTGCTAATAATTCTATTTTAATGGCTTTTATATTAATTAAAATAAATAATTCATAAAGGATCTTAACGACTTTAATAGATCTAATGTAAAATGGATTATAGTTATAACTTTTAATTCTATGAGGTCAAACGTGGTTATTATTAATTTGTGTCCACATTTCTTGTAATCATGTTGAGTTTATTGAACTTAATAATTTAATAATTGAATAAATAGAAAAATTCCAACCTTTTTCGTAATCATGTTGAACTTAATAATTTAATAATTAGAAATTCCAAGTTTTTCAAGCTTCACTGTTGACCGCTGATGTAAACATTTCAATGAGTGGTACACATTTTTCACCGTAGCAATGACCAGATATTTACTAATCATGTTAATTAGTATTTTTAATCTTTAGTACATGCAATGTATTCAACAAGCCTCTTGACTATGTGCTCATGCTTGCATATGATTAGAATGCACAGCAAACAATGTAGAATTTGTTAATGTGGTAAACTAACGGTGTAACTTATTAAATTATTTCTTTTATTATTAATATATTAATTTATATTGATACGAATTCGATCCTCACAAGACAGTGCATAGATCGTGGAATCTTTACTTGGTGTCAGTAAGAAAAAGACATAAGAAAGAAACAAACAAGAAGTAAATAGATTTCGTCATAGAACATGGCAAGAAATATTAAACTAAACCATATACATTATTATATATGTATAAATATTTATTACATGTTATTAAATATTAATTTTATTAAATCCTAATATAACAAAGTGATCAAAGTCTTGCGTCACACTTTTAAACAAGACATGTGTAACAATTGTCTCAATGTAGCGTGGTTATCAAGGAGTTTTTTTTGGAGATTGTAGTTGGTTTGTCAAATTTTGCTTATATATTTATTAATTATAAATATTTTCTGGTTATATATTTTAATTCCCCCTGAAAAGTTTACTAACAAAGAGGTATTCATACAGTAATGACAGTACAGCGTCAAGTTAATAATTCAAATATTTCTAGTGGTACTATACATATACACGTATACAACATATATAGTATTCGCAGATAAAGTTAAGAATATTCGGTCGCTGGCTAAATAATGTATATTACATTGGATTATCACTGATACACACACATACACACGCACATATGTATATGTACAAATATATTCCTTAATTCATTCGCCCTGCTTCCATAAATGACAGAATTCTATGTACGTAATAATATATTAATTGGAGTTTACCATTTGTAATACATATGATATATTTAACCTTTTACCCTTTTAGTAAACCTTTACCTTTTGAACTAATTGATTGTTTAACGGCCAGAATTTGAATATGAATATTTTACAGCCGCCGTCGTGTAACTTACGTTTTACCGTGCAGTCCGTGCCGTCCGATCCAGATTCCTAGGCGGCGGGCGGCTAGGATGGCGGTTAAAACCATAAACTCTCAGATTTCATTCTTTCATTCTTTGCACGTTATTTAGAAAGAAAACACACACACACATATGCTCGAGCCGCCCTCGGGTGTATGCAATTTATAACGTCCTTACTAAACTCGTTAATGGGCATGAGAATCTGGCAAAAACATATCAACATCATATAGCTATCTATTTCATAATTTTCCTCGTATTAAACCCCAAAATTCCCATTTTTAGAAGATCGCGCCACTCAAGAAATTGACCTCAAGAGAATATCTCCAGGGATATGCTTTACTTTTTACCATTTTCATTTCAAATGTTTACTTCAGGGAGAGCGACGTAAGCGCACGCGCAAGCCCTAGTTAGGGCTGACCAGTTGAGGCTTCAAGCGCGTGGGCGGACAAAAGCCTGCCACGTACTGACGTGTTTTCGTGACGGCAGCCACGACCACCTGACTCTGCTGCTGACTTGGCGTCCCGCCATGGCCGAAATTCCAACTTGCACGGCACCACGTACGGCAACATGATCCCGACATAGATTAGCACGCCACGTAATCGCTAACGTAGGGGCATCCCACGTGGCAAATCCCCGTTATCCCAAATTATGTTATGAGAAGGGCGGTGGACGTGACGTCTCACACTTGGCAGCCGGTGAGCCGCCGGCGATGAACACACGTGTGTCGTACATGTAGTCGTTAGGTCTAACCGTATGTCCGTACGTGCATTCAAACGTATCTCATAGGGATTTGGGTTCTTTACACACCTCGATATTTGTCCAAGTTAAGTACACATGATTAACCGTTAATTAGTTAGAGTTTAGCGTTAAACCTAAGCGCCACCCTACTTCGCAATAATTGCTAGAGGGTAACAACTACACTTGGGGAGGGTTATATTAAACATAAAAGCTTACTCCATGCATATACATGAAAGAATACATGACGTCAAAACTCCGTATACATGCTGACAAAAAGTATAATAATAAGTAGAAAAACAATAACTTAAATTATGTAATCTTAGTAAATCATTCTTACTTTGAACGAGCTTCTCTTTCTACGATAGAGCTGGCGGAAAACGACCATTTCTGTAATACATATATAAAATTTACCGACATTATCAAGTATATAATCTATTATTAATAAATATATATACATTAGAAGTGTTTAGAAGACTAGTACATGAAAATATGTAGTTTTATACAAACGATACATACACGTGCACGTGAGTAGGTTGAACAAAGTAGGAAACCTATGATTGCCGCCTTGTGTTCATCAAATCTTTAGCCCTTAGGTAACCATAGTCAAAAGCAATCATGGCCGTACATTTCAAAATCTGGTGCATAATGTAAAGGACGAACCCTTTGATCTATTTCATTATTCCTTTATAGATCCTTTCAATCTCCTTTCCAGCATTGTATAATATTCCCATATGCTCGTGATCAATGTGTGTGTATATTTATATATACGTATGTGTCTATACATAAAGACATAAGGTGGTAGGAAGGGTATCTATCTGTATGTTTGGTAAGATCAGACGGTCCACATCGACACATATTATGTGATGTAAGCACATTTCAATCACAACAAAAAGAAAAAGTTGGTAGACATTTTAGGGCTTACAGTTTATGACACGTGGCAGTTGACGTGGCATATGTATGGATGACGTATGTATGGGTGGAGGGGTTAAAGAAAGCGTTAAGCATTTACCACACTGAGAAAAACTTGTATATAAAGGGGGAGAGGGAGGGGGGAAAGTAACAAGTGGGTGGTAAAAAAAAAAAAAGAGCATCTATATACATACATTGTTTTCCTCTCATTTGTTTCATTGTGAGGGATTCAAGAGAGTTTAGTGGGATTCTTGCAGTTCTTGATTCAATTTGGTGTTTTTTTTTGTTGTTTTTTCTACAAAAGACAGCAAACCCACTTATCTTTTTACACACTTAAGTGCTCTTTCTTCTTGTGTATATCAAGCAAGGCATTCTTTGTCGTTTTACTATATAGTGTGTTTGTAAAGGAAGGATATCTTCTTATCTTTCGCCTCGGACTGCACTCGGACTCCATCTCGGACACAATGTATGACATTTCTGCACACAGGGCGAGTCCTTTTCAAGTTTTCGGCCCAGCCTCGGACGGCATCTCGGCTATGGAGCGTCTAGAAAGAATGGTGTCTGAGAATGCAGTTGTAATCTTTAGTATAAGCAGCTGCTGTATGTGCCATGTCGTGAAGAGCCTTCTATGCAGCCTGGGTGTGAACCCGACTGTATACGAGCTCGATGAAGAAGGAGACGGTGCAGAGATGGAGCTTGCACTGTCCAGGATCCTCGAGAGTCCCAAGTTGTGCCTACTGTGTTCATCGGTGGTAAACTCATTGGTGGTCTCGACCAGGTTATGGCTACACACATCTCTGGTAACCTTGTTCCTCAGCTCAAGGAAGCCGGTGCTCTCTGGCTATGAAGACTCGTGAAGAAGAATCCCATGAATCTCTCTCAAATCCCATCTCTATTCTCTATTGAGAGATTCAATTTTGTCCACTGCAGTTATTCGCATTGCAGTATCTCTGCATTTCCTTCTCTTTCTCCTTGCTTCTTGACAACCACCTCTCTCCCTCTCTCTCCCTCTCTCTCTCCGTCTCTCCCCCCTCTCTCTCGGGTTGAGGTAGTTTAGTGTGGGACTTTGACACAATGTAGTGTTCTTCTGTAAATTGAAAATGAGCTTTGAAAAATCTTGTGTGTTGATTTATTCTATACGAATTTAATGTGACAAGTTATGAAAACTATAGATTGTGACACAGTTCTTTGAAAAGTCTATGTATACACACACATACACATACACAAATGTGTGCTGTGCGTATGCGTGTAGAAATGATGAAATGATGGTCAAAATGAAGTTAAGGAGGACTTTTTATGGGATTATTCCATATTCATGATCAGGCATATGGCAGCATGTTCATATGGCAGAGAGTGGACAGGGGGTACTTTACTAAACTCTGCTAACCTCTGCAAAACTCTCTTAAACTCCCTAAAACTCCCCGAGTCAGTCAGTTTCCCCACCTAGTCAGAAAAGATATTAGATATTCGTCAGCCCATGTTTTCTGGGTTTCTCGAGAAATATGGATTCCCCTGTTTCATGCTGCTTCATATATATATATATATATATATATAACTTTATTTTATTTATTTATTCGTTTATTTAAATTTTTTTTAAAAAAAAAAATCTATTTCCAGATACCTTGTTTTTATCTATTCTAGATATCCATTTTTCTGAACCATTTGGTAGAGATTCTCTAAACACTTAACTTCTAAAAAGGCTGCTACCCACTTCTCTGTTGCTTGCAATTTGAATAACTGTTATTGTACACATATATATTAATAATTAATATGCAATCCACACACACACACACACACACACACACACACACACACACACAATATATATTATAATATATATATATATATATATATATATATATATATATAGTAGCTTTCAATCACATTGGGGAAATTTCTGAAATTTTGGGACAGTAGCATGCTCTTCTACGATGTAACACGCACCATGTTGTACAAATTTGTATATATGTATGCGTGTGTGTGTGTGTGTGTGTGTGTGTAGTTTGACAATGTATATATCAGATTGTTGAAGCATACCTGACGGGTATCTGTACAACACACAGTTTGCTAAGGCACGGGTGGCCTAATACTGCCAAGTACATATATATATATATATATCAAATATTTATCACGTAGATAATAAACAAATTGCTTAACACAACATTAAGTCAGTTACATAAATAAACACATTAATAAATTAGTATATATGTTATTACTTAGAACATCTTAATGTAAAATAAAGACAAGCAAGCGTGTTGAATATATTATATAATTTGGAAACATAATATGTGATTAATACGTTAATTTAGTAACGTTTTTCTGTTTAAACATTTAAAAAACTATTAACAAAAACAGTTTTAAGTACCAACATGAACAAAACTCACTGTTTAAAAAAAGTCCATCGTTACAAACTTCATTAAATATAATTAAAATTTAATTCGTATATGAAATTTAAGATGCAATTAAAACATATAAAATATGCTTGCAAAAATTATAATTCCATGGTTAAAACATTTAATTAAATGATTACCTTAATCTAAAGCTCACCATGAAGAAGCTGCTAACTGCAGAAACGTCAGCATCTGTAACGTGATGTACTAAACACTTGCAATTCATTGGCAGCTTCCTAAAACAACATAAATATCTTAAATAATATATATAAAAATATTTAACAATTGACAGCTTTATAAAAATCAATACTTTCCATAAATCAACTAAGATTAAATAACTATTTAATATGTCATAACCATAGGAAAGAAGCCATTCTTACTATGATCCTCATATTTGTCCGGTTCTGTTCTTGTCTTCCTTGCAACATGTAACACACACAGGTGTGTGCGTGTGTGTGTGTGGTGTGTGTGTGTGAGAGAGAGAGAGAGAGAGAGAGAGAGAGAGAGAGACAGATGGTGGGGGCTAAACTAAGAACATTTTTACGTTCTATAATCCTCATATTTTGTTCCGTTCTCATGTATGGATGCATGTGTGTGTGTGTGTGTGAGAGAGAGAGAGAGAGAGAGAGAGAGAGAGAGAAGGAAGAGAGAGAGAGAGTGCTCACTCGTATGGGATCCTAATAAGTAAACTAAACTTAATGAGAAACTAATATGAGATAGGTGTGCAAGCATTATTCTTTTAAGATTAATATTGTATTAATAACCAAATATTTTAATTACTAATCATTAATTAAACAGGAAAATAATAGCCACGGCTATGGCGAACATTATCCTTGCTTCCTCCACAGCAACACATTCGGTATCTACAAATTTTCCAGTATATGTAAGAAATAGATATGCAAACCACAATGGTAAACCTCTTAGATATGCACCAAAGGGAAACTTGTTTTACAAAAGTTTACCACCAAAGGCAAAGTTTATTTGCAAATCTATTAATAAAGATACATCGTCTTCAACACAAAATCGAGGTAAATACGTTCTTCAGTTGTTTTTTGGAGCATGACAGGTGTATATGTTCTATGGCTCTTCATCCTCCCCTTTGCACCGGTAAACTTTGCTTAATTATATTAAATACATTTTAATTATTTGTTTTAAAGTGTTATTATATGATATTAAATTATATTTGCCTGTAATTTAAATAGAGAAGCATATAATTTATACTTATTCATATTTATGAATATTCTTTTAGGGGATCCTGCGTGGGCAATTGATAAAGCAACTATATCAATGCTGTTGGACTTATCTGAGAATTTCTTCTTCATTTTACCTATTGCAAACGCTGGTACGTAATTTAATATATATTAAAACTAGTTAACATTATAATTATTAATATATAAAATTTTAACTATTTAACCTTTAGTTTAATTATAAACTCATTTTACCATCTTACGTGTTCCAGTCGGGTTTCACATAATGAAGTCACCTGTTCTTCATCCAGTAAGTAATCATTTATAGATTTGTTTTTCAATATTTTATTTACTAATAAGTATTATTATAGTTATAAATAGATATATATAATTTACAGACTGCTGAGGCACTATTTAATATTATCATGGGTTGGACACTCATGTTTGGTCCTTTGCTCTTCTCGGACAAGAGAAACAACAGGTTTAAAGGATCTCTAGAGCTTCTATGGCTTGGTCAGTGGCTTCTTACCAATAGTAAGTGTGCGCGTGTGCGTGTGCGTGTGCGTGTGCGTGTGCGTGGTGTTGTGTGTTAATACACAAGCTTGGCAGCTTTCACGCTACCATACATGGCTATACGGTTGAACGAGGAGAGTCCCAGTCGGGAATATAAGGCTTCAAAGATTGGGAGAGTTATGTTATCAAATGCGAAAACCATAGGTTTAATAGGAGGAAGTTGGAGTAATATCATTAGCATGGTTTATAAGTGGGAGGGCTGAATTAAATTTGGAGATATAGTTGAAAGATGGCATTATTTTAGTGATTATGTTAATAGTGACAGGGTTGCATATGCATTCGTATGGGATGTTTGCATATACTCAGTTTTACAAGCTTGGCTTATCCAGAGCAACGTGGAGAACATGAAGAATGCAGGGACTTTAGTAAGGGTTCTGAGTTTTGTTCCTTATGTTGGTTTAGTTGCTTATTTATGGGGTTTACCTAAGGAATTTTGAAATTAAGTTGTGAACATTGAATCGTAATTAATTTTTATTTTATTTTATGAATTTATTATTTTTGTAAATAGCCAAACATTGAGTTTATAGTAAAACGATATATAATCAATCAATATTTTGAAATATTTTTAATGAAACTTTCTAAAACTCTTAAATTTGAGAAACTAAATCCAAACATAACTTGTGGATTTTCTGGAATAAGATCTCTTGAACTTCTATGACTGTGTGTGTGTGAGTGTACACGTGTGTATGTGCATTTTACCCGTATATAAAAGCGGATACTTATTACTTTATGTATATATAGATATCTTTATACATGCGTATATATGTACTTATGTGAAACTCAGATACTTGGTTTAATAGGAAGACTAGCTGGTTCAATATCATTAGCATTATATATAATATTTTTAAATATTTTTTTTTTTCATAACAGTACAGTTTAATTATTATAAAACAACATCCTTTTTAAGTAAATTAATTAGCTTTTATGTACTTTATTCAACTTACATCATAAAAACATAAAATAATACTGTTAAAATTCTTAATTGATTTAAAGTAACAAAACTCAAGACCTACTTGCGAATACTTAATTTTAAGCCTTGTCTTATGAAATATTAAAACATTAATGATAAATTACATTAAATAACTTATGAATGGTTTAATTAAGATGTTAAGCAGAGAACATATGCTCATGGAAACACTCTTTATTAATTGCATATCTAAGAGCTAAACTTCTGTAAAAACAAGGTGCATATCTAACAAGAGGTTTACCATTGTGGAATTCTCACAAATAATGGAGAGTTTTAAATAAGGTTCTGTGGAAAGTGCCACATGTAAATGATTATTATTATTGATATTATTCTAGCAGAAATCAAACTTTATCAAGTTGAAGTTATCTTAAACATTGTAAAATTAATAATATTCCTGACTTTAAATTAACGTTTAGTTTAATAATGTTCTCTTCTTATTTATAAAATTAGTAATATAAAGAAAAAACATAGAGTTTTTGATGAGTTAAAAGCATATAGACTATTAATTTTAATTTCATGTTAATATGTCTGTAGTATCACCAGTTTATAGAAATCACATGTCTGAAAATTACCTTATGTGTGCAAACTTCCTCCGAGTCTTCATACCACCCTTGAAACACCTCATCAGGCTATTGGTTAATAGTGGTTTGATCACTGTCACACCGCCAGTCGGCACAAATGAGCAACGGGGCCAAACGGCCAAGCATGAAAGGTACAATAAGTACTAACCGACTATGATGTGGCTATCATGGGTGCTGACAAAGGCCTAAATCCAATCGTCTAGATTAATTACCAAGGTACACGCGTGAGGGAGGCACAATAAGGCTCAATAGTGGGTCGGGGTCCATCTTCTTCTTTGTATCTTTCTCTACCTTCTCTAGGGAAGGGGCCATCTTGTATCTCGATAGGCAATATATATCTAGATTTCTTTTGTTTACCACATCTCCTGATCGTCTACCTCTTGCCCCTCTCCTTGTCCAACGGTATCCTTCGAAGGAGGCAGCAACACTACCCTAAGGAAACCCCTACCCACTTGTACATGAACCCTTGCAGCATCTGGGTTAGAGCGAGGTAAAGGCCGACCCACCGGCATGAACCCCCGGGGATAGGCATTGGCAACAACATCCTAGTGACCATTGAGGCTATATAAGTCACCCATATTTGGCCTACGGAGTCCCCGACAACCATTTGTAACAACCACAAAGGGATAGTAATTACACACAGATAGAGTTCATTGCAATAAGCAAAGTTGTGGTGCAAAGGAGATTAGAGAGCTGGGATCAACTCGTTTGAACAACTAAAGATTAACTCGTTTGAACAACTAGAGATCAACGAGTACTAGTTGGCCAGGAGGATGCACTGGGCTGGTCGAGAGAGGCTAATGGAAGGCAAGGAGGTACCCCAAATGCCATAGTCAACTCCTACCTCACCTATATGAGGAACGACGCAAACACCCACATGGCTGAAACCTCCAAGAAACAAAAAATCCGACATAACACCATCGAAGTTGGTTGCAAGCTACATACAACGAAGAAAGGTATGACCCCTAGCATGTCCTAATAGAATCCCAAGTGTAGAACATGCAAGAATGAGCAACACTTGGATGGGTGACCTTGCCGACAATGGCCTACGATGCCAAGTGGGATGGATGTTAGGATGATGGAAGCCCTCCACCCCCTCTTGATGTGGGTGAAAGTGATGGCTATGACGAGCCCCCACATTGGAGAGCTGAACCCGTGTTTGATAAGTACCCCCGAGGGAGGAGACCTCGTGCAGAAGAACCCCAAAGAGGGAAGCCATGTGTTGGAGGCAGAATCTTGAGGCAGCAACGTTAGTGCATGTAGCGACAGGGGACAAGAGCCGGAGGTCCTGCAGGCCATTGTTACGAAGGACACAAGGTAGAAAACCTAAGGCCTCCACTATCACACCAAGGTAAGGCATGTAGACCATGGATGCCTGAAAAGAGGGAGGAAGAGCCTCATCCAAGAGGCCCTCATAGGGAGGGGCACTGACCACCAACAAAGCAACTTTTGCACTAGGAGTTTAACCTTTTGGACAATGCAGTAGGCTAGGATGAGTACCAAGATGGCGGTCCGAGGTTCTGAAAGGCCGGGCTACACATGGGAAGACCACATGTGTAAAGGTGATTGGACGTTGACGATTTGACAGACTAGGAGGAGGCACCATCAAGGGGGCCACACAGTGGTCACTCTGGGCAAAGGACGAGGGGATTCCATACCAGGGTGAGGGAAATCTGCCCAAGCGAGTGAGATTGTACCTACCACATGAGGGGATTCTGCAAAGGCGCACGGCAGAGTCCGACCACCATGAGATGAGGAATCTTCCCTAGTAGCCACGACCATTCCGCCACTGCAAGGGGATTCCACAATGTCACACGGTCCTACCAAGCCACCCGCTAAACGAGGGGATACCGTCTAGTCAAGATATGCCATGCCACCAACCATTAAGCTAGTCCCATGAAGGGGCCCCTAAGCAACAACCAGGAGGAGCCCATCCTTGTCACCAACCCTTAATCAAAGGGTGAGGGTGCGACGAAGGAAAAGGTACCCATAGGATACCGGGACGTGGACTACAGCACATTCGAAGCGAAAGGTCTAGACCGAAGCACCTTCCAAGCTCAACAAGATGCCATGGGAGTCAATCCGGTGACCTTACTAGCCTACACACTTAATTGGATGCATGAGAGCACAGTGACAGTGTCCTTACTCGCATTTTGAGGAGAGAGAGAGGGGGGGGAAGACGTGTCAAAGAAAAATCACTCAGGGACTCATTTGTTTGGGACTTGATGGTTTTAATGATAGCACATCATAGTAATCCTTGCTAATGATCACACACATGAAGAAAAGAAAAGAAAAGAAAAGAAAGAAAAACCTGAGATGAAACTCATGACACAAAAGATACACTAACTAATTTTTATATTTCATCATAAGAACATACACAAACAACATAATCTCATCACACTTATTTACAAAGTAAGAAAGAAAAAGAAAAAAACTAAAGACTCCCTATATATCCCTCTCTCTATTTAAAACCCTTAAGCCTTAGTTCCTTATATACCCAAAATAATATAAAGAATGCATGTAGAGTAGGGTAGGGGTGTAAGAGAGGGTGTAAGATGGGGGTTACATAAGAATAATGATAGGGGTTATGGAAGAAAGTGGATTTAACCCATAAATGGTGGGAGTTATGGAAGGTTGACCTGAATCATAAATGGTGCGGTGGGCGGGGGGGGGGTGTTATGGAAGAAGATGACTTGACTTTGACTTGGGAAGGTGATAAGGAAGGTGCATAGAAAGAAGACAAAGGAAATGTGCATGGTCAAAGCAAGCACTAACTATATGCATTAACATAATAATGTTTACTAGTTTGACTATGCAAGAAAAGACAAAGAAGGGAAATAGTAAGTGAAATAAAGACGAGTAGAAAACTAGTCCACTACATGCATACCAAGGGTTACTTTCTTGTGACATAAATCCCACCCAAACACGCATTGCCATGTGATGCAGGTGTTGGCAACCGATAGCTACTGTCAAACATGAAAGCGTTTCAACATGTAACCATTAACCCGTGTGCCATGTTGTTCTCCATCCAAGTTTGTTAAAAAATATGACTCATTCTTATAAGCCTCCATAATGATGAAAGGTCCATCCCATCTTGGTAAGAATTTCTTTGAGAAGGTCTTATCCAATCGATTATCATATCGCATCACTAAATCACCCATCTGGAATGGTCATTCTCAAATTTTCTTATCGAATTTGACCTTTCACTTCTGTTGCATTGCCTCCACAAGTTACAAAGTTTGTCTTCGTGATTCATCCATGCTCTCCAACTGAACAAACTTGCTTGTAAGTCCTCACCATCTCCAAGCCCATGCCTCAATGCTAGATGCAAGCTCGGTATCTCCAGTTCAATTGGGAGTATTGCTTCTATATCATAAACTAATTGAAATGGTGTGTACCTGGTAGAACTTTGTGTGTTGTCCTAAAAGCCTAAAGTGCTAATGGTAACCACTTGTCCCAATCCTTCTTATAATTCACCGCAAGCTTAGCTAATATATTGCATACACTCTATTCGTTCGTTTCACCATTCCATTAGCTGGAGGGTGATAACTTGTTGATTGTCATCATGTGATGGACAATTGAGAAAGAAGAAGCTCTTGCACAAATGAGAACCTTAATCTATTATTATCTTTAATCGACACCCAAACCTGGTGACAATGTTCTGGATGATGAAATTTATTGCGATCTCCTTAGTACAAGCTTGAATAGAGACTACTTCCACCCACCTTGTGAGATAGTTAGTACCCACAATAATGTATCTCTTTTGGAGGAGGCCACTAGCAAGGGACCAACAAAGTCTATTCATGTTATGGCTTGTATAACGAATTAAAGAATATTCCCCCAAAAGGTAGAATTTCCCTAAAGGTTATACATAGATTTAAAAGATTTCAAAAAAGATATAGATCTAAGATATAAAGGGAATTAGGAGGATTAAGGAAGGCACCCTAATATTGGAAGCCTTTTTTAAGAGCAGCGTGTGGACACTAGAAATAGCTCAGGGGAGGTTGGGTGGTTTTATAAGGGTCTCTAGTTTGTACATAGGGTGCCTAGCAAATTGGTATTGAAGGAAGGTTCGAGATGAGTGATCTATGGGAAGGAGAGGATACTACCACCTATGTGGAGATGTTGGAACATTGAAAGGTAAATTGTCCAAGAAGGAACAAGCCCAAGGGCAAGGGTTTCAATGGCGGCAAGGACAAGGAGATGCCTAAAAAGCTTCAAGAGATGGAGCATGGAGAGGAACACAAGGAGACTTCTCTAGACCATAAGGTAAATTTTCGTTTGTTCTTGCTTAATAGGTAAAATGCATGGCACGTGAAGAGCCACACACACATGTGTTATTGTGGTGGAGGGACGACTTGGTGAGCGTCCAGTGCAAGTCCTTGTGGATAGCAAGAGTAGCAATAACTTTATGTGAACAAAGGTAATAGAGGAGTGCAACTTGCCACAAAGATTGTGCCTCAATATGAGATTGAGGGCTTAGTTATCACACATAACTAAAGAGGAGTTACAGCTGAAGCTTGGAAAAACCTAGCTGGTGGAGTTGCATGAAGACTGTGCCTCAATAAGAGATTAAGGGCTCAATCATCACACAAAGCTAAAGTGCTTGTGTGAAGGAGTTACAATTGGAGGTTGACAAAACCCAACTGATGGAGCAGCATGAGACTGTGCCTCAATACGAGATTGAGGGCTTAGCTATCACACATATCTAAAGTCTTGTGTGGAGCTACAACTGGAGGCTGGAAAAACCCAGCTAGTGGAGCTGCATGAAGACTGTGCCTCAATAAGAGATTGAGGGCTCAGTTGTCACAGAGAGCTAAAGTGCTTGTGTGGAGGAGTTACAGTTGGAGGTTAGCAAAACCCAACTAGTGGAGCAACATAATGAGGGCTCAACTATCACACAAAGCTAGAATGCTTGTGTGGAGGAGTTAACAACTGGAGGTTGGGAAAACCTAGCTAGTGGAGACTTTCTTTCTTGTGGAGCTAGTGCGTGTGGACCTCATCCTTGAATGAGTTGGCTAGAGCGTGTGGATCCTAAGATCCAGTGGAGCACCAAGCAGATGAAGCTTGAGTATAATGGAGCAAAGGACACTTGGTTTGGAACAAAGCTTGAGTTTCCAAACAAGTTCTTCCATTATCACCTCTAGCAAAGCTGCTCTACAAGTTATCCTTGAGGAGTTTGCTGACGTCTTCCCTCCTGAGCTACCTCATGGCTTACCACTTGCAAGAGGTGTGGAGCATGAGATTGTGTTAGAACAGGGTACGAAAGTCATTTATCATAAGTCATTCCGATTGAGCCATGCTAAGGAGCAAAAGGTTAAGAGACAAGTGATGGAGCTATAGAATATGGTTTCATACAACTGAGCAAATGTTGAACTGTAAAAATCTTACCCACCGCACATAGGTAGATTTCCTACGTCAAACCCGTATTAGGGTTTACTGGAATAAGATAGAGAAAAGATCAGTCATCAAAAGGTCAGGAAAGGGTAAGGATGGCAAGGTGTATAGTAGGCAGCACTATGGATCCCGTCACAGTACTGGAAGAAGATTAGTATACTACATAACAGAAATACGAGTAAGAAATATACATATTGAGAGAGAAAGGAAACTTATATTATGTCCGTGCACGGCACATGGTAAAAATAATAGTATACTCGGATGCCCTTCGTCCTAATCTGGTCTATTTATACCCGTACTCTAGGTCCCGTACTAGCAGTTATCACAACTGCCTCCCAACCTTATCCATTCAATTACTGTAACTCCTTATCCTTATCCAAAAATGTCGTACTCCGCTGGTATCGTATTGCGGTGGTGACCCGTATTGCAGTATTGCGTTAGTAACTTGTTTTCCGATATATCCTTCCCACTCTCGATTTCCACAATATATATTGTTTTTGATATTTTCCCATTATATTGCCCATGAAATAACAAGAAATTCTACCAATGTCTAGCTATGCTCCTAACATCCCCCAGACTGGAAGTGTTGCATCGCCTGATGCAACCTTACGATGTGCCCGCACTTCTGCACATAGAAGCGACGAAGTTCTTTAACTTGAGGTTCTCCTCGCGTAACTTCTGTACTTCGTCCGCGTCATCGGATGTTGGAGTTGCTATTGGATTGAACTCATTGATCTTCTCATGGATATTATGGACTTGGTCAACTAATGTGTGTACAATGTCCATGAGTACCTTGTTCTAATCGTACAACTGGCATATGATATTTGATTGCTCCAAGAACTGCTTGTCGATCGTATTACAGCGGTCATGAAGCTGCTGACTGAAAGTAGCATCTACGCATTGAAGTGCTACCTGCTACGTATAGCATCAACAACACTGCGAAGGTGGGAAAGCCATATCCTGTGGTGGGTCATGCGGTGGGAGTCTAGGTGAAGCTGTCTGATCACGAGTGTGCTTCGAACTCCTCAAAATGTCTCGCTCCTATTGATCCGAAGTGTGATGACCCAATCTGTTGTATCGGTGAATAGGGTTGTTGCTGATGCTGCTCTTTATCGTGGAGGTTGTTCTTGGCAGTCTGTCTGGTGTCGGTTCTACTGAATCCGGTTCTTGCCCTGACTGCCGTACTGCTGACTCCATACTTGCTATGCTGAAGGTACTACCTGTGGTGGTATGATATGAGTAGATGTACCTGCCGTAGTTTGATGTTGAACCGATGGTGGTGATGGAACTACGGTAGGACCTGTACTGTTGAATGGCGCAGAATCCTCATACTCCATGGGTGTGTGGAAGTCGGTCCTGTGGGCGGATTGCAGTCTAGTAGTGCTGTGTCGTCACACTCCGTGTGTGGTACAGAAGTTGATACTGTAGGCTTGTTCCACATCCTTCACTGGTCTCCTCATGGTAAGGTCTCCTTTGCAATACTCAATCATCGTCTTCGTCCTCGTCCAGAAACTCAAGTACGATTTTGGGTTCCTTTGACTGCGGCTCCTCTGGCTTCTTCGCTTGCGTACGTGGTCATTTCTTCGGCTTAGTTGGTAGTGGCGCATCCAAATTACGAACGTCGAACACATTATCCGGGTAATGATTCGTAAGATCTAACCAAAAGCCTATCCTTGATGTGAGTGCCGGTGTACCTGTGGGTGTTAAATCCGCATACATAATGTTGAGAGTTGTCAAAATGTGATAAGTATTGGAATACGATTGTCTCCTTGTCCTTGCTTTTGGGGTTGTGCAGCGTGTTCAACTCACGTAGTAGCCCTACTACGACTAGTTCCCCCCAATCTGGTTTCTGTCCTTGCTCAGATTGCCTTATTGAATCCTGATGCGTCTTGCAGAAAGTGAACGCAGTCGTGATAGCCTTAATACAGCTCTTTATGAGGCTCTCGCAGGATTGACGTTGGTGCTGCATTCGTCGTCTTCTGCTTTTGCCGAAACTTGTCCAAATTATTGGTGTAATGATGGACGTATGTATTGACTTGCGGAATCGGATCATAGGAGATGTTTGGTTCTGGAAATTCAAAATATCTCAAATGAGCTTATTTGTAAACGCAAATGCGCCGCCCTGTAGTTGTAAAGCCTTGTATTGTGGTAGATATGCCTTGATTGCCTGGTCGACCAAGTGTTCACCTTGCTGATCCAATCATTTATGCACGAATGTTTTGAAAATATCGCTCTAGCTGCATCCTCTGGATCCATTTGTGTATGTTCGAAATGAGTGTTGGTGCCGGACAGACAATTCAATAAAGAACTGGCGTAAGTGGAATTGAAACCACCGGTTCTGATTTGAGACGCTGTATTGATCCTTGTTGCCAAAGTACTCATCGTATCTGTGTACTCGTCCATGGATTCCATATGCGCTCGTGAAATAAAGGAAGAAAAAGATGAAAAACTTGAAGATGGGAAGGAGGAAGAAACTAAGGAAGAATTTTGAAACCTAATGTGTGCTGTTGGCGGAGGAGTGTCTCTATCTTATACTCAGAGAATTTATGGTCTGTCAGTTTCTGCGCAGTTGTCCACGTGTCGTTATGAGATTGGTTAGGTGTGTGAATTCCTTGGTTTTTGATAGATTTGGCAGGGAATATCTCATCATTGGATTTTGCATTTCTCGGATTTGCCGATTTCTTGGATTCTGTCCTTTGCTCGTGTGAATAATCCTATCAATGTTTCGAGAAGATTTTGCTGACGTCACCCGCCAGATGGCACATGCTTTTCCATGTCTTGTTCCGACTTACGGTTTTGATCGTATTCCGAGCCACTGTTTAGTGTAGATGTTTCTGGGTCTGTCATATTGTGCCATTCGTATATTCGATTGCATCCTTGAATAATGTGGACCACCATAGTCCGGACTGTAATATTTTTTGTGCTGTTAACATTCCTGCAAAATGTCCACCATGTTCTCCTGAGTGAGCTTCCCGTAATACGGTGTGAACTTCTTCCATTGGCACACATCTCCTTAAAACTTCGTCTTTACCCTTTTTTGTATAATATACCTGACACTATACAATATGGCTTACATCGTAAGACGAGTTGTTTGCGCTGTTGCGTTGTGCGTACTTGATTGGCGCTGTTCCAGTAGTTAAAAAGTATTCAATATCTGTAGATATCCTTTATATTTCCATGCTTTGGTGGTTGTTCTTGTTGTACCTGAAATAAGTTAGCATTGGTATTCATCATTCACGCCAACACCTTCTTCTTCATTCGTAATACGACTTAGGAAATCTGCTTGTTGGTATAATTTGCCTGGTTTGTGAATGATTTGAAAGTCGAACTCTGTAATAATAAAAACCAGCGTACTAATCTTCCTTCGAGCTTAGTCTTGCTTAACAAATGTGTCAAAGCTTGATGGTCACAATGAACTTGACTTTGTTTGCTAACAAATAATGCGAAATTTCTTTGCTGCATAAACCATTCTGAGTGCCTCCTTTTCCGTAATCGTGTAATTTTCTTCTGCAAGCGCTAAACCGCCGACTTGCGTAATATAATGGTCGATCTTTCTATCTTCCTGTGTTTGCATTAAATATACACCCGATAGCATATGACGATGCATCCACTTATACATGAAACTCCTTCTGCCAATTTAGACTAGCTAAAATAGGAGCCTTCATTAAAGCCTGCTTTAATGTATTAAAACTCTGGTCGCATTGCGCATCCATTTGAATGGTTGCGTTTTCCTCAAAAGCATAGTTAATGGCTTCGCTATTGCTGCATAATTTTTGATAAATCTTCGATGATATCCCATTTCCCTAGAAGCCGTCGTACTCCGCTTACGTCTTTAGGAGGTTGCATTGTTTGTATGACTTTGATTTTATCTTGATCCACCATTATTCTCCTTGCATATTAATATGCCCAAGCAAAAACCCTGATCTCACAGAAAATACGCACTTCTCCAAATTGAGAGTTATATTATTTGATCGACATTTCCCAAAACACTTTGTTAAACAGTCCATGTGCTTTTTTTGTCCTCCATAAATGCTAAATCATCCAAGAAAACTTTCATAAACGTGGTCAAATAATCCCGGAATGTTTCACTAACCAACGTTGAAAGGTAAATGGTGCATTACATAGCCCAAAAGGCATAACACGATACGCATATGTACCCCAAGGACTAATGAATGCCATTTTTGGTTGATCCTCTGAATCTACTTGAATTTGGTTATATCCTGAAAATCCATCCAAAAAGGAGTACATTTTGTGTCCTGCTACTGTATCCAACAATTCTTCAATGAATGGTATTGGATACATATCCCGCTTTGTTACATTATTCAACTTTTTATAATTGACACAGATACATAAATTTGCCTTTTTTGGACTACGACAATTGGTGATAACCATTGCGGTTTTCAATTGAATATATGAATCCGGCCTGTAATAATTTGTCCACTTCTTCTCTCACTTTCGCTAAAAATGTTGGATTCATTCGGTATGCTTGTTGTTTCCTGGGAACTGCATGTGGCAATAATTCTATCTTATGGGTACAAATTGTGGGTGGAACTCCCTTAAGATCCTCGTAGCTCCATGCAAAAACATCCACATTTTGACGTAGTACTGCTATCAACTGTCTTCAGTATTTCAGCTCGAGATCAACTGCTATTCGTACTTTTCATGGTCCATACTCACTTGTTTTAATTTCAACTTCTTCAGTCTTTCATTTGTAGTAATCTCCATTTTTGTTGAGTTCGTATTCTCTATTCGTGCTCTGTCTCGAATTGTAACTGTTGTTGCAAAGATTGTTTAAACTTATCCGTTAATCCAAGAGTATCCATATGTTGCTGTTGTTGATCACCAGTAGCAGCGTTTTCCAAGTTTTCTTCTTCAGCGTCATCTAGTATAAATCTGCTTGTGCTATCTCTATGAGGTCTAGATTACTTTCGAATAGAAGTTTTTCTTCTTCCTTGTTCAAGCCATAATGCCAATCAAAATCCTCCCATTTGCAATGGTTGAGTCGGTCGTCCGATTAACTTCTTCTGCTGCGTTTGAACAACTGCTTCTTGTCCACTCTTATAGAGTACCATTTTGTCGTGCTCCCAATTATGTCGTACTTTTGCATCTCTTAACCATGGTCTTCCTAGTAATATCTGGTATGGTTTATTGGTCTGCTCGATATGTAGTACGACCAAAGATACCTTAAACTTGATTCCTACAATTTCCATACATACAGATCTGATTATATCCAATGGGTCTTACTTTCCTCTAATCAGCCATCCTTACCACGAAAGACGCATTTTCAATAGGCCCAAAACCCAATTGTTTGCAAATCTGCTCTTCAATTATGTTCACTCCTGAACCTCCACATCAATAGGTATATTTTGAATATTGTTTTTATAATCCGAGCTGTAATCATTGGCACCTCCTCATCCCAGTCCTTCTCGTCTGTAAGAACTTCCGTTGTATTCACTCCTACCTGACTTGTATCGGTTTGAATATTACTTACACAAAGCATTTGTTATCTGTGTTCGTAAAAATGGTGCTAATGTTAGTAACTCCTTTATAGTTAACTATACAGGTTGTTGCAAAATCACAGCAACAATACAATCTCCAAGTGGTACCGTTGATGTGGATTACTATGAATGCATGTCTTTTCATTAGTCATCGAGTCTTGATTTTCCCCTTGTTTGCATTTTCTGAATTTGATCTTACTTGTTGTACTATAGCCTTTTCTTTCTCCAATTCTTATGTATTGGTTCTTCTTTGCTTGGCTCCATTCGTACTCGCTTGGCTCGTGTTACCGCATACGTCTCAGTTGAGGGTAGTTATGTATCTTGCTTCCATTTGCACTCATAATTTTGTTCGTGTTGGTCATTTGCTAGATCATTTTCTTGTTGAACTTCAATTCGCCGTGTCGTTGTTCAGTGGAAGATGTTCCGTGTTAAATTCACGTTGTGAACATTCTGGTGAATAATGTCCCATCTCACCACATGTTAACAGTGAATATTGTTAAGTTGATTACATTCAGTAGAATAGTGTCCTTTTTCTCCACATCTAAACATGTCACATTAGGACAGACCTCGTAATGCTGGTGGAGGTGGTATTGGTGGTAATAACAGTGGTCCTAGCTGTGCCGGAGCTGGTAACAAAGACTGTCCTCTATTACTCCCTTCGTATTTATTACCTTGCCGATAAAATGCTCCGGATTCACAGGAAATCTCTTTCCATTACCATTTCTGCGTTCCCATTTATACGATCTTTGTGGATAGTCGTATGAATTAGCATTTCGTGGTTGTGGTAATCATATGAGTTAACATTTCGATTGTTGTTCCATCCTAGGTGGTGGTTGAAAATTGTCAGTACGTCCCATGTTCCAACATTGTCTCGCTTCATGACCTATTCCTCCACACATCTGACACTTGGGTATCTTACATTCAGAAGCATTATGTCCTTCATTTTTGCATGTTGTACAAAAATATAGCTTTAGTTCTTGACCGTATTTCGCTCTCCTTCCGGTATTGTCTTCTTGTTTTCCCGTTCATCCTCATCTATGTATCTTGGAGGTATCAACACTTTAAGTTGTTCTGCTTCTTTAAATGCTTCACCTAAATCAGGCGGTTTTATCAGTCGTACTTGAAGCTGTAAATTGTCCTGTAGTCCATTCATATACCATTTCTTTGCCAATTATCACTGACATTTCAGACCTCGCAACGGTGGTACAATCTCCGAAATCATCGAGTATAATCTTCTACTACCTCAGTAGCTCCCTGTCGTATTTCTTGCAACTGCACTGTCGGTCTCGCTTTCATACTTTCATACATAATAATTCCTGAATAATGCAAGTAGTACGTTGTACTTATCGATTGTATTAACATTTTCGTAATACCAATCACTAGCATCTCCCTTCAACGTAAATGGAAATATTCGTAACTTCTCATCTTCATCCTTGATTTCATTGGCTTCACATGCCTTCTCAAACTGCTGAATATGCCGATTTATATCTTCATTCTCAAGAGCTGAAAAAGTAGATGGTATAACCTTCCCCATAATTGTTAATGTTCCCATCTCATCCGGTACTTCTACTGACAATAGTTCCCAGTTTCCTCGCGTTGATATTCGGGGATCGTGATCGTCACTCCCCTGATTAGTATCCTTTTCTCCGGTAACTTCACCGCACTTCGTCGTTTGTTGCTATTGTCCTCGAGCTTCAACTTGTTCCTTTCTTCTTTGTTCCTCATGCTCTTCAATCCTCTTCCGTGTCTCTATTACTGCTTGTCGCCGTAAATATCGCTCCTCGTGTTCTCTTTGCTGTCTCTGCTTAATTTATGCATATCTTTGGTGTTGAGGTCTTTGGTGCACTTTGTTCCATTTCCGCAATAGCTGCGCTGATTGCATTAAGGACTCTCGCCTAGCCTCAATCTTTTCCTTTCGTCATAGCTCCTTTGGGTATCAGTCTACCCCTCTTGTTACATTATACAAACACATTATCAGTTACCTACTAACACGACCATCCCTCCGTGGTCACCATATGTTGAACCATAAAAATTCTACCCACCGCACATAGGTAAGATTTCCTACGTCAAACCCGTATTAAGGGTCTACCGAAATAAGATAGAGAAAAGATCATTCATCAAAAGGTCAGGAAAAGGGTAATGATGGCAAGGTGTATAACAGGCAGTAGTACTATGGATCCCGTCACAATACTGGGAAGAAGATCAGTATACTACATAACAGAAATATGAGTAAGAAATAGACATATTGAGAGAAAGAAAACTTATATTATGTCCGTGCACAGCACATGGTACAAAATAACAGTATACTCAGGATGCCCTTCTAGTCCTAACTGGTCTATTTATACCCGTACTCTAGGTCCCGTACTAGCAGTTATCACAACTGCCTCCCAACCTTATCCATTCAATTACTGTAATCCTTATCCTTATCCAAAAATGCCGTACTCCGCTAGTATCGTATTGCAGTGGTGACCCGTATTGCGGTATTGCGTTAGTAACTCGTATTCCGATATATCCTTCCCACTCTCAATTTTCCAACAATAATATTATTTTTGATATTTTTCTATTATATTGCCCATGAAATAACAAGAAATTCTACCAATGTCTAACTATGCTCCTAACAACAAGTCTCCATTTGTGCACCAGTATTGCTTATCAAGAAGAAAGACGGCACCATGAGGATGTGCATAGACTACAAGGCCTCAACAAGTAAACAGTGAAGGACATGATGCCCATGCCATGTGTGGATACTATCATGGATTATCTCGGTGGAGCCAGATGTTCACCAAAATAAATTTGCATAGTGGGTATCATCAATAGCTAAAGGAGGCAGATATTTTACAAAATGCTTTCAACACTAGCTTCGGGCATTTTGAGTTCATTGTTATGCCATTTGGCTTAACAAATGCCCCAGCCACATTCACTTGATTGATGACTACTTGCAGATTTTGTGAGATCTTCCTCGACGATATTCTTATTTACAGT
>PUQB01000410.1:0-72490 GCA_003024785.1 Selaginella tamariscina
TTTGCAAAAGTATTCAAGAGGCAACGCTATCTCATGTTACTCATGGCCATATTGTGTTGTTGGATGTCAATGGTGTTCTGCTTCATCGACAAAAGTCCCCAGGATAGAAAAAAAGAAAATCAAACAAGGAGATTTCATTCCTTGTCATGGTAAATTTCGATATGATATTATTTTTCGTCCAGGGTTGGATCGTCTCTTTCAAAAGCTTAAGGAGATGGGTGCGCTTGTGGGGATTTGGTCATGCATGCAGATTCATAACTTAACACCGATGTTGAATTTACTTAAGAAACATTGTAGTGTTGCAGAAGAGGTGATTCGTAAAGATTGGATTTTTGACCAGCGAATATATTATAAACCTCTCGAATTTCACAATATAAGAAAGGAAAGCAAGCCCGTACTTCTTCAAGAATGAAAGAATAATTGGGACTCATGGGGAGACAGTCGTTTAAGGATAATGAAGAACGCACAGATGTTAGTAGTAGACGACTCTCCTCAGAAGGCTATGCTCAACCAAAACATTGCTTGTATTCATCCAATCACTTTCGATCCATATTTCTGATACCGATATCATGGATGAGCTAGTGAACTACTTGGATACGTGCCTCAGAAAGAAGAATCTCGAAAATTTTTGTGAGCAGTATCCACCGTATCATACATTTCCTGAAGCTTTTCTTTCTCGTGATATTGAATTTATAAAATGAAGGATAACAACCGGGCACTTTATAATATTATTCTTAAGGAACGTCAGTTTTTAGATGAACCTTTATGCAGACCTTCTCTTATCACATCTTATGTATTAACAAGGATGGCAACTCCCAATTGCATTCGTGAGAGTGTTAAGTGGTGGCAACAACATCAAGATATTGACCAAAATGATTTGATTAATCCGGAGAGTGATGATTGAGACAAAATAAGAAGATTTCTTTGTATGATAGGAAGAAAGTATTTATAAAAAAATTAACATGTTGATAAGAAAATGATTTCATTTGTAATTATATTTGATAGTATTTCTGCATTATTGTAAACTATTTTTAAATAATATGAAATATTCTAAGATATTTTAGGAATATTCCTTTACTAAGTAAGGTTATTGAAGGATTAATTAATTAATTAATTAATATTTAAGGCTTAATTACATATTAATTAAATGATTAATTAATAATAAAACTTAAGTATTAATTATAATTTATTTTATATTCCCATTTTCACGTATCATGCCCACTTTAGTTACAATGTGCATATGTATTATTTAAAATATATTCATAGTCTGTTTATTATTATTATTTTCTTAATTACTTGAGTAATTAATTTACATTCCTACTATTAACGGGATATTCTTTATTATTTTCTCTATATTGAAAAGAATATTCCAAATATTAAACCTGATTATCAAAATTAAATTAGTTTTATTCTTAATTATTTCAATAATTATTCTACATTGTATATATTAATGGGATTTTCTTCAATTAATTTCTTATTATTTCAAGAATATTCCTATGTTAAACCTTATTATCAATATTAAATTAAATATATATTTAAAACTATATATGACTATATATTAGATAAAATGATGTATTATTATGTATAATTTAAAATATGTTCATAGTGTGTATATTAATATCATTTTCTTAATTACTTGAGTAATTAATCTTCTTTATATTAATGGGATATTCTTTATTATTTTCTTATTATTATAAGAATATTTCAATATTAAACATGATTATCATAATTAATTTAATTAATTATTTCAGTACTTGATCTACATTTGTATATATTAATGGGATTTTCTCAATTAAATTCTTATTATTTCAAGAATATTCTAGTGTTAAACCTTATTATCAATATTAAATTAATATATATTATTAAAACTATATATGGCTATATATTAGATAAAATCATATATATTATGATAAATTTAAAATATGTTCATAGTGTGTTTATTAATATTATTTTCTTAATTATTCGATGTTTGTTTTGCACACATATATAAACACAATCATAAATTTATATATACACGTGCACACGCATTAGAAGCACTTACAGAGACATATGCACACACATGCACATTGCCCTAAACCAAACTTGAGAAATTATATGTTGCTTTATTGAAAAACATCATGTTCAACGCATGTATGATTTATATGTACTCAGTCTGTATGTATGTAACACATTGAATTTACACATGTAATATATATGTATCTGTGTTATACACATGTGTATGTATATATGTGTACTAATATATGCAATGTGTACGATTTTAATTTATTAACACTCTCTCTCTTCTCTCATACATACACAGTGTCACCATGTTAATCCCTTTTCTCATACATACACACCATGTATGATCATGATTCATAATATGTAGCCTGTCTCTCCTCTCATACATACACACCATGCATGATCCATAATATGTACTGATGTTACAATATTAAACCCTAAACCCTAAACCCTATGTAACACATTGAATTTACACATGTAATATGTATGTATGTCTATGTGTATACACATGTGTATGTATATATGTGTACTATATATGCAATGTGTATGAATTTAATTTGTTAACACTCTTTCTCTTTCTCTCATACATACACACCATGCATGATCCATGTTAATATGTACTGTCTCTCTTCTCTCAAACATACACACCATGCACAATCCATAATATGTACTGTTTCTCTTCTTTCATACATACACACCATGCATGATCCATAATATGTACTCTGTCTCTCTAATATTATGTACTAATATGTATGTATGTCTATGTGTATAATACTATGTGTGTATATATGTATTACTACACGTGAAACTTTAACACTCTCATGGACACACACATGTTAAATCCCTGCATGATTTTTTATTCTTGGGGTGTATTTGATACACTCACGCACATGCACACGCTGATAAATAATGAAAGAATATTCGTTTAAGGCGAATCTATCTTTTATTCTTTTTAGGGTTTAAGTATATTCTTAAAGGAATATTTGATTAGGGTTAATATATATTCTATTCCTTTTAGGATTTAAGTATATTCTTAGGGTTTCAAGAAGCAAGGCGGCGAGGCGGCTGTTGTGAAATCTCCCTCTCTCTCACACACAGGTGAGATCTCTCTCTCTCTCACACGCACACTCCTGAGTTTATTTATTTATTTTTAATCACAAATACATTTATATTTGTGTGTATCTTAATAATATAATTTATTTATCTATCTCTTGCACACACACGCACACTCCTATACATATATACATACATACACACACAACACACACACATATATGTGTGTGTGTGTATCTATATAATTTTATTAATTTGTTAATTTTATCTCTTGCATACACACGTACACTCCTGTTTATCTGTATGATTTTATTTGTTTCGCTCACACACGCATACACACGATATACATATATACATACACATATATATATATATACCTATATACATATATACATACATATATTATGTGTACTAGTATCTGTATAATTCTATTTATTTATCTATCTCTCACACACACACGCACACTCCTATACATATACATATATATATATACACACACACATATATATATGTGTGTGTGTGTGTGTGTTTGTTTATCTGTATGATTTTATTTGTTTCGCTCACACACGCATACACATGATACATACATATATATATATATATACCTATGTACATATATACATACATATATTATGTGTACCAGTATCTGTATAATTTTATTTATTATCTATCTCTCGCACACACACGCACACCCTATATATACATATACATATACATAAATATACATATATAATACATATATAACATATATAATATAATATGTGTGTGTGTGTGTGTGTGTGTGTATAATTTAATTTATTTAGCACACACATACGATATACATATACATATACATATGTGTGTGTGTATCAGTATATTTTATTTGATTTGTCTATCTCTGGCACACACACGCACTCTCCTACACACACATATACATATAGATATATATATATGTGTGTAGCGGCGGGATTAATCCCGCCGCTATATGGTTAGAGCCTTGGCGACAGGATTAATCCCGCTGTTTATTCGTTACCCTCATGAGCGGCGGGATTAATTCCGCCGCCCTTCAGGCAGGGCTATTCGGTTAGCCTCATGAGCGGCAGGATTAATCTCACCACCCATGAGGCTAACCGAAGAGTGACGGGATTAATCTCGCCGCGTACACATGCCCTATGCGGAATCCGACGGTATTTATCTCGCCGCCAATGGCTTGTCTGAAGGGCTAGGCAGCGGGATTAATCTTGCTGGATTCCGCGCATGGCATGGGCGTGCGGTGAGATTAATCCTGCCCGGCATGCGTGCTGGGCCTAGATGGCGGGATTAATCCCGCCGCGTATGCATGCCTTGCACAGAATCCAGTGGGATTTATCCCGCCACCAATGGCCTGTCTGAAGGGCCTAGGCGGCGGGATTAATCCCGTCGGATTCTGCGCAGGGCATGGGCGTGCGGCGGGGTTTAATCCCGCCGCCCATGGCCTGCATGCTGGGCCTAGACAGCGGATTAATCCCGCCGCGTACGCATGCCCTGCACGAAATCCAGTGGGATTTATCCTGCCACCAATGGCCTGTTTGAAGGCCTAGGCGGCGGGATTAATCCCATCGGATTTCGCGCGGGCGATGGGCGTGCGGCGGGATTAATCCCGCCACCAATGGCTTGTCTAAAGGGCCTAGGCGGCAGGATTAATCCCGCTGCACAAGGCCTGCGGGAAGGGCCTGGGCTGATATCTCTTGATACATTTTCAAGATATTTATTTTCTAATTCTTGCTCATGTCACCAATACTTTTGCCTTCGCCTTTGTCAAGAAGAATAAACATCGTTGGACATGATTTTATATGAATGATGCTGATCCGAAGTGCATTGATACGGTTGTTCACTTGGTTATTAGGAATGTGCCAAACAATTTCAAACTTTCAAATGACTGGCCAAGCATCTGTTTACACTCCAATGGGCCTGAACCTCCATCCGATACACCGATAGCTGAGAGGGACGTATTCGGCAATGTAAGTTATCCAAACATTACAAGTCAAGTGGCACGGAGCATTGTCAACTTGATCAGGGGTCCTGACAGTGATGCGTGGGTTTTTTACTACTGCACTAGGGGGTCCGTCTTGAAGGAGTGTTACCTTCGGGATACATGTGTCTTTGTCGTTGAAACAGATAAGACCATGGTTGAGGACCTGAACAAGTGGATAGAGAGGTTTCAACTGACACCCAACAAACCCATACAAGAGTATTTGGGAAAGTTCTCCCAAGAAGTGCGATAGCTCTAAAGACAAATCTGGTTCAATGTCGGAGTCTGAGAACAAACTTCAATCAGATATTAGACCGAAAGTTATCTCGAGGAGTACAAAACATTCACACACTCCATTACCCATGGAAACATCAACAGAAGATATGGAAGATCATGAACCATCTCACAAGCGGCCTAGACCTTCTTTGTCTCACTCAGAAGGTAATAGTGAAGAAGAATTGTTAATAAGTTCTTAGAGTGACGAATAGTTGTAAATGAGTGTAACATAAGGCATTTTTGTATATTTCGTTTATATTTGTACAGAAAATAAATTCTCAAGGATTAATGAAGCATTTAATTCAAACAAGGGTCACATTAACAAGGTAAATAATACCTTGATAATCAGCTAACTATCATTTTGCAGATGTAATGAACAATTGAGAACATGGATTTTCAGCATTG
Organism: Selaginella tamariscina; assembly: GCA_003024785.1. Taxonomy (NCBI): domain Eukaryota; kingdom Viridiplantae; phylum Streptophyta; class Lycopodiopsida; order Selaginellales; family Selaginellaceae; genus Selaginella; species Selaginella tamariscina. Next base: position 5,723 of record PUQB01000410.1, read on the forward strand.
CCATGAGGTAAGAGAGGGGTTTGGCAAAAATTTCTTGTGCCACATGTCAGAATGACAGAGTTCATGCAGGAAATGGATAATAATGCAGCTCAAAACATCGTTACCATGGGGGCCACTTCAGTTTTTTCATCATCATTTTTATTGGCTTCAGTTCCGAAATCAATTTTCAGCGCATGCAATATCTGAATCTTGTAAGGATGATGATACAATGCAGGTATGTCTTTTCATTCAGGGTTGGACCGTCTCTTTAGAAAACTTAAGGAAATAGGTGCACTTGTGGGGATTTGGTCATGCATGCAGATTCACAACTTGACACCGCTGTTGAATTTGCTTAAGAAACATTGTAGTGTTGCAGAAGAGGTGACTCGTAAAGATTGGATTTTTGACCAACTAGTATGTTATAACCTCTCGAATTTTACAATATAAAAAAGGAAAGCAGCCATACTTCTTCAAGAATGAAAGATTTATTGGGCTTCATGCAGAGATCAGTCGCTTAAGGATAATGAAGAACACACATATGTTAGTGGTAGACGACTCTCCTCAGAAGGCTATGCTCAACCAAAACATTGCTTGTATTCATCCAATCACTTTCGACCCATATTCTGATACCAATACCATGGATGAGCTAGTGAACTTTTGGATACGTGCCTCAGAAAAAAGAATTTCAAAAAATTTTGTGAGCAATATCCACCATATCAAACATTTCCTGAAGCTTTTCTTTCTCGTGATTTTGAATTTTATAAAATGAAGGATAACAACCGGCCGCTTTACAATATTATTCTTAAGGAATGTCAATTTTAGATGAGCCTCTATGCAGACCTTGTCTTATCACATCTTATGTATTAACAAGAATGGCAACTCCCAATTGCATTTGTGAGAGTATTAGGTGGTGGCAACAACATCAAGATATTAATCAAAATGATTCGATTAATCCGGAGACTGATGATTTAAACAAAATGAGGAGATTTCTCTGTATGATAGGAAGAAAGTATTTATAAAAAAATTAACTTGTTGATAAGGAAATGATTTCATTTGTAATTATGTTTGATAGTATTTTTTAATTATTGTAAATTATTTTTAAAATGAAGAATAATATGAATATTCTAAGATATTTTAGGAATATTCCTTACTAAATAAGGTTATTGAAGGATTAATTTATTAATTAATTAATATTTAAGGCTTAATTACATATTAATTAAACAATTAATTAATAATTAAAACTTAAGTATTAATTAGTAATTTTTTTATATTCCCATTTCACGTATCATGCCCATTTTAGTTACAACATGCATGTTTGTTCAATATGTAGTACGACCAATGACACCTTAAACTTGATCCTTACGATTTCCATACATATGGATCTGATTATACTAACATGTCGTACTTTCCTTTGGTTAGCCATTCGTACCAAGAATGGTGCATTTTTTATTGGTCCTAAACCTAGTTCCTTGCAGGTATGTTCTTCAATAATGTTGACTCCTAAACCTCCATTAATGGGTATGTTCTGAATGTTGTTTTTGCCAATATGTGCGGTAATTATTGGCACTTCTTCATCCCAATCTTTTTCATCTCTAAGGATTTTAGTCATATTCACCTTAACTTGACTAGTATCATGTTGAATATTGCTTGTGTTTAAGACATTAGTTATATGTGTTTGCAGAAATGGTGCCAATGTTAGCAATTCCCCTACATTGGTTGTTGCAAGATAACGACGACAATACAATCTCCAGGTGGTACTACTGATGTTGATTGTTGCAATTGCCCACTTGCTTCATTAGGTATAGGATCTTGCTTTTCTTCTTGTTGGATTTTTTGGATTTGATCTACCACTCTTTGTACTGTAGCTTTCTCTTTTTCCCAATTTTTGCGTATTGGTTTTTTTTTGCTTATTTCCACCCGTAACCGTTTAGCTCATGTTATTGCGTATGTCTCAGTTGAGGGTAACTCCATATCTTCTTCCCACTTGCATTCATTTTTCTGTTTCTTGTGATCATCTTCTTGATCATCCTCTTGTTGGACTTCAATCCTCCATGTTGCTGGTTCTGTGGGTCATACTCCAGGGTTAATTTTGCATTGTGGACACTCTAGTGAATAATGTCCCATCTCTTCACATGTGTAGCATCAGATATTGTTGAACCTATTACATTTAGTGGAATAATGTTCTTTCTCCCCACATCTAAACATGTCACATTTGGATTCGGACCACGTAATGTTGGTGGGGGCGGTATTGGTGGTAATAAAGGTGTTACGTCTTGTGCTAGGGCTGGTAATAGTGGTTGTCCCCCTCGCAGTATCTCTGTATTATTGTTTTGTCGGTAATACAACCTTGGTTCGTGGGGTATCTTCCATTGCCATTCCTTCGTTCCCATTGTACTGTCTTTGTGAATAATCGTGTAAATTTGTATTACAAGTTTGTGGATAGTCATATGGGTTTGCATTCCTCGTGTTGTCTCATCTGGGTGGTGGTGGGTAGCCTTTAGTACGTCCAATCATTGGTTGTGGTTTATATCCCGTATTTTGGTATTGCCTTGCTTCATGACCTATTCCTCACATTTGACACTTGGATATCTTACATTCAGAAGCATTATGTCCTTCGTTCTTGCATGTGGTGCACAATACTATTCTGGATCGCACTCGCATCTCATTCTCCTTCTGTATTGCCTTCCTCAAGTCATGTGGTTTTATCAATCGTACTTGGAGTTGTAAGTGGTCTCCTAATCATTGATATACCATTTTCTTGCCAATTTATCACTGACATCTCCCATTTCACAGCGATTGTTATTTTCAGAATCTATGTGTGTAATCTTCAACCGCCTCTGTTGGTCCCTGTCGTAATTTATGTAGCTGAACTGTTGGATCTCATTTGCGATACTTCCAAATGTAGTAATTCTTGAATAGCTCAAGTAATGTGTCGTACTTGTCAATAGGCATCTTCCTTAAGGGTGAATGGGAATATGCGAGCTTCTCATATTCATCCTTAATTACATTAGCTTCACATGCCTTTTCAAATGGTTGAATATGCCGGTTTGTATCCTTGTTTTCTAAGCCTGAAAAGGCAGAAGGTACAACTTTCCATGTAATTGTTAGTGTTCCCATCTTTTCAAGTGTTTCGATCGTAAGAAAATCTCAGTACTCTCGTGTCGGAATGTGTTTCCCGCTGTCTTTGTTTTCCTCATTGTTGTCCTCTTCCTCTGTAACCTGGTAACGTCATGCTCCGTTTGTCGTTGCTCTTTTCTTTATGCTTCTGACTGCTCCTTCCTCCTCTGTTCTTCTCATTCCTCCAACCTTCTTTGGGTCTCAATTACTGCTTGTCATCATAAGTATTGTTTTCTCACGTTCTCATTGTTGTCTTTGTCTTATCTCTTCATATCGTTAATGTTCTGCAAGAATTCATCGGTAATCATCCATTCAATTACTACTAGATGCAGTAAATCCATTTTCGTGTGGCCTTTGTTAAGTGTTCTTCCATCTCTATGACAGTTGTCCTAATCATATTAAGTATTCGCTTCAGAGTCTGTAGAAAGCCTTGAATTTCTTCTTCCGTCGTAATTTCTCTTCAAATTCTAACACTTCTTTGGGTATCAGTCTACCCACATCCTACATACACATTGTTAGTTACCTGCTAATACGACCATGTGGTCGCCACCGACAATCCTGTATTAAGGGTATATTGGAATAAGGTGAAAGAGACATAGAATACAGATTAGACTTCAAAAGGTCGGGAAAGTGTAAAGATGGCAAGGTATATAGCAGGTAGAAGTACTGTGGATCTCATCGCAATGTTGAGAAAATGAATAGTATACATCAAAGCAGAAAGACGAGCAAGAAAAGATGTATTTGAAAGTAAAATGAAACTTATATTATGTCACACATGGTACATAGTACAATAAACAATATACTCGGGATCCTTTCCTAGTCCTAATCTGGTCTATTTATACTTGTACTCCTGGTCTTGTACTAGTAGTTATCATAACTTTCCTCTATCTTTATCCTTTTAGTTATCGTAACTCCTTATTCTTATCTTGAAGTGCTGTACTCCGCCTCAAACATTGTATTACGATAGTGGACTAAGTGTATTATGGTAGTAATCCTGTACTTCTATATTTCCATCCGACTCTCGTTTTTCCACAATATATTTTTTTTTGGTGTTTTCACATTATATGCCCAAAGAAATAAACATAACTAGGAACCTTCTACATGACTAAATTTGATCCTAACACTACGTTCTGGCTGCTTCTCCTGTCATCGTACCTAGGTCGATAGGGCTGCCGGTCCCAGGAGTGGGACCTACGACTTCAGTCTCCTAATTGTGACCTCCTGAGAGGTTGGTTGTTCCCTTCCATCCTACCCCCATAACTCCTTCGACTGTCTGCGTCCCTCTCTGTGTTCCATTTCACCGTCAATGCAGTTGCTTGCGGTAGCCTATTGCTCAGAAGTTGGCCAGTTGATAGCAATCGTTTGTGTTGTGCAACCTGTGGATGTTACATACCCGGTAGTACTTGTCCCTGCATGTGGTGTATCCCATTTGAGTCAATGTTGCAGTTAAGTCTTCCTTTTGCGCTACCACTCGGGGGTTTCTTTTTGTTGTGATCACTCATGCTCCCTGGCTCCCGATCGTCTCTCCTTGTTGGCAGGTTTTGGGGTGTTTGAGAAGTTTTCCTTGTCTGTGGTGTGTTGTTCACCCCTTTGGCATCTAATTTGTCTTGCATCTTCCTTCCCTGGTGTCTCTCGACTTCCTGCTTTTCTGCCTTCTTGGCAACTTGTCGAATGTTCGGTCGTCATCTAGTCTGATCCACTTGCAGATCTCCGGTCGCAGTCCTTTTCGATACCATATTTTCTTGGTCAGGTCAATTAGGGCATCCCTTAGCCAGGTGATGTACCCCAGCATGCGGATTATATATATTCATCGACTGACTTTCCCTCTTTCTATTTCAAGCTTGTCAGCTTATGGATTACCTTCTCTCTCTCTTCCTCCCGGAAAAGTATCCAAAAACGCCCTCCGTGCAGTTTCTTAGTGAGCTCCTATGTTTGCCTCGTCGAATCACATCCACCAGGCGTGTGCCTTTTTGTCCAAGGTGCATGCGAGCTTCTTGTGGTTGTTGGTCACACTTCTAAATTTGCATACTTGCTTGAACTTGTGTACATGCTGGTCTATGTCTTCACCTATCGATTGGTGGTGTGGCATACCTCGACTGGACGGTATCCCTTTATCTAGCAAGTGGCTTTGTAGGACCATGCGACTCTAAGGAATCCCTCGCGGCGTTGAGATGGTCATGGTTGACGGGGCAAATCCTCCTTGCCCTAAGACAATATCCCCTCGTCTCGTGGGGTTGTGACTCTGCCGTGCACCCTTGTGGAATTCCTCACAAGGTCGATACGATCTTGGTCGCTCGGGCGGATTTCCTTGCTTGGGACAAAATCCCCTCGTCCCTCGCCCAAATGATCACTGTGTGGTCCCTTGTTGGTACTCTTCCCAGTCATCAGCTCATCGACGTCCAGTCACCTTTGCGCAGGTGATCGTCCCATGTGTACTCCAGCCTTCCGAAGCCTTGGTCCTCATTGGGGACTCCTTAGGCAAGTGTGGTGGTTTTATAAAGTTTCAGGTTGCCAGGATGTTGTGGTAACATCCAGTCCAAGGGTCCGCCTCAGTGTGTTGAACTTACCCTGGGGTCATTGTCAGTCCGTACTGTTGCACCCTTACTGCTTAGCCACTCCGTCCCATTGCTTGTTCATGCCGGTTGGCTGTTTGACAGTGGTCGAACCACCATTAACCAATGTAGTGAGAGTTCTTTTGTTCAAAGAGAGCCATCATTCTTTTACTAATGCAAACTTAAACTTGTGTTTGAAGGCACAACCCATATTGTGTCACCTTAACTTCTAGTGTTAAAGGTACATCACACCTAAGGGTTGCCAATCCTTATGGTTGGCAAATCCATGCCCTGTGATCGGGTACTCTGCATCCAAAGAGTTAGCTAACTCATTCATTTGGTAATTTGTTCAAACACTAGGAGGTCTTCTCAGAGCACATGTATGCCGTTGTAACTAAGTGGGCATGATACGTGAAAATGGGAATATAAAATAAATTACTAATTAATACTTAAGTTTTTTATTAATTAATCATTTAATTAATATGTAATTAAGCCTTAAATATTAATTAATTAATTAATTAATCCTTCAATAACCTTACTTAGTAAGGAATATTCCTAAAATATCTTAGAATATTCATATTATTCTAAAAATAGTTTACAATAATGAAGAAATACTATCAAACATAATTACAAATGAAATCATTTTCTTATCAACATGTTAATTTTTTATAAATACTTTCTTCCTAACATACAAGAAATCTTCATTTTGTCTAAATCATCACTCTCCGGATTAATCAAATCATTTTGGTCAATATCTTGATGTTGTTGCCACCACTTAACACTCTCACGAATGCAATTGGGAGTTGCCATCCTTGTTAATACATAAGATGATAAGAGAGGTCTGCATAAAGGCTCATCTAAAAATGACGTTCCTTAAGAATAATATTATAAAGCGCCCGGTTGCTATCCTTCATTTTATAAAATTCAAATCACGAGAAAGAAAAGCTTCAGGAAATGTATGATACGGTGGATACTGCTCACAAAAATTTTCGAGATTCTTCTTTCTGAGGCACGTATCCAAGTAGTTCACTAGCTCATCCATGATATCGGTATCAGAATATGGATCGAAAGTGATTGGATGAATACAAGCAATGTTTTGGTTGAGCATAGCCTTCTGAGGAGAGTCGTCTACTACTAAGATATGTGCATTCTTCATTATCCTTAAGCGACTGATCTCCCCATGAGTCCCAATTATTCTTTCATTCTTGAAGAAGTATGGCTTGCTTTCCTTTCTTATATTGTGAAATTCGAGAGGTTTATAACATTCGCTGGTCAAAAATCCAATCTTTACGAATCACCTCTTCTGCAACACTACAATGTTTCTTAAGCAAATTCAACAGCGGTGTTAAGTTATGAATCTGCATGCATGACCAAATCCCCACAAGCGCACCCATCTCCTTAAGCTTTTGAAAGAGACGATCCAACCCTGGACGAAAAATAATATCATATCGAAATTTACCATGACAAGGAATGAAATCTCCTTGTTTGATTTCTTTTTTCTATCCTCGGGCCTTTGTCGATGAAGCAGAACACCATTGACATCCAACAACACAATATGGCCATGAGTAACATGAGATAGCGTTGCCTCTTGAATACTTTGCAAATCACTTGTTTGCTCCCTTTCACATTTATCCGTTGCCACTATCTCGTTGCCTATCCCTTCATCATTTAATTGTACATCATCCTTACAAGATTCAGATATTGCATGCGCTGAAGAAATTGATTTCGGAACTGAAGCCAATAAAAATGATGATGAAAAACTGAAGTGGCCCCCATGGTAACGATGTTTTGAGCTGCATTATTATCCATTTCCTGCATGAACTCTGTCATTCTGACATGTGGCACAAGAAATTGTCGCCAAACCCCTCTCTTACCTCATGCAATGCTGAAAATCCATGTTCTCAATTTTTCATTACATCTGCAAAATGATAATTAGCTGACCTTAAAATTATCAAGGTATATTATTTACCTTGTTAATGTGTGACCCATGTTTGAACTAAAAGCTTCATTAATCCTTGAGAATTTATTTTCTGTACAAATATAAACGAAATATACAAAAATGCCTTATGTTACACTCATTTACAACTATTCGTCACTCTAAAATTCATTAACAATTCTTCTTCGCTATTACCTTCTGAGTGAGGCGAAGAAGGTCTAAGCCGCTTGTGAGATGGTTCAAGATCTTCTGCATCTTCTATTGATGTTTCCATGGGTAATGGAGTGTGCGAATGTTCTGTACTCCTCGAGATAACTTCCGGTCTAATATCTGATTGAAGTTCGTCTCAGACTCCGAGATTGAACCAGATTCGTCAGAGCTATCGCACTTATCTGGAGGGAACTTTCTCAAATACTTTATGGATTCGTTGGGGTACTCAGTTGAGAACCTATCTATCCACTTGTTCAGGTCCTCAACCATGGTCTTATCCTTTTCAACGGCAAAACACATGTATGCCGAAGGTAACACTCCTTCAAGACGGACCCCCTAGTGCAGTAGTCAAAAACCCACGCATCACTGTGAGGACCCCTGATCAAGTTGACGATGCTCCGTGCCGCTTGACTTGTATGTTTGGATAACGTACATTGCCGAATACGTCACTCTCACTATCGGTGTATCGGATGGAGGTTCAGGGCCGTTGGAGTGCAAACAGATGCCTGGCCAGTCATTTGGAAGTTGAAATGTTTGGCGCATTCCTAACAACCAAGTGAACAACCGAATCAATGCACTTGGATTAGCATCATTCATATAAAATCCTGTCCAACGATGTTATTCTCTTGGCAAAGGAGAAGGCAAAGTATCGGTGACATGAGCAAGAATCAAGAAATAAATACCTGAAAAAGTAGATCAGTCAAGAGTGCAAGTATGAATTCAATAATAAATACCTTCTTTGTACATGCTTGCACGGCTAAGTTTCTCCACCAATCCTCTAGTGTCCTGTCTGTCGAAGATTTTTTGACACCCATCCATCACGAACAATTGAAACGGTTTCCTACAAGCAGTGATGTACCCCATAAAGTCTCCGAATCCAACAACAAACATCTGTAGGGCTTGTCGTGATTCGTAGCATCCTCCTTTATAAGGTTCAATCGGTTCTCCGCTGCTGAAGGACTGCCATAAGAGAAGGCGTCATCCCAATGTTCTCCTTTTTGGCGTTGGCGTGCAATAGATTCTTGCCCAGATCTTCCGATTGATTCACCCATTCGACAAGCATATCATCGTTTGTCACATGCAAATATTTGCTGACCTCTTCGTATGTTGAAGCGAAATCCAACCCAGTTTGTGGCAGTGTATTCCCAACCACTCCTTGAAGTGCCTGACCGTCTTCAACTCCATTGCCTTGAGATGAAAAGGAGAGGTGGGCTGCTGTTGTTAATTGTAATTTGCCATCAATCACCAAATCAGCCAAGACTTCCATCTCCTCCATCGTTGTTCCATTTAAAGGCTTCAACCATGTGAGCTTGAAATCGTTGTCTACATCCTTTATAGATTGAACAGACTTAGCCTTCGGCGTCTTACTGGGTTTCTTTGCAGACTTTTCTGAGGGCTCCCTTCACTTGTCTGCTTCTTCTTCAGTGTTCCTTTTGAAAAGGATTCCATAATCCCCAACCATTTGCAAAGATCCTATCTCGGGACAAGAAATCAACATCATCAAAAAGGATGTTTCCTTCCCGCCCACCTGGGCAAAATCAACTGCTACAATTTCTTCAACTCTCTGAGGAAAAAGACAGATTAATATACCGGCGAGATAAATCCCGCCCAAACAATTTGCTTACCCGGTATCCGCAGATTGTGTATTCCCTGCGGTAGCTCTTTGTGGTCGCTGAAGAGATTCCCACACGGCTCGCGTGTGTTTAACTTCTCCCATATTTTGCTGTTGTAGTGGTTGGTGTCTGCAGCGTCCCATTCCGCCGATAACTTATGGTACTGCTCGATTGTGAGATTCGGCTTAGCTAAAAACGCCGATCTTTTCGTCAGCTTCTCACGGGTATGCTCGGAAAGTTTTGTTGCCATCGTTCCTTTGTTGTGTTCTCGAGAAGTCGTTGGGCTGCCGTTATTGTGTGCTGGCCACTAATGATGTAGTACTTGATGATTTTCTATTCTCCGTCTGAACTTCATGTTCTGGTGTTGTGATCCACACTTTGTCAGCGCCTTTGTTTCTCTGTAGTATGGCACAAAACAGCATTATGTGGAACGGTGTAAGAATTGTCGTCCTTCATCTTCTCCATGAGCTCAGCTACACGTTCCTGATTGAGTGGCCTGTAATTGAAGTTTGGGTTGACGCTGCAATACTTAACCCTACAAGTAAATCTATCATCCAACATCATTTCCTTGTGGCTTATTGCAGCATGGACGCCACAGGTGCAGCTGACAAAACGATAATGATTTTCTTCGATCCGAATCAACATGTGTGATCCCCGATTGATGCTGTTCTAATGTTCTCGGCACACTCTTCCAGCTCCCGAAATTTGCTAAGCAAATTGAACGTGATCTGTAAAGAACCTGAGACCAAGCCACCCTCTCAATCTCCTTATGATGTCGCTGTGTTCTTCTTCAATGTGAAGAGGGAAGATTGCTCCACTTGCTGATTTTCTGTATTGTGAAGCAATATCTCCTGACAATACACCTACTCGATGAGTCTGAAGATCTTCGAAGTAGACATCCAGATGGATCCCCTCCATAGATGGGCTTTCGTTGAGTTGAAGAAGAACTCCAAGGTCAACATCATTAGTGAACACGTGAACGTCATTATCCACAAGTCGACAAAACCACCCGAAATTAATGTTGTAACTGGGACCTCTGGATCCGAGAACGTGACATTGGATGGAACAAGGCATATGTGTCGAGCATCGTCAATCTGGGTTCGCAGCATGCTTTCGGATGCTTGACTAGCAACCCACTTTCCATTGTTTTGCTTGTCCATGCGATGTGACAGAGGTTAATTTGACAGCAACCATGGTTGTTCCAATGCGCTTCCCGTTTATTTGAAAATATGGCCAAGTTGATTCCAGAATCCCCCTGCCCATCTCTTCTCCTGCTCTCGTCTTTAATGTCACCTCAATTCCACATCTGAATACAAAAATGATTAGTTCAAGCACATATCCGAGTATAACAGATTTTATTTTAATTCTTACCCAGAATTTGACGACGACTCCATACTAATGACTCGATCTCCTTGTTTAATCAAATCGTCCTTCTGCAAAATAATACACTATGAATACAAATCATATAAAAACGCACACACACTTGTATAAACCCGAATATACAAAAATAATACACAGAGAGAAGTAGACGTAATTAACTGTCCAAAGCTCACATTTGTGCTAGTGCAAAAGAAAGATAACATTTCGTTTTAGAACCACCACAAATGTGAGCTCTGGACAGTTTTACATAGTTCCTAGCTTTTACTCGAAATATTATGATAAGATGATAAAAGTAAATAAAATGAGATATGCAACTTATATATACTAATACACATATATATTCACATGGAAGGTGCGGCGGGATTAATCTCGCCACCCCTTCAATGCCTCCTGAAAGAGTGGGCGGGATTAATCTCGCCACCTTTCTGGAGGCCTTGAACGGGAGTGCGGAATTAATCTTGCCACCCTTCTCGGTCTCAGAGAGAACTGGGCAGGATTTATTTCACACCCCTTCAGTGACTCCAGAAAGGCGGGATTAATCTCGCCCACCATGTAAGGGATGGTTAAATGAATTTCGCCACCCTTCCCAGTTCTCTCCATTGGTATGTTGTAAACCTTCTACGTCTCAGACAGAAACGTTTGGGATTGGTCCGACTCACCAATGGAGAAAAAAGGAAGGGTGGCGGGATTCATTCCTCCAACAGGCATTGAAGGCTCGGCGGATTAATCCCGCCGCCCAGGGCCTTCACTCGGTCCCTATGCGGCGGGATTAATCCCGCCGGACGCCAATTCCCTCGCGGAATCGGGCGGGATTAATCCCGCCGCCTAGGCCTTCAGGCAGGCCTTTGGCGGCGGGATAATCCCGCCCGATTCCGCAGGGCATGCGTACGCGCGGATTAATCCCGCCGCCCAGGCCCTTCACTCGGGCCTTAGTCGGCGGGATTAATCCCGCCGACGCCAATGCCCTGTGCGAATCCGGGATTAATCCCGCCGCCTAGGCCCTTCAGGCAGGCCTGGCGGGATAAATCCCGCCCGATTCCGCGCAGGGCATGCGTACGCGGCGGGATTAATCCCGCCGCCCAGGCCCTTCACTCGGCCTTAGTCGGCGGATTAATCCCGCCGACGCCAATGCCCTGTGGAATCCGGCGGGATTAATCCCGCCGCCTAGGCCCTTCAGGCAGGCCAATGGCGGCGGGATAAATCCCCCGATTCCGCGCAGGGCATGCGTAGGCGGAGGGATTAATCCCGCCGCCCAGGCCCTTCACTCAAGCCCTGTGCGAGGAATTAATCCGCCGCTCATTGGCTAACCGAATAACCTGCTTGAAATGGCGACGGGATTAATCCCGCCGCCGAGTGGCTAATTATATAGCAGCGGGATTAATCCCGCCGCTACACACACCACACACAGATATATATATGTATATGTGTGTGTAGGAGAGTGCGTGTGTGTGCCAGAGATAGATAAATAAATAAAATTACAGATACTGGTACACATAATATATGTATATATACATAGGTATATATATATATGTGTGTATATGTATATCGTGTGTATGCATGTGTGAAACAAATAAAATCATACAGATAAACAAACACACACACAATATATATAGATATAAATATATATATATAATATATTATTATTAATAATATATTATATATATATGTGTGTGTGTGTGTGTGTGTGTGTGTGTGTGTGTGTGTGTGTATACGAGTGTGCGTGTGTGCGAGAGATAGAGATCTATAGAGAAGAGAGAGAGAGAAGGAGATATATATATATATATATATATATATATACAGATATATATATATATATATATATATATATATATATACAGATATATATATGTGTGTGTGTGTGTGTGTATGTATACGAGTGTGCGTGTGTGTGCGAGAGATAAAGATCTAAATTATATTATTAAGATACACACACATATAAATATATATGTGAATAAAAATAAATAAATAAACTCAGAGGAGTGTGCGTGTGAGAGAGAGAGAGAGATCTCACCTGTGTGTGAGAGAGACGGAGATTTCGTCGCCGCCGCCGCCGCCTTACAAACCCTAGGAATATACTTAAACCCTAAAAGGAATAGAATATATATTAACCCTAATCAAATATTCCTTTTAAGAATATACTTAAACCCTAAAAAAAATAAACTATAGATTCGCCCTAAACGAATATTCTTTCATTATATTATCAGCGTGTGCGTGTGTGCGTGTGTATCACATACACCCCAAGAATAAATATCATGCAAGGGTTTAACACGTGTGTGTCCATGAGAGTGTTAAAGTTTCATGTGCAGCGATACATATATACACACATAGTATTATACATATAAACATACATACATATTAGTACATATTAATATTAGAGAGACAGAGTACGGGATCATGTATGGTGTGTATGTATGAGAGAAGAGTGACAATACATATTATGGATCATGCATGGTGTATATGTTTGAGAGAAGAGAGACAGTACATATTACATGGATCATGCATGGTGTGTATGTATGAGAGAAGAGAAAGAGTGTTAACAAATTAAATTCATACACAATGTCATTGCATATATTAGTACACACATATACATACACACGTGTATACACACAAACATACATATATTACATGTGTAAATTCAATGTGTTACATAGGGTTTAGGGTTAGGATGGATCATGCATGGTGTTTATGTATGAGAGGAGTGAGTGTTATACACAGATATACATTATACATATTACATAATATTGTAACATCAGTACATATTATGGATCATGCATGGTGTGTATGTATGAGAGAAGAGACAGGTTACATATTATGGATCATGATCATGCATGGTGTGTATGTATGAGAGAAGGGATTATGCATGGTGACACTGTGTATGTATGAGAGAAGAGATAGAGTGTTAACAAATGAAAACCGTACACATTGCATATATTAGTAACATATATACATACACACGTGTATACACACAAACATACATATATATTACATGTGTAAATTCAATGTGTTACATACACACAGATTGAGTACATATAAATCATACATGCGTTGAACGATGTTTTTGAATAAAGAAGCAACATATAATTTCTCAAGTTTGGTTTAGGGCAATGTGCATGTGTGTGCATATGTGTCTTTGTAAGTGCTTCTAATGCGTGTGCACGTGTATATATAAATTTATAATCGCGTTTATATATAATATGTGCAAAACAAACATCGAATAATTAAGAAAAAATATTAATATACACACTATGAATATATTTTAAATTATACATAATAATATATGATTTATCTAATATATAGCCATATATAGTTTTAATAATATATATTAATTTAATATTGATAATAAGGTTTAACATTAGAATATTCTTGAAATAATAAGAAATTAATTGAGAAAATCCCATTAATATATACAAATGTAGATCAAGTATTGAAATAATTAACTAAATTAATTATGATAATCATGTTTAATATTAAAAATTCTTGGAATAATAAGAAATAAAAAGAATATCACATTAATATAAAGAAGATTAATTACTCAAGTAATTAAGAAAATGAAATTAATATACACACTATGAACATATTTTAAATTATACATAATAATACATCATTTTATTTAATATATAGTCATATATAGTTTTAATATATATATTAATTTAATATTGATAATAAGGTTTAACATAGGAATATTCTTGAAATAATAACAAATTAATTGAGAAAATCCTATTAATATATACAAATGTAGAATAATTACTGAGATAATTAAGAATAAGACTAATTTAATTATGATAATCAGGTTTAATATTGGAATATTCTTTAATATTAAGAAAATAATAAAGAATATCCCATTAATAGTAGGAAATGTAAATTAATTACTCAAGTAATTAAGAAAATAATAATAATAAACAGACTATGAATATATTTTAAATGATACATAATAATATATCAATTTATTTATTGTATTAGTGTATATATATATAATATAAACTCAATATATACTTGAATATTAAGAATGTAAACAATTACAAAATTTCGTAATATTAAACAGTTTGAAGCACTTGAATAACATTAAATGCAATTTTAAAACACTCATTGGAATTGGAGAGTAATATATATGTCAGACTGTCGGTTATTTGTTTCAATTCATCTTAAATTTTCTTTTCTGTTATTTCAAAAATTTCGAATTTCTGACATAAGTATTATCAGTTTGACATGTAAATTTGAAAATCCATTTAATTTCCCATTCAAATTCAGATCTGGTTCTTTCTCTGGCAAGAGTTTCTTTATTTCTTTATTTTTCACTTTTCAGATTTTCTTTTTTCTTCTTAATGATCAGCTCAGAAGTGACATTAAATTGAGTGCACTATTATTTATAGGAAAGCACAGCGCCTTCAGTGCTGTTTACAAGTAAGTATTATAAACAAATTTAAATATATTTATAAAGATTCACTCTCTTACATTCTCTCTTAAATTTTAGAATTTAGGGATTTAGGAATGCATTAGGATTACAATATATTCTGTTAGGGATTTATCCTATTTAAATATACCTTTAACTTAATATTTTCAGTTAACCGGGGCGGTGGATTAATCCGGCCATTTTTTTTCGCCTCTTTGAAGAGGTGGCAGGATTAATCCCGCCACCATCTCTTTCATAGTTATGGCAGAATTAGTTCGGGCAATGCTTCTCCGCCTTTTAAAAAGAGCGACGAGATTAATCCTGCCGATAACTCTCTCAACTGATAATGATTTACTTGAATTTATTAGAAAGACTTGTCGGCGGGATTAATCTCGCCAACCATTTTAGGAGGCAGAGAAGGGGTGGCGGGATTAATCTCGCCAATACTTTCCTATTTTAAATATTTGTGGGCAGAATTCATCCCGAATCTCTTTGAAATCATAGTTTCGGAGAGAGTTGTGGGCGGGATTAATCCCGCTGCTTATTCCCCGTCAGAGTTGTGGGCGGGATTAATCCTGCCGCCTATTCTCTCGTCATCAGTGTTGTAGCGGGATCAATCCCGCCCCCTCTTCCTCTTCGGAGGAATTTGCGGCGGATTAATCCCGACTCTTACGATGAGGAAGATCTGGCGGCGGGATTAATCCCGCCGGTACTTCCTTATCGGAGGAGTCCACGGCGGGATTAATCCCCTGCTACTTCCTCGTCGGAGGGAGCCACGGCGGGATTAATCCGCCGCTCTCTCCAACGAGGAAGTATCGGCGGCGGGATTAATCCAGCCGACTCTCTCCTATGGGGTAGAGTTGATGGCGGGATTAATCCCGCCGACTCACTCTGAAGGGTAGAGTCTGCGGCGGGATTAATCCCGCCCAGTTATATTAATAAAGCATGAGATATTATCTTTATACATAATTATGTATTATTGCACATGCATATTATTAAGCAACCGCAGTTATGATTTCTTAGAAATATTGCATAAACAGATATCATAAATAACACAATTATTTATGTGTAGGACAATATGTATAATACTGGAGATAAAGTATGTCTTCTTCGGAACAACGAGATAGTTGGCACTGGAACTGTGGAAGTTCAAGATGATAATGCATCATGTCACAATATTGCCCAAGAATCTTGTGTGTACGTATGGGTGAACACCATTTTCAAGCATGTTGAGGTTCCTGGAATGGAATTTGAGGAGGGTTCTCCTGTATTGTGGAATTTGGATGAAGTCAAGGCTGACATAGAATATACAGAGTCACAAATAAACAGTAGCACAAGTTTTCCAGATGATAACTTGCCTGCTGTGATGGATGAGGTGATTCTCTTTCTTCATGAGATTGAGGTTGGGAGAGGCATCATCACAGCTATAAATCCAATGGAAGCAGTGTCAGAAGAGAAACTAGGGTCCGACTTCGTGGGTGTAGTTGTGACAGAGGTTTCACCTAATGGCACTTTGCATCCTGGATCCCTCGTGAGGTGGCGAACATCTGAATTAAGACGGCAAGATGGTTCAACATATTCTGGGTTGGATTTTAATAATAACAACCTGGAAGAATAATTCATATTTGAAGAGGTTTCTTGCATTGGTCCTATTATAAGAAAAAGGCAATTCATGGGTTGCAGATCTTCCCCTGCATGTTTTAGCAAGAGGGTGAAGATGGATCCTACATCTTCCGAAAGTGTTACGAGCATTTCCACGATTGATTGCTGCAAGAAGAAGTGTTGTCAGATGGCAGACCGGAATGAAATTACCCAATGTAGACATGTCTTTCGTACGTTCACCCAAAAGCAAAGGCAATGAGTTTGTATATGCTGCACTAACTGGGTGTATTGATGGAATGGCTTCGGACACAGGTTATCAGAGTACATCCATGGTATTTAATAAGGTGGCCATCTACTTCAAAGCTTGGTACAGTATATACGGGATCCCAAAGACCACGTTCTACCATCAGAGGATGAGTGGTTAGATGGAGCGCGAACCTCAGTACATGGGAACACTGGCTTGGTCAAAACCCGCTCTCACATTATGGCAGCCATAGAGATACTCAAGGCTTTTGTGGAAGCAAATGCAGACAGGATGCCTCACAAATGCCGAACACAAATGCAGGGGTCAGGGAAAATCTCAAGGTTTTGCCTTCGATCTACACTCAATTGAAGTTGTGTGAACATGTGAATAAGTGCTCAGCTTGATGGGGTTGCAAGCAATCTGCACTGGTACCTTCAACAACATATGGAATACTCATTTTAAGGATGTGGAGATTGCAAAACACTCTAGCTTTTCCAAGTGTGACACTTGTACATCATTGAAGGCTGCAGAGGCTTGTGCAAAAACCTTGGTGGAGATCACTGCCATTTAAAAGAAGATGAAGGCTCACATGATTGCACAACAAACTTACCGGTCTTAGTACTATGCACACCGCATGCTTTCTGTGTCACGCCCATCAGAGTACCTGTGCTTGATCCATGACAAGATGGATCATTCAAAGACCAGCATTCCAAAGCTCGTTGCAACACCAAAGTGCCTTGGAAATGTCATGAAACTTCCGATTTCATTGATAGGTGTGTTAACACATGGACACGGTTGTGAGTCATATGGACACTTTTCACTTCCACATTGGTCTAGCGACTCCAATTTCACTATTGGGTCATTGGCCATGTGTTTCAGAAACCTTGAAGCCCACTCACAGACAAGTCTTATCAGTGATCTCAAAGTGAAGAAACAACACCTTCAACCTTTACATAATGCTCTCATGAAACATCTGCACTTGAGGCTACTTGGGAATATGAGAGGCATTGTCAGTAACCTGCACAAAAAATAGATGGCCTTGTTGAGAGTTCAGGTTCAATGGAGGATCTAGCTCAAATAGTGTACATGTGTCCTCAACATCAAATAAGCTTCCTCGTCATTTGCTTTTACAGATGGATAATTGTGTAGCGAGAACAAAAATAGGTAAATCATTTTACTTAAGGGTTTCTCAAGCTCATACTTACTTTTATTTTCTAGATATGTGCTAGCATACTTGTCAATGCTTGTTGCCAAAGGTGTGTTTGAAACAATCACGCTCAGTTTTCTTATGGTTGGTCACACTCATGAAGATATTGATGCATTCTTCAACAAGGTCTCCAACTCTACAAAAAGGACAAATGCACTTACCTTACCGCATATGATGAATCTTTTTGAAAACTGCATCTCCAAAAAAAGTTGTGCTTTGCTTGTGATTGAGGTGCCAGACTTCAAAAAATTTCTCAAGGAGTATATAAAAGAGGGGAGTGATTCTTTAGTTGGNGTCACCTTGTGCCGCTACAATTCTTTTTCTCCATACGAGATGGTATACCTATTATGCAGTACAAGTTACGGCCATCAGAGCATGAGTGGTTACCGAAAGAGGGGTTAATGCTCTTCAAAAGTGAAGAGAATGGAAAGCCACTTCTCTTAGAAGGACAACCAGACCCTATTCCATTGAGTGCCCAGCTCAAGGAACAAGAGGTTATTATTGATGGCATCAAAAAATATGTGGCATGGGTTCAAAAATCGATGCCAAAGAATTCTGATAAGGCAACTGGTTACTCAGAACTATATAAGCATGTGGTTGACTATTGGGAGACTGTTGTTCGAGAGTTGAAGGGGCCTACTGTCACAAGTAAGAATTGCAACACCCTTTTTGCCTAAACAAGTGGCGAGAGGAGATTGAATGACATCACTGAGCACAGACGACATAGAAGCCAGTAGTGATGTGGAAGTGCAAACCCCACACTTTGTTAGACAAAGGAACCAAAAACCTAAAGCATACTTTGATTGCTTCCAGGATCTTCAAAAACTAATGATGGTTCTCATTATTCCAGATGCGTCATATAATCAGCCTATTTGGATGGGTCAAATTATCGACACATCTGAAGTAATCACAAAAAATAGTATTGTTAAGGTTGCATGGTTCAAATCACAAAAAAGGCGACATGAGAAGGAGAGTGAAAGATATAATGGATGCCTAGAGAAAACATGGTCTCCCAATCAAAAAGACCCAGCATGTTTTATAAATGTTAAATCCATTCGATATGGGTGGATATCAAGAAGCGTTGATAAAGTCACGATTAACAAAACTGCAAGGGAATGTATGTTTTCTGAAGCTTAAAGCAATTACAAAATTATAAAATATCATATAAATATTCATAATTATTATAAACTCTTTAATAATAGTACCCAAATTGTTTACTTAACTAATAAATTTAAAAAATGATATGGAAGATTGACTATATTATTATAGGATTTTATATATATTATTACTACTACATATTTTTAATTAATAATGTTATATTTAAATATAATATTTTAATAACAACATCAATATTTATATAATGTACCTCTTATGCTCTTCCTTAATTGTATATTAGGCAATATATTATATAATTTAATACCTTCTACTTTATAATGTTATTAATTTTTGTTCAATGAATGCTATAATTTATTAAAGGGTCGAATATAAAATAGAATATTCTAAAGAATATTCTATTTTCAAACATATATTCTAAAGAATATTCCTTTAATATTAGAAAATGCTAATTAAATAGCTAAAATTGCTAATTATTAAGAAATGGGACTATAGCCATGCCCATTTTAGTTACAACATGCATATTATGTTAGTTCAAAGGTTGAGGCTTGTTTATAGCCTTTTCTCCATGTTAAATTAAGAGCAGTACTCATAGTGAAGCAGGACACTTTCTGACTCACAATATGAGCATTGTCCATGTTCCTTTCCAATTGAGTATGGAATCTTGGCAAACATGTTCTTTTACCAGGTTGTTGGGGATTCATAGAAAGGGGGTTATAGGGTTGGCATTTAACGAGCCACGTTCATAGCACTAAGTGTGGCTTTTGAATTTGAAGGAGAACCTACATCTTGAGAAATAGTGTCACATAAAAATGTAACACTAGGCTATATGGCACATATAATGCCCAAGGCATGAACATTTGGGGGTATTACATATTTAACACTAAGAGGTTGAATATTATGCAGTAGGAGTGCTTATTTTTGCATTAAGGTGTTAAGCCTTGGCATTTGCTTAAGGAAAGTTAGATTTCATAATTGGGTGTGTTAGCTAGCACACTTGGCTAAGGATGTTCATCTTAGGATGTGTGAACATGTATAAAGGTTGAACAACCTAAGCTCATTAGTAAGAGCCCTTTTATGAGGCACTTGCATGATTGCATACTTACGATTGTTTAAACTTAACCTTAGGGATTTACTTAGCACAACACTCGTGTCTACCGTAGGCACACACTCACTAGAAAATCCCGTATTAGTGTTTTAATATAGTATCTTTATATACCATAGCGTAGGACTATTGTTAGTTCGTGCTGGATTGTGTTTAAACAGTATACTCATACCTAGTTTGGAGGTATGACTATGCTTACTACAGTTTCAAATTATAGTCTATGAGACTAGTTAGTAACTATAGTATTAAGTTAAGGACTATATACGATTGCCTTAGTATAGTTTTGAAGGTTGTAATATATCTCACAATGCTGTACTGTATATAAAGCTATAGTTTAGTATACTATATGTAGTTTGTTGAAGTAGTACTTGCACAAATATTGTTTTTGAGAAGGTTAGCTAGTATAATGGTATAGTTTTAGTACAAACTATAGTTTGAAATTACTAAAGAGAGGAACTATAGGTAGCATCATGTGTAACTATAGGTAGAATCAGGTGTAGTTTTGGGAACCTGGAAATGAAACATATAATATTAAAGATAATAAACATCTAATCAACATAATCCTCAAGGTCGTACTCGGTCGTCATATCTGCCGTCTCAGCCATTTCAGGAAATATTTTTGTAGCCTGTAGGAAACCAAATATGAAAGTGTGTGCACTCCCTCATCAGGGGATTTAGGTAGTTCATAGTTGAATGCCTTCTTGGAAACCTTTTTCACCTGCTCATGGCATAAAGCAAATCAACAGACATATAAGGAGAAAGAGAATACTTACATGAATCTGCACATTAAGCACCCAGCTTCACTGTGTGTGCCAATGCGTCTTGATCAGTTTTAAAGATTTGGGCTCGCCCTACAATTTTGTTTCTTTATCCAGCATGACAACATTATCCCTTCCACATATTGGGCATCCTCGAAGTGGCTGCATACCTCGTCGTTAGAATTATCATACATTTTTGAAGTCTGCAGCAATAACACAATTGTAAATCAGACAAAAGAGAATATCATTAAAACTAGGTTTACCACCTTGTGAATGTTCAGGATCACATGCTTTTTGCTTTTTTTTGTTCCTTTGTTCTGGCGGCTGTAGATGTGAAAGTCAATTATATTATTATATGCTCATACCATGTGCATACCTCGTCGTCAGAATCATCCTCGCTGTCACTTAACTCCTCCTTCAAAATTGGATGCTTCTGAATCACCAAAATGCTTGTTGCTATCCATGAATGTCATGCTCTTGAGCCACTTTATTATATCCTAAGGAGAACCAGATTTGCACATTAGAACAAAACAAACTCGAATTTTTTTTACCTCTCGGGCTACATCGTGCATATGTGTTTCAAAGCCAGGAATGTTGTATTTTTTTGCATGCCTCGCTAACACATCAACCCGCACTTCCAAGTATCCAATGCCATGCTTCGTGTGTCGACCAAGTGCCAATCCAGTACCAGCACAATGCTCTTTGTCTCATATAGTACCTTGCCGCAGTCTCCTGCCTTTAAAAATACTATCAAAAAAACGTTAGCAACTCAGCGTCAAGCTTCATTCTAGAGGTAGTTAATTGAACTTGTGTTTGGCCAAAGGTATAATCCCTTGGTTTGTTCTTCTGTACATGTAAAGCTTTTGCAATCGCTATCCACTTCTCCACATAGTCTGTGTCAACAAAGTACTCGACTTCATCAGAAAAGTGGATGGGCCGTAGTTTGCCAGACTACACCAAGTTATTCACCAGTGTAACGCTTCTTGTACCAATGCTCATGCTTCGGTTTTGATCCCCACTGTGCCTTCATCAAAAAAAGGAACTCATGATCACATACCTGTTTACTTGCCTTGTTCACTTCTAGCACGTCTACCCATTGATTTGTGTATCCGACGTTCTTCAGGCCTTGTCGGCTGCGAACAAGTATTGAAGTACCTCTCTGCCTGAAGACCTTCGACTTTAAAGGAATGGTGTCGCTTCTAAACTACATGGATACTTTGACTCCTGTCAACGATGTCAATATTTGCCTCCTCCCCTTCGAAGTCTCTTGAGATACTTCCTCTCCTGGTCGCGATGCCACCACACCTTCAACTGCGAGTTTACGTGGAACTTTAGTGCTGAAGTCTTGGGTTAATGTTTCCATGGGAGCAGAGGATATTAGAGATCTAACAGAATCAATTGCAACTGAACGTCTGGATGAAGTTCCAGATTGCCCTGCCATAAGATCTTGACCAATTGCCTCCAAAGCCAATGCAAGCCCCTTCATGAAACCAATCTCTATCCAGTCACTTGCCGTCATCTTGAAAAAACTCAGGCCGACAACCACGTTCTTCACAACTAGGTGCATGATTGTGTCTTCATGCTTTGGCACAATTTTAGCAAGGAACTTCGCAATTTGAACTTCATCCATACACTTCACATCTTCAAAACTGAGGCTATAATCCATGTTGCAGCCTCAAGATGTCTGCCGTGTTCTATGCTTTGATACGCCTAATGGAGATGGCTGTTGCTTGAGAGATGACCCTGACACTGCCTTCGGAGATTGCCATGACACTACCTTTGGAGAACGTTGTGATGTCTGCTTTGCACAAGGAGATTGTCTGGACCTTGCCTTTCGAGATGATTCGTCACACTTTGTCTTTTTAGAGACGGGGCTGGAATACTTCAAAGATCCTAGCGGCAAAGTGGCTGCTATACGAGTTCGCCTTGTCACAACCTCAACCTCCAAAGATACAGATTTTGATGAAGTTGACTTCAAAGTAAGGGCAAAGAGATTTGAGAGTCGCTTGTGGATTTGCTCTGGCTATGCTTTGTTGACTCCTCTTCACTTTGTACTTCTTCTTCCTCTTCTGGCTGATCCAACATGGGCTCCTCATGCACTCCCTCCTCCGGCTGCTTCTCTAGATCAGACAGTGGCTGCTCTTCCTGTGGTTGCACAGGTTGCTGTGGCTCTTTCAGAGGCCCCGCTTGCACAGGCTGTTGTGCTCCTCCTGCAAGCCCCCTTGCACTTGCTATTGTGACTCCTCTGGGCCCTGTTGCGCTTGCTGATGTGGCTCCTCCCGCCTGTGCGGATCAAGTTGTTGAGGCTCCTCTTGCGGTTTGGTTGCACATGCTCCCCCCGGAGGAGCTCCTGCGGCTGCTCTTCCTCTTGTTGTGGCTCTTCTTCCTCCTGCTGCGGTGGTAGTGGGGGAGAAGGGGATCCTTATTTGCCTGCTTGCATTTAGGTGGGGAAGATGCATATTGATCAACTGGAACAAATAGAGAAATGCAATGGCATGAAAGAGAAAATAGGAATCCACTTACCAGACTTGTGTTTCACGCTTTTTGGCTGCCACCTTGGGTTTTCTTGGAGCTCCTTTTGGTGGCCGCTTTTAAGCTATTCCAGACCCAGCATTGCTCTTGCGTTGACCGTGTTTGAGGCATCCTCTCTGGCTTACGTGAGGCAAACTAGAACCTTAGCCTTCACATTCAATGTGAGCAAGTTCAAAATGAGCAGCGCGAGGCGAATATTCACATGGTGTCTATGCAGGAAGATTCAAACACCAAACCTAGTGGCACTTGGTAAAAATGCATTTTGTAATTTAAACAATGATATATTCTTATATGCTATAGTTTGTTCATGCAGTTTCTAGCATAGTTTCAACAATTTATGTACAAGCCTTAGGTTTAGGGTTTTCATGGCGCCTAAGGTAGGAGTTCTATGTAGGTGCCCGAAATGCACAAGGAATGGCTTAAAGCCAGGTGGGACAAGCATTCGGTATAACACTTACCGTAAGCATCAACTAAAGATGAAGCTTTTGAAGGTGAATAGTGAAGGGGTTTCTAGAGGGCAAACAAACATTTGTTTGTGTCATTGCAACAGCTCATCAATTTTCCCCATGGCAAGCCCTTTTGCCACTGCTAGCAGCTATAGACGGCATGTTTCTAGCTTAGACAAGGTAAGAGAACAAACAAGAAGGGTTGTCGAGAAGAGGATGTTATGTGTACAGAAGGTGAGAGCAAATGGAGGATCTTCATCCAATTGCAGCCCGGTGAAGAGCATGTAGGATGTTCCAATGTCGACTGGCCAAAAAAAAGCTCCACGTCGTGCACTAAATACAAGCCTAGGCAAGTTTAGATTGGTAGATGCAATTGAGCTAAAGATACTGGACATTGTGTCGATTCTGTGCTTCAACAATGCATCTCAGAACTGCAGGAATGAGATGCTAATGGCACTTTTTCAAAATGGAGTAGAGGGAGGCAATCGCTTTGTAGCTTCGTTGCCAAGATTATATGGATTTATAGATGGTGTTGGTCGTCGGGGACTCCGCAGGCCAGATGTGGTGACTTCCTATAAAGCCTCGGTGGTTGCCAAGATGTTGTGGATAGTGTCCAATCCCGGGGGTCCGCGCCGGTAAGCCAGCCTTACCTTGAGAGTACTGGAAGTGTTGAATGGCCTCTACCTGGATGCCGTGAGGGTTCGTGTACAGAAGTGGGGAAAGTTCTCTTAGAGCAATGTTGCCACTTGGTGGCAAAGTATGTTGTTGGGCTTAGGAGCGGAGCAAGAGAAGAATCACTGGAGAGATGGTGATTAGAAGGAACATGATTTATATATAGTGCCTGCCTGAGTACAAACTACCTTAGGAAGGTGAAGCAAGATACAAGATGAAAACTCCACTAGAAGGACCCCGACCCACTACCAGCGGTCACCTAGCGCTAGACCCTAGGTACAGGTGGCACTCCCTCATTAGTCTGCCACCATGTGACAAAGTCTTGTCTGTCACATTTATGTGCTTCCCTTACATATGCTGTCCTGAGCACCCTTGGTAGTTGATCTGGACGATCGGATCTATGCCTGGTTATGTTGCTGCTTGACAACTATTGCCGTTAGTCTGTACCTGCAGTACCTTCCTTGCTCGGTGCTTCATCTTGTCGCTCGTCCGCTTCGGCTGGCAATTTGATGGTGGTCAAACCACCATCAACCAGATGCCCATGCTTATTCGTTGGCATGTCCTCGGGCCATCCCCCTAGACGTCCACCCCATAGTGCTCCCAGTGAATGATGATCTTGCTCTCCGTTGCGGCCAGCATTGTCTTTAGCGTGGCAATGGTCGCATCTTGTAGCGCGATCACTCTCCGTAGCCTTGTCTCGAACCTTGCCTGTTGTTCCTGAAGTTGCTTGAGCTGGACCTCCAGTTCTTGAATCCGCTCTCGTGAATGTTGCAACTCTTGTCCCCTTGCTGTGAGTTGTTGGGCTTGTTGTCAGGCGTGCTCCGGGTCCTGTTTCCTAGGCGAGCCGTGCTCTTGCCTCGTACTTGGTGATAATGCCCCACTCGCCTTTGGCCCTTCAGGTAGAGGTTCCTGCTGGCTAGCCATAGGTGTGGTACTAAACCTTGCGAGTTGATCCCTTTGGTGCAATTCCTCCCTCACCACCGTTAGTTTTGCTAGGGCTTCTGCAAGCTCCCCTCTTCTTCGCTCGATCCGGGACCTAAGCTTGTGTATTTGCTGTTCCTTTTCTTGGCTACGGGTGTGCTAGTGGTCGTCTAGTAGCCCTAGAAGGGTTTCGCACTCATTGTATAACCTACGGAACTTCTCAGCTCTCTCGCTCCAGAGTTCCCAGGCGTCCTTCTTCTCTTTTAATACTATCATATACAGTTGGCCCCCTTGACATAGCAACTCCTTAGCTTTTTGGGTATCCTCCCGTGCTTCCTGCCATCATTCTGTAAGCTCGGCTACTATGGCATCGTGTTCTTTTACCATAGTTGAGAGGTCGAGGTTGTTATATGCCGCTGTTGCCTCCTTTAGCTGGTCGAAGACCTCCACGAGCTTGATGTAGGCTGTTGAGGCCCACCGTCCTCAGCCTGGAAATGTTTGTAGTTAGCCTTTGACTCTTCCTCGGACTTGCCTTCCTCTCTCCCTGGCCTGGTCCAGTTGATTGCTCAAGTGTTTCCGACGGGGATTCCAATGATAACGGAATCCTACAGCCAGGGAAACCGCGTGTATAGGTTCCGACGTCCCATGCTCTGGTAGTTCCTGGCTACCTTCCGCCTATTCCTCTGTCGACTCTGGGGTCCTGACTGCTCCTTACGGTTGTTCTTGTCTTTTACTCCTCTGTTCTTCGTCCTTCATTTGGAGCGGTGGTGGTGCTCTAATTGTTGTTCGTCCAAACAAGCCTATGGTCATAATAGCGATATGGCCAGCCATGGAAAGTCTTTGCTCAGTCCCGATTTGAACTCCATGGATTTGCTGGTTAGAGCCGGAACCAAGTACTGCTTAAGGCAGTCTGCCCAGTTTACCGTACTCCTTCCCAGGCCTTGCAAAAACCGTTTGCCAATCGCCTAGTGATTTGTCTCCCTGTTCTTTCCGTGAACATGAAGACCACTAGTGCTATGATTCGGCTGCTTCCTCCCTCATTTGTATGCCTCATAGCGCATGGGTCCTTGTGGTGGGGCTATTGAACCTCTACATCCGAACATTCTCCTAAGGTGAGGCTGTCCCTTGGTAGTCGGAAGACTATCGCTAGTTCGTTGAACATATTGCAAAAGACTACACTCCCATCCGTGCATAACTATATCCCCCTGTGCTCAGTTTGACTAGCTACCAGTTCCACTAATTGGATAAATTGTCTGGCCTTCTCAGCAAATCTTGGACCTCCACTTCTTCCCATGGAAGGTCAAAGAATTTGTCCAACCATAGCTATCTCCTGACTCATCGAACGTTGGGTCAGCCAATTAGTTCTTTGAACTTGGAGTGCCTGGGCGACACAAGTTTTGCTATTTGCTGCTGGCTCTCGATGGATACACAAATTTCTTTGATCACCACCGGCCGGTTCCTCTCCGTCAGTCTGTGGTCATGGCAATGGAAGTGTGGCACTGTATACCTCCTTTCCGAGTATAGGTGACGTGGCAGTCCTCATGTCGTCCTCTAGGTGATTGGCGTGGCTATCCCTGCACCTAGATACGCAATGATGGCGCCGCCCAACCATCATTGCCTTCGTAGTACGTGCCTCACGCCTGTGGTCCATCCTCGTGGACCATGTGATCCTATGAGCTGGCCACACATGTGTTTGGGGATCCTAGTTCCAACCGTGTTAGCCCTCCTATTGTGCTTCCTTGGGGTCTCCTCATCGCGTTGGCTACCCTGCCCCGGGATTCCTTGGATTGTGCTCCATTTGGGTGTATGTTCGGCCCCAAGCAGCTACTGTTAGCTGTCTGTCATTGTGCTTGTCTATTATCGTCGCATGTTTGTGGTCTTGATGGTGCCTAGTGGGCCCATCCTGGTTCTAACTGCAGAGCCTTACCTATTGGTCCCTCCCTCCCAAGGCTTCCCATTACCGGCCCTGCGCATCCACACCTAGGACTTCGCCCCCACTTCTACCAGGGAGGGTCTTTGCTAGAGCTCCCCCCTCCCCCCCCCCCCCACTTCTAGGGCTGATCTCCGATCAGCTGGGGCCGCTAGTATTTGCGGTTGAGGTTGGGTTGGTATAGGGCTGTTGGTCTATCCTAATACCGGGCTTGGGTCAGGCCTGCTTGATTGGTGTGATCATTTGATTGGGTGTGTCCAAGTGGTTCTCCCGAATGGTCATGGTGGTTGGTGAACCAGTTTTTGCGCTCTCACCCTGTGTCTGGATAGTTTCGAGCTTCGGCCGCCCCCTTGCAATCCTTAGTTTGTTCGTGCTGTGTTACCTCTAGTGAGGGCCTTTCTTTCTTTCATAGTATGGGCACAAAACAACATTTTGTGGAAATGTGTAAGAATTGTGGTCCTTCATCTTCTCCATAAGCTCAACTACACGTTCCTGGTTGAGTGGCCTGTAATTAAAGTTTAGGTTGACGCTGCAATACTTAACCCTATACTCATAAATTCTATTATCCAACATCATTTTCTTGTGGCTTATTGCAGCATGGGATGCTAAAGGTGCAACTGACAAAACGACTAATGATTTTCTTTTATGATCTGAATCAACATGTGTGATCCCCGACTGTAGTTGTTCTAATGTTCTCGGCACACTCTTCCAATTTCCAAAAATTCCTAGGCAAATTGAACATGATCTGTAAAGAACCTGGGACCGAGCTACTCTTTTAATCTCCCTTATGATGTCGCTGTGTTCTTCTTCAATGTGAAGAGGAACGATTGCTCCACTTGTGGATGTTCTGTATTGTGAAGCAATCTCTGTTGAGAATACACCTACTCAATGAGTCTGAAGATCTCCAAAGTAGACATCTAATTGGATCCCCTCCATAGATGGGCTTTCGTTGAGTTAAAGAAGAACTCCACAGTCAGCATCATTAGTGAACACGTGAACATCATTATCCACAAGTCGATAAGACCACCCGAGATTAATGTTGTAACTGGTGACCTCTAGATCCGAGAACGTGACATTGGATGGAACAAGGCATATGTGTCGAGCATCGTCCAATCTGGGTTTGCAGACTGCTTTTGGGTGCTTGACTAGTAAATCTACTTTCCATTATTTTGTTTGTTCATGCGATGTGACAGAGGTTAGTTTGACAGCAACCATGGTTGCTCCAATGCGCTTCCCGTTTAGTTTGAAATATGGCCAAGTTGATTCCAGAATCCCCCTGCCCATCTCTTATCTTGCTTTCGTCTTTAATGTCACCTCAATTTCACATCTGAATACAAAAATGATTAGTTCTTCAAGCACATATCCGAGTATAACATATTTTATTTTAATTCTTACTCAAAATTTAATGACGACTCCATACTAACGACTGAATCTCCTTGTTTAATCAAATCGTCCTTCTACACAATAATACACTATGAATACAAATCATATAAAAACGCACACACACTTGTATAAACCCGAATAAACAAAATTAATACACAGATAAATTCACATACACCCCTCTTTGTCTCAGAGAGACGTGGATGGGATTAACTGTCCAAGGCTCACCTTTGTGATAGTGCAAAAGACAGATAACATTTGGTTTTAGAACCACCACAAAAGAAGGGGCGGAATTAATCTCACCACCCCTTCTATGCCTCCTGAAAAGGTGGGTGGTATTAATCTCGTCACCTTTCTAAAGGCCCTGAATAGGTGTGTGGGATTAATCCCGCCACCCTTCTCGGTCTCAGAGAGAACTGGACAGGATTTATTTAGCACACCCCTTCAGGGGCTCCAGAAAGGCGCGACAAGATTAATCTTGCCCACTATGTAAATGATGGTGAAATTAATTTCGCCACCCTTTTCAATCCCCTCCATTGATATGCTGTAAACCTTTTCCGTCTCAGACAAAGGTGGTCGGGATTGATTTGACTCACCAATGGAGGAAAAAAAGAAGGGTAGCGGGATTCATCCCACCACCAGGTATAGAAGGGTCATCGAGATTAATCTCGCCGCCCTCTTGTAAATCATGCGCATACACAATATATATGGGTGACGGGATTAATCCCCCTACCCTCCAAGAAGGGATGGGTGAGGGGCGGGATTAATCCTGCTGCCCTTCATGCAAGCCATGGGTGGCGAGATTAATTTCGCTACACTCCGCGCAGGGCATGGGCATGCAGTTGGATTAATCCCACCGTCCAGGCCTTCACGCAGGACATGAGTGGTGGGATTAATCCCGTTGGCTTCCGCGCAGAGCATGGATGTGCGGCGGGATTAATCCCGCTACCTAGGCCCTTCACGCAGGCCATGGACGGCGGGATTAATCTCGCCACATTCCGCACAGGGCATGGGCGGGCAGCGGGATTAATCCCGCTGCCTAGGCCCTTCACGCAGGCCATGGGTGGCAGGATTAATCCTGCCGCTCTTTGGTTAGCCTTATGGGCGGCGGGATTAATCTTGCCGCTCGTGAGGCTAACCAAATAGCCTGCGTGAAGGGCGGCAGGATTAATCCTGCCGCTCATGAGGGTAACGGATGAGCGGCAGGATTAATCCCACTGTTATAAATTAAATTAAATTATATAGATACACACACACACACACACACACACACATATATATATATATATATATATATATATATATATATATATATATATATATGTATATGTGTGTGTAAGAGAGTGCGTGTGTGTGTGCCAAAGATAGATAAATAAGATAAAATTATAGTGATACACACACACATGTATATGTATATGTATATCGTGTGTGTGCTAAATAAATTAAATTATACAGATACACACACACACACACATATATATATACGTATATATATATATGTATATGTATATACATGAGTGTGCGTGTGTGTGCGAGAGATAAATAAATAAATAAAATTATACAGATACTGGTACACATAATTTATGTATGTATATATGTATATAGGTATATATATATATGTGTATATTTATATTGTGTGTATGCATGTGTGAGTGAAACAAATAAAATCATACAGATAAACAAACACACACACACACACATATTTATATATACAGGAGTGTGCGTGTGTGCGAGAGATAAAATTAATAAATAAATAAAATTATGCAAACACACACACACACACATATATATATGTATAGGAGTGTGCGTGTGTGTGCGAGAGATAAATAAATAAATTTTATTATTAAGATACACACACATATAAATGTATATGTGAATAAAAATAAATAAATAAACTCAGGAGTGTGAGTGTGTGAGAGAGAGAGAGAGATGACTTGTGTGCGAGAGAGAGGGAGATTTCACAGCCGCCGCCTCCACCGCCTTTCTTCTTGAAACCTTAAGAATATACCTAAACCCTAAAAGGAATAGAATATATATTAACCCTAATTGAATATTCCTTTTAAGAAATACTTAAACCCTAAAAAGAATAAAATATAGAATCGCCCTAAACAAATATTCTTTCATTATATTATCAGCGTGTGCGTGTGCGTGGGTGTATCACATACACCCCAAAAATATAAATCATGCAGGGGTTTAACATGTATGTGTCCATGAGAGTGTTAAAGTTTCATGTGCAGCATACATATATACACACATAGTATTATACACATGGACATACATACATATTAATACATAATATTAGAGAGACAAAGTACATATTATGGATCATGCATGGTGTGTATGTATAAGAGAAGAGAGACAATACATATTATGAATCATGCATGGTGTGTATGTTTGAGAAAAGAGAGACAGTACATATTAACATGGATCATACATGATGTGTAAGTATGAGAGAAGAGAGAGTAGCATATATTAATACACATATATACATACACACGTGTATACACACAGACATACATACATATTACATGTGTAAATTCAAATATTACATAGGGTTTAGGGTTTAGGTTTAGGGTTTAGGATGGATCATGCATGGTGTGTATGTATGAGAGAAGAGAGAGTGTTGAAAAATTAATTTTGTACATATTACATATAAGTACATTATATACATACACATATTATACACTATACATACATAGTACATAATATTGTAACATCAATACATATTATGGATCATGCATGATGTGTATGTATGAGAGAAGAGAGACAGGCTACATATTATGGATCATGCATGGTGTGTATGTATGAGAGAAGAGAGACAGTACATATTATGGATCATACATGGTGTGTATATATGAAAGAAGGGATTATGCATGGTGACACTGTGTATGTATGAGAAAAGAGAGAGAGTGTTAACAAATTAAAATCGTACACATTGCATATATTAGTACACATATATACATACACACGTGTATACACACACATATATATATATATATATATATATATTATATATGTAAATTCAATGTGTTACATACACATAAACTAAGTACATATAGATCATACATGCGTTGAACATGATGTTTTCAATAAAGAAGTAACATATTTTCTTAGTTTGGTTTAGGTTGTGCATGTGTGTGCATATGTGTCTTTGTAAGTGCTTCTAATGCATGTGCATGGTATATATAAATTTATGATTGTGTTTATATATGTGTGCAAAAAAACATCGAATAATTAAGAAAATAATATTAATAAACACACTATGAACATATTTTAAATTATATATAATAATATATGATTTTTCTAATATATAGCCATATATAGTTTTAATAATATATATTAATTTAATATTGATAATAAGGTTTAACATTGAAATATTCTTGAAATAATAAGAAATTAATTAAGAAAATCCCATTAATATATACAAATGTAGATAAGTACTAAATAATTAACTAAATTAATTATGATAATCATGTTTAATATTGGAATATTCTTGGAATAATAAGAAAATAATAAAGAATACCCATTAATATAAAGAAGATTAATTACTCAAGTAATTAAGAAATGATATTAATATACACACTATGAACATATTTTAAATTATACATATAATACATTATTTTATTAATATATAGTCATATATAGTTTTAATAATAATATTAATTTAATATTGATAATAAGGTTTAACATAGAATATTCTTGAAATAATAAAAATTAATTGAGAAAATCCATTAATATATACAAATGTAGAATAATTACTAATAATTAAGAATAAAGACTAATTTAATTATGATAATCAGGTTTAATATTGGAATATTCTTCAAATATTAAGAAAATAATAAAGAATATCCCATTAATAGTAGGAAATGTAAATTAATTACTCGAGTAATTAAGAAAATAATATAATAAACAGACTATGAATATATTTTAAATGATACATAATAATATATCAATTTATTTATTGTATAAGTATATATATATATATATATATATATATATAATATAATAATATACTTGAATATTAAGAATGTAGAATAATTACTAAAATTTCGTAATATTAAACAGCTTGAATCACTTGAATAACATTAAATGCAATTTTAAACACTCATTGGAACTGGAAGTATATATGTCAGAGTGTCGGATATTTGTGTCAACTCATCTTAAATTTTTTTTTGTTCTTTTCAAAAAATTTGAATTTCTGACACAATGTATTGTCGGTCTGACATGTAAATTTGAAAATGCATTTAATTTCCCACTCAAATTCAGATCTGGTTCTTTCTCCGGCAAGGGTTTCTTCATTTCTGTATTTTTCACTCTTTAGATCTTCTTTTTTCTTCATAGTGATCATCTCAGGAGCGACATTAAATTGGGTGCTATTGTTTATAAAAAAGCACATCGCCTTCAGTGTTGTTTACAAGTAAGTATTATAAACAAATTTAGATATACTTATAAATATTCACTCTCTTACATTCTCTCTTAAAATTAGAATTTAGGGATTTAGGAATGCACTAGGATTACAATATATTTGTTAGGGATTTATTCCATTTAAATGTCCTTCTAACTTAATATTCTCAGTTAGTCGGGCGGCGGGATTAATCCGGACATTTCTTTTCGCCTCTTAGAAGAGGTGGCGGATTAATCCCGCTACCATCTCTTTAATAGTCATGGTAGAATTAGTCCGGGCAATGCTTCTCTACCTCTGAAAAAGAGCAACGGGATTAATCCCGCCGATAACTCTCTAACTGATAAAGAGTTACCTGAATTTATTAGAAAGAGTTGTCGGCGGGATTAATCATTTAGGAGGCAGAGAAGGGGTGGCGGGATTAATCTCGCCACCACTTCCCTGTTTTAAAGATTTGTGGGCAGGATTTATCCCGAGATCTCTTTGAAATCATATTTGGAGAGAGTTGTGGGCGGGATTAATCCGCCACCTATTCCCGTCATGGGCGGGATTAATCCCGCCGCCTCTTCCTCGTCGAGAGAGGCGGGATTAATCCCGCCGCTCTTCCTCGTCGGAGGGAGTCGGCGGGATTAATCCCGCCGACTCTCCGACGAGGAAGCGCGGCGGGATTAATCCCGCCGCTCTTCTTGTCGGAGGGAGTCGCGGCGGGATTAATCCCGCCGACTCTCTCCGAAGGGGAGTCGGCGGCGGATTAATTCCTCGTCGAGGGATCGGGCGGGATTAATCCCGCCCATCAGTTGTATTAATCAAAGCATGAGATATTATCTTATACATAATTATGTATTATTGCACATGCATATTATTAAGCAACCGCAGTTCAGATTTCTTAAAATATTGCATAAACAGATATCATAAATAACAATTATTTATGTGCAAAAGATAAAGTATGTCTTCTTCGGAACAACGAGATAGTTGGCACTGGAACTGTGGAAGTTCGAGATGATAATGCATCATGTCACAATATTGCCCAAGGATCTTGTGTGTACGTATGGGTGAACACCATTTCAAGCATGTTGAGGTTCTGGGAATGGAATTTGAGGAGGGTTCTCCTGTATTGTGGAATTTGGATGAAGTCAAGGCTGAATACAGAGTCACAAACAAATAGTAGCACGAGTTTACCAGATGATGGCTTGCCTGCTGTGATGGATGAGGTGATTCTCTTTCTTCATGAGATTGAGGTGGGAGAGGCATCATCACAGCTATAAATCCAATGGAAGCAGTGTCAGAAGAGAAACTAGGGTCCGACTTCGTGGGTGTAGTTGTGACAGAGGTTTCACCTAATGGCACATTTATCCTGGATCCCTCGTGAGGTGGCGAACATCTGAATTAAGACGGCAAGATGGTTCAACATATTCTGGGTTGGATTTCAATAATAACAACCCGGAAGAACAACTCATATTTGAAGAGGTTCCTTGCATTGGTCCTATTGTAAGAAAAAGGCGATTCATGGGTTGTAGATCTTCCCCTGCAAGTTTCAGCAAGAGGGTAAAGATGGATCCTACATCTTCCGAAAGTGTTACGAGCATTTCCACGATTGACTGCTGCAAGAAGAAGTGTTGTCAGATGGCAGACCGGAATGAAATTACCCAATGTAGACATGTCTTTCGTATGCTCACCCAAAAGCAAAGGCATGAGTTTGTATATGCTGCACTAACTGGGTGTATTGATGGAATGGCCTCGGACACAGGTTATCAGAGTACATCCATGGTATTTAATAAGGTGGCCATCTGCTTCAAAGCTTGGTACAGTATATACGGGATCCCAAAGACCACGTTCTACCGTCGGAGGGATGAGTGGCTAGATGGAGCGCGAACCTCAGTACATGGGAACACTCGCTTGGTCAAAACCCGCTCTCACATTATGGCAGCCATAGAGATACTCAAGGCTTTTGTGGAAGCAAATGCAGACAGGATGCCTCACAAATGCCGAACCACAAATGCAGGGGTCAGGGAAAATCTCAAGGTTTTGCCTTCAATCTACACTCAATTGAAGCTGTGTGAACATGTGAACAAGTGCCTCAGTTTGATGGGGCTCCAAGCAATCTGCACTGGTACCTTCAACAACATATGGAATACTCATTTTAAGGATGTGGAGATTGCAAAACACTCTAGCTTTTCCAAGTGTGACACTTGTACATCATTGAAGGCTGCAGAGGCTTGTGCAAAAACCTTGGTGGAGATCACTGCCATTCAAAAGAAGATGGAGGCCCACATGATTGCACAACAAACTTGCCGGTCTCAGTACTATGCACACCGCATGCTTTCTGTGTCACCCATCAGAGTACCTGTGCTTGATCCATGACAAGATGGATCATTCAAAGACCAGCATTCCAAAGCTCGTTGCAACACCAAAGTGCCTTGGAAATGTCATGAAACTTCCGATTTCATTGACAGGTGTGCTAACACATGGACACGGTTGTGAGTCATATGGACACTTTTCACTTCCACATTGGTCTAGCGACTCCAATTTCACTATTGGGTCGTTGGCCATGTGTTTCAGAAACCTTGAAGCCCACTCACAGACAAGTCCTATCAGTGATCTCAAAGTGAAGAAACAACACCTTCAACCTTTACATAATGCTCTCATGAACACGTCTGCACTTGAGGCTACTTGGGAATATGAGAGGCATTGTCAGCAGCCTGCACAAAAAACAGATGGCCCTGTTGAGAGTTCAGGTTCAGTGGAGGGATCTAGCTCAAATAGTGTACATGTGTCCTCAACATCAAATAAGCTTCCTCGTCATTTGCTTTTACAGATGGATAATTGTGCAGGCGAGAACAAAAATAGGTAAATCATTTTACTTAAGGGTTTCTCAAGCTCATACTTACTTTTATTTTCTAGATATGTGCTAGCATACTTGTCAATGCTTGTTGCCAAAGGTGTGTTTGAAACAATCACGCTCAGTTTCCTTATGGTTGGTCACACTCATGAAGATATTGATGCGTTCTTCAGCAAGGTCTCCAACTCTACAAAAAGGACAAGTGCACTTACCTTACCGCATATGATGAATCTTTTTGAAAATTGCATCTCCAAAAAAAGTTGTGCTTTGCTTGTGACTGAGGTGCCAGACTTCAAAAAATTTCTCAAGGAGTATATAAAAGAGGGAGTGATTCTTTAGTTGGTCACCTTGTGCCGCTACAATTCTTTTTCTCCATACGAGATGGTATACCTATTATGCAGTACAAGTTACGGCCATCAGAGCAGGAGTGGTTACCGAAAGAGGGTTAATGCTCTTCAAAAGTGGAGAGGATGGAAAGCCACTTCTCCCAGAAGGACAACCAGACCCTATTCCATTGAGTGCCCAGCTCAAGGAACAAGAGGTTATTATTGATGGCATCAAAAAATATGTGGCATGGGTTCAAAAATCGATGCCAAAGAATTCTGATAAGGCAACTGGTTACTCAGAACTATATAAGCATGTGGTCGACTATTGGGAGACTGTTGTTCGAGAGTTGGAAGGGCCTACTGTCACAAGTACAGAATTGCAACACCCTTTTTGGCCTAAAACAAGGTGGCGAGAGGAGATTGAAATGACATCACTGAGCACAGACGACATAGAAGCCAGTAGTGATGTGGAAGTGCAAACCCCACACTTTGTTGGACAAAGGAACCAAAAACCTAAAGCATACTTTGATTGCTGCAAGGATCTTCAAAAACTAATGATGGTTCTCATTACTCCAGATGCGTCATATAATCAGCCTATTTGGATGGGTCAAATTATCGACACACCTGAAGTAATCACAAAAAATAGTATTGTTAAGGTTGCATGGTTCAAACCACAAAAAAGGCGACACGAGAAGGAGAGCGAAAGATATAATGGATGCCTAGAGAAAACATGGTCTCCCAATCAAAAAGACCCAGCATGTTTTATAAATGTTAAATCCATTCGATATGGGTGGATGTCAAGAAGCGTTGATAAAGTCACGATTAACAAAACTGCAAGGGAATGTATTTTCTGAAGCTTAAAGCAATTACAAAATTATAAAATATCATATATTTAATATTCATAATTATTATAAACTCTTTAATAATAGTACCAAATTGTTTACTTAACTATATAAATTTAAAAAATGATATGGAAGATTGACTATATTATTATAGGATTTTATATATATATTATTACTACTACAAATTTTTAATTAATAATGTTATATTTAAATATTAATATTTTAATAACAACATCAATATTTATATAATGTACCTCTTATGCTCTTCCTTAATTGTTATATTAGGCAATAATATATATTATAATTACCTTCTACTTTTATAATGTTATTAATTTTTGTTCAATGAATGCTATAATTTATTAAAGGGTAGAATACAAAATAGAATATTCTAAAGAATATTCTTTTTCAAACATATATTCTAAAGAATATTCCTTTAATATTAGAAAATGCTAATTAAATAGCTAAAATTGCTAATTATTAGGAAATGGGACTATAGCCATGCCCATTTTAGTTAACAACTTAATATTAAGGCTAGGAGGAAGTTACGATAACTACTAGTACAAGACCATGAGTACGGGTATAAATAGACCAGATGAGGATTAGGAAAGGATCTCGAGTATATTATTTATTGTACTATGTATCGTGTGTGGACATAATATAAGTTTATTCTACTCTCAATATGTCTTTTCTTACACATCTTTCTACTTTGATGTATATTATTTTTATTCTCAGCATTGTGACGGGATCCGCAGTACTACTACTTGCTATATACCTTGCCATCCTTACCCTTTCTCGACCTTTTGAAGTCTAATCTGTACTCTATATCTCTTTCACCTTATTCCGATATATCCTTAATACGGGTTGTTGGTGGTGGCCACTACTATGTTTTAATGTTAGGATTTTCTATGTTCAAAAATCACAATTCTCCTTATCAAACAAGATATATCACAATGAGTGGGTTAATTCTTACTAGATGAAACCAGTTAAGTGGGTGGGGTGGTGAGTGTCACAATTCTTACCTCCACATTGAGAGTGTCACAGTTCTCCTTATTAGACGAGATCTACCATAATGAGTAGGTTAATTCTTACTAGACAAAACCAGTTAAGTGGGGTGGTGAGTGTCACAGTTATTACCTGGTGAGTCACCTAACTCAAGTAGATTAGGGTCACATGGTTAAATGGAGTGGTGAGTGTCACAGTTCTTACCTCCACTTCAAGAATGTTATAATTCTCCTTATTATACAAGATCTATGACAATGAGTAGGTTAATTCTTACCAGAAAAAACCAATTAAGTGGGGTGGTGAGCATCATAGTTATTACATGATGGAGTCACTTGACTCAAGTAAATTAAGGTCAGAGTGTCATAGTTCTTACCTCCACTTTGAGAGTGTCACAGTTCTCCTTATCATACAAGATCTACCACAATGAGTAGGTTAATTCTTACCAGACAAAACTAGTTAAGTGCTCCACTTTGAGATTGTCACAATTCTTACCTAGTGAAGTCACTTGACTAGGTAGATTAGAGTTACATTGTTAAGTGAGGTGGTGAGTGTTGACTCAGGTAGATTAAAATCACATGGTTAAGTGGGATGGTTAGCGTCACAGTTCTTACCTAGTGGAGTCACTTGACTCATGTAAATCATAGTCACATGGTTAAGTGGGGTGGTGAATGTCACGATTCTTACCTAGTTAAGTCACTTGACTCAGGTAAATCATGATTACATAGTTAAATGGGGTGGTGAGTGTCATAATTCTTACCTAGTGAAGTCATTTAACTCTTGTAGATTAAGGTCACATAGTTAAGTGGGTGGTAAGTAAGGTGGTGAGTGTCACAATTCTTACTTGGTAAAATCACTTGACTCAAGTAGATCAAGGTCACATAGTTAAGTGGGGTGATCAGTGTCACAATTTTTACCTGATAGAGTCACTTGACTCAAAGACTCATATAAATTGTCAGAGTTTTAACTCAAAGGGCCAACACGTAACAACACGTGGCTGCCAGGTGGCCATTCGGCATCATCACCTTATGTGAGCAACGCTAAGTTTCCCAGAACAACCCCAACGACCCCTAGGGTTAGACTCTAATGCCCAAGTGGACATGAGACTTTAGGGTTTAGTCTAAGTCTCCCTAGAATGCCTACCCCCAAAACCCTTGAGGGATAACCCTAGTTGACTTAGGGTCTTGCCCTAGAACCTAGACAGGCTCATGCCCTAACCCCCATCAAGGAGACGTGTGTTCCACACATACCCCCGTGACAAAGCTAAGGCATTGTCACTTACCCCTTGAGGAATCATCCTCATCCAGGAGTACAACCCCTTTAGGGCGACAAGGGGTACCCTGAACCACGACTAACCCCTAAGGGTTTGAGTGGCCAAGTCATACCCTAGACCTAGGGCTAGTACTTAGTGAGGACACGAGTGTGCGTTGTAGGCGGACACGAGTGTTTGCTAAGCAAACTCCCTAAGGCTAGGTTTGGGATAACCCTAAGCACATGACCTTGCGAGTGCCTCACGAAAGGGCTCCTGCTAACATGCTTAGGTTATTCAACCCTTGAATTCTAAGGAGAACACTCCCCTAACCAAGTGTGCCAAAGCACACCTATTATGAGACCTAACCTCCCTTGAGCGGATGCCCAAGGCTTAGCACCTTAGTGCAAGCACAAGCATGTCTATTTGCTAAAGTATCCAACCCCTTGGTGACAAGCCTATGACATAACCTCGAAGGGCGTGCCTCAGGCGTTGTACCATGTGACGTTTAGCCCAGTGTCACATCTTCATATGACACTGCCTTTCCCGATGTGGGCTATCATGCCATAGCCTTAGATTCAAGAGTTGCACCAAGTGCCACAAACGTGGCTCCTAAATGCCAACTCTAGAACCCCTTAGTGAACCCTCAAGAACTGGTAATGTGAACCTGTCAAACAAGATCCCACGCTCACAGTTGAATAAGGACACGGATGTGCCTTGCTTGGTCGTGAGTGCTAACCTAGTTTGACATGAAGGAGAAGGCTGGACACAAGCCTCTACCTCTACCTCTTGGAACGTGCATTTTCACAAGACCTCCCAAGCATGGATTCGCCAACATTAAGGGTAAGCTACCCCAAAGGTGAAACGTACCCCTAGCATCTGAAAGTTAGGGCGGCACAACAGAGGGTTGTGCCTTAACGACACAAGTAGAGTTTGCACTGGCAGAAAAGCAACGAACTCAATCATGAACCCAGGAGCTCTCCTACTACCTACTACTTTATTTATGTGACAGAGCCCCCCCTCCCCCCTGTTTTCCTGTTTACATAAGTGGGCTAGCACTAAATTCTCATTCCCAAAAGAAATATACTTGGTGAGTTATCCATCGACCCCTAAACCCTAACCTGTCAAACCTGGGGGTATTTCTAAGCATATCCGACATGCCGAACTCACAAAAACTAGCCATTAATCCAACTGGGACACGGAAAACCAAGGTAAGAGTTTTCTAAATGGAAGTGCTAGCTTCGCCCAGAGTTTCTTGCAAATACCTAATGACACCCGGCCAAACCATCACTAGATATCCAAGTGCACTAAGCGGGCCTGTTTCTTCTACACCTAGGGCTTATCAACATAGTACAGTAAATAACAACAGTCAACGTCCAAAGTAAAGAGGAGGCATAATAAAAACTATGACATAAATCATAGTTACATAGTTAAGTAACATAAAAGCCCTCCTTGTAACTCCAATTAACTATTAGTTTTTATAATTAAAAGGAAAGATAATGATATGATAAGTAAAAATAAACTCACCATGTTAGAACAATAGCTAGGTTAAGTATCTAGCTTAAAAATAAACTCACTAAATTTTAGATAACAATTAAGTTAGAAATTCAATTTAGGGATAAACTCATCAACTTAAAAATAATAATTAGGTTTAAAGATTCATTCTAAATCTATCCAGTAACCATCATAAATCCTAAACCCATGTGGCACTATTGAGCCTACTAAATTAACATGGATTATACATGACCATACATGGCATATAG
The DNA here is from genome assembly GCA_003024785.1 of Selaginella tamariscina. Classification (NCBI taxonomy): domain Eukaryota; kingdom Viridiplantae; phylum Streptophyta; class Lycopodiopsida; order Selaginellales; family Selaginellaceae; genus Selaginella; species Selaginella tamariscina. The sequence goes on from PUQB01000410.1 coordinate 47,230, forward strand.
GGCGTGGATGCTTAGGATAAACTCACCAAATTAAGATTAATAATTAATTAAAGGTAAATTCACCAAGTTAAGAATAACAATTGAGTTAAAGAATAAACTCACCAGGTTAAGGGTTATTAAATAATTAAGCCCAACCTAAAAGGTAGCTTAGACATCAGGCTAAGGATAACTACTTGGTTAAGAATTATTAAATAATTAAGTTAATGATAACAATTTGGTTCAACTTAGAAATAACCTCATTATCTTAAGAATAACAATTAGATTTCCAATTTAAAATAAATTCACTATGTTAAGAATAATAACTGAGTTAAAGGTTTATTAATAACTATTATTAAATAATTAAGCCCACAAATAATGGATACATAGCAAACCAAATGGATTAGTTTTTAAAATTATATGGTTTTTTTCTATGCATATGAATTTTTGGTGCATAGATCTTATATAGTTAAAATAGCCAGGTTTTGTATAATAAATATGGTTAAAATTATTGTTTAATCAAAATATGGTTTTGAATAGTATATTTCATCTTTAAAATTGTTGAAGTATAAAATTGATTTTGTATGTGATTTTCATATGGTTTTAATTGAAATTTGAATTGTATATTTATAATTAATATAATTTTTAATATAATTAATATAGTTAATGAATGATTATAGATGTTGGAGATGTAAATTTCTAAGCAGAATTTGCAAGGCTTCACAAGTAAGGATACAGAGCTATATATGTATGTAGATGCATATGTATACAATTGGGAGTACCATATTATATTTATAATATGCACTAAATTAATATATCAGAGAGACATATGTGGAAAATGCTCTTGTTGATATATATGCCAAGTGTATGTGCATGCCAAAAGCACAGCAAGTGTTCAAAAATATGCCTATCTAGAATGTGTTTTCTTGGATAGCACTTACTAATTGGATACATGGTGAATGGGAGTGAGTTTTATATATTGGGGGTACATATTATATATATAATATGCACTAGTATATATATAATAATTTATTATATGTATCTATATATCTTTATTGAAATGTATATATAAAATATATGAATATGTTTTAAGGATGTGCATAACCTCCACTTCTAGACGAGGTTAATGTGTCATAGTTTGACCTAATGAAGTCACTCGATAGAGTAGAGTATTGTTTGCATATTGGTTGAAATACTTTAGCAAATATGCACGTTTGTACTTACATTATTTTAATACTATTATTAAGTATTCCTAACTTTTTAGGTGGATAAACTGAGAAGGAGTTTCGTGTAGAAGTGGAGGTTATAAGTTTATTTTAATTCATAACAGATCTAAAGTTCAAAAAGTCTGTTAGACACCTTCAAGTTCTCTCTATAATAAATATAATATATATATATATATATATATATATTATATATATATATATATATACATATTAAGAAATATAATTAAGGAACATTTATTTTGACAAGAATTTGTGAGTGTTGAGAAGTTACCCAATGAATACATGTTATCTTAAATTTTAAATTATTAAATATTCTTAATATATTTCATGTGTTTATATGATAATAATACCTCTCTCTCCACATACGTGTACATAACTACTATAGAGAGAGAGAGATGCAATGAGTCTGAGGTGTGTGTATTTATATATATATGTATTATTTATTATTTATATATAAGTTGGCTTATTTACACAAAACTTTAAAATTTATAGTACAAGAAGATAACATATTATTAAATGTATATGGAATAGCAAAATTTCATATTTCGACCACAACGATATAAAAAAACCATATAGAAAATCAAGTGGCTCAACTTTTAATTAACCATAATAATTCATATGGAAAACCTATTAGAAAATCAAGTGGCTAACCATATTAATTAACCAGATAGTATAACAAATTATATTATAAACGCCTATTATTTCAAACCCAATACAAAACCATGTGACCTTAACATGGTTTGTAAAAATCAAAAAACCAGTCTGAAAGTTTAGTCCCTTCTTTTTTATATAATCTTTTCAATTAAAAATCACATATTTTGTGGCATGTGTACTATTAAGTAGAATTATTTTCACTACATCATGATACCCAGAACTTAGTCGTTGTACACAAGCGTAACACTGAAACACTACTTATTTGTACATGAAAGTGAACACCAGATGGTTATATAGAATATAAATTTTAATATGAAAGTGAAGACTTTCATCACATGGGTTTCTCGAGTGATTATTTATTTTTGTAATAGATCCTCTTGAGACTGATGCGTAATCATCTGTAACCTTATTGATCAAGGTTTGAAAGTACGAGTAAGATTCGTTGATATTGGAAATGAGGCTAAGTATAAGCAGTATGCTTCCACTCAAGTTCATCGAAAACCTATTGATAGCTGGTTATTCTTCTTTATGGGACATCAACCCTTATTTGAGTGTGGGACTCAGAATCACTCTTATGGCCTTGGTGATTGGCTTGAAGTAGAATAATAAGCTCTGGCTCATGGCAAACTCCTCGAAGGAAAATATTGGGCAAAGCTGAACCAATGACTGTTCTCCAGAGAGAGAAAACACTTCTTGTGATGTTATATATTGTTCCACTCATCCATAAGGAGGTGAATGAAAACCATGTTTTTGGATAGGAATCTTGGGCATAAGGGCAAAGGGCAAAGCTGTAACCCGGGTTATATACAATAGATTATGACCTTCTTTCCATGGGCGTCCTCGGGGTTCACCCTATGTGTTACACTCACACTTTCCAACCCACAAATACCCATAACCGAGTCCTACCCTTGAATTAATAATTGTCTCCGGTAGACTATGCTAGCTTAAGTTCTCTTTATAATATTATTTGTATCAAAAGGAAAAGGGAAGACGACTTAACGTTAATTAGTCAGTTGTGTTTGGGTGTCAACGACTATTGCAAGAAAATGAAACTTTGTCGATCGAATATAAGATGATAAGAGGATAAGTAAATAAAATAAAATCTACTATTCAATTTCTTCACGGCTTAAATAAATAAATAAATAAAAAGACTGAGTACACTTATCTGCCACATAACCATCCATGTGGCACTCATACATGGAGGAGAATATTCCACTAAAACTCCGGGGTGATCCGCACGGATCAGGACAGAATGGACTATTTGTTTCGCCGTATTCCGCTGCTCTCACGGCAGTCTCTCCGGTGCCGCGTCAGGTACGATTTCTCCGCATTTGTAGACCCTCCGATATCGTATTTTCTTAATAAGACTCTCAGGCCGCTTCAGGTACGATTTCACACAAAACCTGGAATTTTTATATGATATTCACTGGTAAGTTATAGTTAAATTTTTATATGCGACGGCTTTAGGAAAGAATTGAAGTTAAGATTATCTTCTAGTTTTAAAATATTATGTAAAATTTAAATGTCTTATATGGATCCGTTTCGGTTACACACGACCTGACTTCTCATATAATTATTACATTAATATATTTTTTTAATTTTTTATTTAAACATATAATAATGAAACACATGGTAAGGAAAATTATATTTTAAACTCCAAACTCATATATGACTCACTAGGTAAAGAGATTCTTGAAGGTGATGGTGATGGCACATGTGAACCGCCTCTAACAAGTAATCAAGAATTTGATAAAACCATATTATGTTGTGATTAAGTGATATTAATACATATTAATATAATTAAATGAAACCCTTACAGTAACTAGAATTTAAAAGCGGAGCTCCCATTATTTATATTGAACTGCCACAGGATTTGAACCCAAACAATCATAGCCCAAGTCAATACATGATCTGCATTGAACATACACACTAAGCAAAAGGAACTTATAAAGATATTGTAAGTTGTAGCGAGGTCTGTAAATCGGTCTGCATTGTTTCTGGAGTGTGTTGTTGTGTAGCTATAGTTAAAAGATTTTAATCATATGAATATTTATTAATTAACTTTATTAAGTTACCTCGTCGGAAGGACAGAGACACATTTCCAACAGGTGGCGTCTCCAAGGTGTTGGGAGTCATCGCAGCAGTTCCAGGTACTTGTGTATCTGTTACCTGCCATGTACAAAACGTAAATATACGTAAAAAGCTTATATATCGGTTCAAACATCTTAAATATTTATTAAGAAAGTATAAGTTTGTATAAATGAAAATATATTCTACAAATTTAAATTAGTGTTTATAAAAAGTTTAAAGTAAATACTTGTTTTCGCAGCATTCCATTCTCCTTATGCAACTCAATCTCCTGAAAACAATGGTAACTGATCAGACTCCGCCATATTTATTGGTGTATCTGTACCCTTTTATGGAGGTCCTCAATCTGTCGTAAAAGCATCTGCTCCTGGTGCATAAAAAGGGCATACTAATTCAATCAAACGAAAATCAGCTTCTTAAGTGTCTATATATAAAAGCTAGTATAGACCTTGCGAGCACGTATTCTGATTAATCCAAGTTCCAGTTGTTGTTCCAGGTTTTGCAAGTCCTTGAGTGTTGAATGACTTAAATCCTCACCCAAGAGATGCCTACAAAGAAAAAAAAATGATGTGAAACTAATGTGAAACTCATACTTATATATAAGTGTATATTTACTTTTGGTTTTGTTGCAACCACTCTAGCTGCTGCTTCAACATGACAACCTCGCGGCTGAGGTACTACAACATATTGTAATAAATTTCATTAAGAAAAATGAAGAAAAAAAATTTGAAAACGAAACAAAACTTACCTCATTGTTACCAAAGGTTGTTGCATTCGCACCTTCAGGGTATTTGCGATACCGCTCTAGAATCTCCTTGATGCTGAGAGAGAAAGGGCATTAAGGGGTAGAAAAGGGTAACACAAGGCACTTTCTCTCTCTTACTTTGTACTTCCGAACTCGAACAGTTTGCCGGTGCTGGAGAAAATAACCAGAGCAACTTGAGCATCGCAGAGGACAGACAATTCATGGGCTTTCTTGAGCAATCCTGCGCGCCTCTTCGAGAACGTTACCTGCCTCGTCGTAATGTTCTCTATCTTCTTTATTTCGATCTTCCCCCGCCCCATGTTCTTCTGACCTTTGCCCTTCTTATGCGAGGACTGCTCTTGTTGCTGCTTGCTACTCCACGCTCAGCTGCTCAGAATCCATGTATGAGAGATTCAATTTTGCTTAACAGAGAACAGATTGAACCTTACTGTAATGAACACTAGTGCCTATATGTTACAAATGGAGGTGTATTACATGGTACACATTAATTCTTTTTCCTCTTAAAAAAAGTAAAAACTATAATGGAAAGGAGCCTGAAACTAAGGGGCTCTGAGTCACTAGGTGTCTTGCTATGTATATATACACTTGGACGGATTATTTTAGGGTTTTAAGAGGGTTGCTAATTGGACTGCATTTGCCACGTGGCCCATCGAAAACAGTTAGGGCTTTCGTTACCCTTTCCCCTTACACCCACATTTATGTTAATTAAGTACATCAAAGGGGAGTGAAATTTAATATATTTCCATGGAAGGTTACATATAATAACTTCATGGCAAGTGCTTGCAGTTTCCACCATAAGATATATATCTAGATTTTATTTTATTTCTTTTCTAGAAATATCTCATATCTTCGAGTCACACTCTCGAGCATGTAGCTTCGGGCAGAATAATAACAAATGTGATGATGTTAGGACCTGTCTGAACCGTATATATCTTATAACTTCTACCTTGTCTGCATCTAATGCTCTAGTGTGGGTCCTCGTACGTATAAAATACTTAATAATTAGATGGTGAAATTCATACACACGTACACATACATATATAGCCTCAGTGACGTATGGTCATCTTTGTGGCCCTCTAGTGATCACAAGTAGAAGTAGATACAAAGAAACCTAAAGCAGTCTATTAAAGCAGATCTATATAATTATTATAGTGTATCTTGTGTGTTTTGTTTTGAGCATGCATTTTCATGCAATCCTTAGTTTATAACACATATGGAGATACATATACACAAAGGGCACTCCCTTTTCATACGCAAAAAGGTTAAAAGGGTCTCATACTCAAACTCCTTGGTCCTTGGTCAATGAGTTGACCTACACATATTTTATGAAAAATATACTATTTTACTTTGGAAGGTATATTATAAATATAAGAGTATCTTTTAGATATATCTAAGTGTATAAGGTAATGGGGACAAGATTAAGAATGCCATTACAGATATATACAATGAATACCACTGTATATAGACGTGACAGGTGCATGCACACACCCGTCTGAACTGCATACATGTACGTCCACAACTTGATTAGTTAACAACTGGAGTATATAGCTCATCAAATTATGCTAATTATGTTTAAATTATGCTAATTATGTTTAAATTATGCTAATTATGTTTAAATTATGCTAATTATGTTTAAATTATGCTAATTATGTTTAAATTATGCTAATTATGTAGATATATATAAAGTCGTCAAGATTTGATTGTTGAATCTAAGCTTGTCCACATAAAGGCCAAAAATATATTAATTATATATATTAATATTATATACATTTATATAAGTTTGTCCGAACGGATGTGACAGCTTGCCAATGTTATGAGTCCAGATTGGTAAGTTGTAGGACCGCTGACATGCCGTGCGCTTGTAAACTAACTCAAAGCAAACACGTGTAATATGCCATTTACCCTTGTAAGCGGTTTCACCTTTTTTTTAAATACTTTTATATATTTATATTAAATATATTCTTTTTTCTACACTTACTGCCTCATGCGTGTCTGTGTATAGTGAGACAGGACACAAAAACACTGTATGACGTGTACACCACACATATGACGTTGAAAGCACTTATCCCGTAAATATGCATCGGTCGTACAAGGAAGACTTTATATGCATGCGATGTGGTGATTTTAACTTAATAAATAGTATTATAATGTTTTAAACGTAAGATATTTTATATTGTGGTAAATTATGTTAGATATAACATAGTTTTACATCGCAATCATGGAATACAGCTGCTATCCATGTATACGTGTGTGTGTTTAGTGTTACATACAACGTATAACACAATACACAAGGATGTCATTGTGTATGGTGTTTACACGTAATAATATATTGTTTTAATATAATAAATTAATTAAGTTTTACATCAAGATCATGTTGTAACTTCAATGTATAGTAGTTAGGATATTTCCAAGTGGGGTTCGTATTGCACGCGGTTCAAAGCGTGTAAGTAGAATTATACTACTTTATATGACATCTGTCCAATTATAAACAGATAGATTAGATTCTTGTCCGAACACAGTGTGTTGATATTTCAATAGAATATGTTTATGCCGTGATATCCATTCTAATATATTATTACATGAATCTATAATATATATAACTATAAGAATAATGATTATTACATGATCGTGGAGAATGCACGTCAAGATATTTCTGAAAGCTATTGTATAAATTAAAAAATTATTTATTAAAACAAATTGAACTTTTGTTAAACTATTATGCACTATCTTAACTAGTATACTTACAGAAAAAACAACAATGTTAATGACAGTGATTGAGGTTTAAGAAATGAGATCCATTATAAAATTAATAATATACATATATTTACAACATATGAATTAACAGTACTCATCTTCACACACACGTACCATTTTTCCACACACAATGAATTTAGTTAGGAATTGGTCCTTAGATTCTAAGGTTAAAAACAATGTTAAATAACATAAATAGCAATTTTAGCTCTTAAAAACCTTTTCTAATTGATTAAAATGTGTTTAAGCGTTAAAACCTGTTCTAACGGCTAAAAACAAACCGTGTTTAACATATTTTAGTAATTAATAACATTTAAAACAAATTTAACATTCATATGGAATTATTAACATTTTAATAAAATATAAAAATGAAAGAAATGCAAATTTTACTTTTAATTATCTAAATTTAATTTACTTCATGTTATATTCGTTATGTAATCGTTATTGTTACATCTTGTTACATCTTGTTTAAACTTGTTACTAACGATGATTCTTTCATATTGTAGTGTTTCTCGTTAGTCATTCTCTTAAAGCACTCACTTGTTAATATTTTCCTAATATTTATTAATTAAAAATATTAATTCTTAAGTGATCATTTCTCACTTCTTTAAAACACAATATCATATCTTAACTTGCTCCATGTATTAGAGTTGAATAGCACGGTAGATTAACTAATTATACATATACACATTTAATATAACTTACATTGATGAATGTTTCCTCAGCCGCTCAACATATATAATAATTATTAATGTTAATATATATATATAATATTGTTATATATATATTATAATTATTATAAACAATGTCAAGTATGTATTAAGACCTTTTAAGCGGCTTTGACAATGATTAGAAGTTCATATGTACTTGTAACTAAGGAATCGTGTATAACGGTGGACTCTTTGTAACTAAGAAATAGTGTATAATGGTGGATTTTAGAATATTAGGAACCCCTTTTTGTATTAGTTAGTAATTAATTAAAGAAAAAATTACATTTATAATATAAAGTTTTATATTTACATATAATCCCTCTAAAAATTATAAATTTACATTATACTTTTGAAATTTCAATCGAATATTTTGACTTTTAAAATAACATCGTATATTGCAAATGAAATAATTAAAGTTTATTTAGTGTTAAGTAAATATGTTTTAAAATAATTATATTATATTGTGATATATATGTTTAATAGGTTGTATTTTAGATTTAAATATAATAAAATGAAATTAATTTAAAAAAATTATTAATTTTTAAAAAAAGTTTTTTAATTTTTAATTTTGAAATTTATAAAATTTTAAATTGAAGTTTAAAGGGTATATATGTAAATATAAAATTTCTAGAAATATATATGTAAATATGATAAATTTCAGGGTATAAATGTTATTAATTAGTAAATACTAAAAACCAATAAAAAACATGTATTTTAAAAAAAAAATTATATATACCAAATTATATATATAAATGAATTGTATTAACCCGGAAGTTCTTTGTAATTTATATCTTCTAAATACATATAAAATCATTAAAATAATTAACTTAATTAATTAATTCAATCAAGAATGCATAATTATCATTATGTTAAATATATATAATTAAATATAACTGCACTAACATTACGATCTTTTCATGTATGTTATTTATAATTATTTTGATTAGTTAAATAGTTCCTCCATCCACCGTAGTATAAAGTCAATACAATCTGAAATAACATTATTAGTAATGGACAAAGAATTTTACCACTAATACTTTCGATATTTTCTACTGGTGGTTCTATTAATTCCTTTTGTATATGTGTGTGTGTGCACATGTGAAATGTTTTATACCAATCCAATATTATGAAGCTGAATCTAAATAGGTTTAATTAAGAACTATGATATTACAAAGTCATAATTTTATAATGTTTTATTAACTAATAATACAGTTAAATGTTTGTACAAAGAAATTTTTTGTAACGTTTGTTAATTGTTTTCCGATTATATCAAACTTTGCTTTAGACTAATTAACTTTTTCCGATTAAAAATGTGTAATCTTCGGTAAACCAAGCTTTGTAGTCATTACACATATGCCTGTATATATAAGTATTTGTATGATTATAACAGCACCTCTCTCTCTCTCTCTCTCTCACACACACCACACACACACACACACACACTATATATATATATATATATATATATTTATATTTATTAATATTATTGGCCGTCAATAGCCTGTATACACATGTATTGGTATGTACAAAGAATATAATTATTCAGTAGTTCACACACACACGCACACGCACGCACGCGCATCAAAGCGTGTTTAAATAATTTACAGTTTGAACACGGTTAGGGTTTGTTTGTTAGGTGCAGTTTAAGGAGTTTAAGCCATGGTGGAGGAGCTTACAGAGGAGCAAATTGCCGAGTTTAAGGAGGCGTTTAGCCTCTTTGACAAAAATGGAGATGGTAAGGCCATTTTCCTTCCCGTTTTTCTTAAATATACGTTCTTGTGCGTGTGCGTATGTGTTCAATATATATGCGCGCGTGATAAATAATAAATGTATATTTCTGAATTTCTTCAATTATTTGTTTAGATTGCACATCTGTTCTCTGTATGTATGTATGTCTATCCATATACTTAGATTGTATATGATGTCTTTGTTTTAAGTGTATATGTGTGTGTGTGTGTGTGGTGATAGTGTGTATATATGTAATAAGTTGTATGTTTTAATGTATGTCTATACATTTTCTATTTAACTTCTCGTTTAAGTATATCATATACTTACCTGTATATGTCTACGTGTACACACACACACACACACACACACACACACACACACACACACACACACACACACACATATATATATATATATATATATATATATATATGTGATGATGATATTAAGCTGTATGTATATGTATGAACACTGGATCATATTGATCTCCTCAACCTTAGTAGCATAACACACACACGTATATATGTCATATTTAGCTATAGATAATCTAGTTTAACAATATTATATCAATCTCTCTCTCTCTCTATATATATATGTGTGTGTGTGTGTGTGTGTGTGTGTGTTTATACACATGCGCACACATATATACAAGCATTTATGATATATCTGTTATCTATGTTATGGTATACGACTGGTTTATACGACGTACATATACATTAGCGACACGTACATATGCACATTTTTATAACTAGATGAACATACATAGATAATGTGTATGTGTGTGTACTAGAAAAAAAGCTTATAAGCTATATGTATGTCTATATATCTATATCTATATCTATCTATATATATGAGAGAGAGAGAGGTTATGTTTAATTTAATCATGTTTGATTTATATTTATATTTAAACACAGGTTGTATTACGACTAAAGAGCTTGGAACAGTAATGCGATCATTAGGCCAAAATCCAACGGAGGCGGAGCTCCAGGACATGATTAACGAGATCGACGCAGATGGAAGTGGCACCGTTGATTTCCCGGAATTCCTGAATCTGATGGCCAGGAAAATGAAGGACACGGATTCCGAGGAGGAATTAAAGGAGGCTTTCCGTGTATTTGACAAGGAACAAAATGGCTTTATTTCCGCCGCTGAGCTCAGGTGTGTATACACATATATACGTGTGTGTAAATGTGTTACATTTATATTTGTGTTTGTGTGATAAAGATATGTTTGGAAAATGCAAGCAATGAAGTTGGCATACAATTATATGTATATGATGGAGGTGTATGTGTGTATCTATATATGATGTGTGTGTGTGTGTATTTTAATGTATGGACGTTTATATATTCACACATGTAAATGTGCATTCTCTCTCTCTCTCTCTCTCTCTCTCCTCTCCCCCCCCCCCTCTCGATATGTGTGTGTGTGGTGTGTGAATTCTTTTCATGGAAGAAACCAAGTAATATCTCTCTTTGCTGTGCGTGTGTGCAACCGTGTCTGTTGTATTTATATACCTACGCATATATAAATATATGTGATATTTATGAAAAAAACTGCCAGTAATATATATCTATATAGTGACTGTGCATCATATATATATACACATATGGTATACACATTTATATAAGTCTTTTTGCATATAGTAAATCATACCAAGAATCATTAGCTCTTTATATATATATATATATATATACAATATACATATATATCAATCTTACAGGCATGTGATGACCAACCTTGGAGAGAAGCTTACTGATGATGAAGTTGATGAAATGATACGTGAAGCGAATGTGGATGGGGATGGACAAATTAATTACGAGGACTTTGTCAAGATGATGATGTCCAAATAAAGTAAGACATATGCGTGCTTGCGTATCTATATATACATCTGGGTGTGTATGTATAGGCTAATGGTGTATGTATATGTCTGTCTCCCATGTTTAGCATCCTAAACACACACACACCTCTGTGTGTCTTTGTATGTACATATAAGTTCTTTCTAAACCAAGGAAATTTATGAGGAACTAGTGTATATTGTTGATCAACATACCTATGTGTGTGTGTTGTGTGTATGCGTGCATAAACAATGGAAAGCATGACTTACATAATACAAATATTGCACGCGCACGCGCACACACACACACGCGCTTTTACAAGTGTCTTACTTGTGACTGACAGATGAAGAGGCCGTTTCTACATGGGCTTTTAAAGATATGCTGTACTGATCAAATTTCAATATTATATATGTTGCTTTATTTGTGTATATGTATGGGTACGTCTATAATATATATATTTGAAATCATGTCATATACGTTTTGTACTAGATTTCATATAATTATACAGTTTTCTGTTTACATTTCTGCAGATTTGATACATTTATATATATATGTGTGTGGTATACATTGTATTATATTCATTATAAAGCATGCAGTTTGTAGTGGTGTACACGTACTGCATTTAGAGGATATAAATGAAAAAGACCTTCAGCGTTCATCTCTATACATGATTTGGTATATATAAAATTTCTTAAATATATGGTTTTTCTGGTTTTTAGTATTTACTAATTGATTAAGTTTTAATTAATTACCAATATACTGTTATATAATCGTCGTATATACATATGTGTGTGTGTTGCTTTCATATATTAATGGTTTTCTGAAGCAGTTTTTTGCGCCTTTGTGTAGGTGTGCATGTTGATAATGAATGCGTCAAAGTGTAGGTCTTTTTCAAGCTTTTTTATTAATAATTATTTAACTTTTATGCGTGTGCATATGCATGTGTGTGTGTGTGTGCGTATCATTTATATTTATATCTTAACTATGGTCAAAAGCCGTTGATGTAAGTTAAAAAAAGTACACGTGGCATAATCATTACTTACATTCTCACAACAATCTTTGTGACCATTTTACTACTTGCATTAAATACATGGTACATCTCAGGGAATATCCGGACCAGCATATCCATAGAATATTCTTAGGAATTTAAGTATTCTCTTGTTGTGTTTTTTAATTTTTGGGTGAATTAAACTATTTTGTTGTTTTTAATTAAATTTTTTTTTATGGGCATTTTGGTCCCCCTCGTGCATTCTTCATGTTGTTGTAACATGGGCATGCCTGCTTGTTACCATAGAAGCCCGGTGGAACACATAGACATTTCTGGCAGCACAGGTTGCAATACTTCACGCATGGCTTCCTATACTGTGTTTGAGAACACCTGTAGTCACACGCCGGAGAACAACCTGGTATATAAAAAGTTATATTATTTAATATTTTAATTAAAAAATATTAATAAAAAGAAAATTAATTATAATATTGTACTTTGTGGGAGAAATCTTCCTCCATTGTTCCTTTGGAGCTAAATATATAACAAAAAACACCATGTTAGATATATAGACATACACATACACACATACATTATATGTATATGGAAAATTTCATATCAAAAAACTTACATCTGCCTTGTGTTCAGTAAATGAAGCCTCCTTAGATGCCTGTAAAATGAATCCGGAGAATAAACAAGGTGAGATCTATATACACACACATACACCCACATACACATGTGTGTATTATACGTATGTGTGTAATATATAGACCTTTGCAAGGATGAACATTGCCACAAGAGAAATGCAAGACGCATTTTAAGGAAAGCCATAGCTACAGAGAATGAAGAAGCAGTGGGTGTGTATGAGGAGACAGGTATTTCTGTATATATACACATCTTGTTTAGAGAGAGAAAATGTAGATTTTTCTTCGGCATTGCATATAGAAAGTGACTGTGTTATTAATTATTTTTAATCATTGTTTAACTCATTAATTCCCACACTAAACATCATAATTGGTCGCATGTGACCATAGAATAAAGAAGTACAACTTGTTCACTTTGACCCCTGTGAAACTCTCTTAATGTTTAATATATAGTTGGAGTTAGTTAATGTAGGATGGATTCTTCGGGTTTTCACCGTTTTTTGGTATGTAATAATAACATTATTATAGTTAATAATATTTAAATAACTATTAATTATTAAAACAATATTAATATTATAACGATAAATGCGTCGGTGGTCGCGGTAAAGTTTTCTATTAGTTAGTTAAAGTATGTTAAACTGCCACAACTACCACAACATGTACATCTGACCAGAGCATTCAAGTATATTGATGGTTACATGTAATTTTTTTTTTAATTCTTAATAAATGTTATTTTTTTATAACAATTAATATTTTAATTTTACTTATAAAAAACAGGTCAGGCTCGTGTGCGTGCATGTGCTTCCATGAAGGCAAACCTTGTTCATATCTGACAATTACCATGTGCAATTACCATGTGGAGTAATATTTTGTTTATATTGATTTATGTGTTAAGTTTCACATTAGTATTTAATCACGTATAGTTTGTTTGAAATCTCTCTTTTATGTATAATATAATTGTTTTTTCATATATATATATATATATACATATGTCAAAGTTAGATGTTTGCAAGTGGGATAGTGGGTGGCCTTCACATGGAGGCACATGCTAGTTAGGTAGTTGGTTACATGATGTATGTTGTACAAATACATACATGTATATACATATGAAAAATATTCGATTCGTATTAACACGTATAACATGTAAATACGTTGATAGTTTATATCTTTTTTAATTAAATAAAAATAATATAATTTTCTACAAACACTCCAGACAAAAGTGACGATTGTATCCATACAGTTTTGCACGTGAAATATTCCTACACATTTCTCATACGATGTGAAACAAGTTGCAATAAAGCAATACACGGAGAATAAAATTATTAAAAATTTAACTTATGTATTTAATGAATTAAATACATAAATAAATAAAATAAATAAAAAATCTATATCTGTAGTTTAGATGATATATACAGTATATTATAATGTATCATAGATTGTGTGATCCATAGAAATTTTTAAAATTCAGAAAGCAGGAAAAAAAAAATTAATTTTATTTTTTTAATTATATTTTTAATTGATACGTGTTAAATCATTACGTAGCCCTAAAAACAGAGTATGAATGTTTTAGGGTTCTTCATGGGATACAGCTCAAAATTTAGAGGTAACATATTATTTATATATAGTAGTTTATTTGGGGACATTTATTCAATTTGAGGTTTTCTACATTTACCCTTTTCTTTTCTTTAACCCTTTTTAAAGGGGAAATTATTTACATTGTTTAAAAATATTAGGATATATATTATATATATATATATATATATTATAATACTATATGCTTGTGTGTGTGCAACAACTATGTGTGTCTGTGCCCGTGCGTGTTGTGTGTATGTGTGTGGGCGTGTTTAAGATATCTCAATTAATTGACTTCATGAAGTTTTGTATGTCCGTATGTATTAGAGTCTAGTATTATAATATATTATGAAAGAGTTAAATATTATACATATTATTATATACATATGACATTATTTTCATTTTATTAGGCAAGCAGTCGCTTACGAACAATGGACAAAGGTCTCTCTCTCTCTCTCTCTACACGCGCGCGCGCGCACACACAAACACTCTACATACATATTTCATCTTTTCTTCGTTCTTATATTTTTTTCATTGTAGTTGCGCCTCTCTTGAAAAAACTGCTGTACAGGCACCACCTCCGAAATGGAAGCTAGTTCGCTGCGAAAATGGTTTTATTATATATATATATATATTATTATATATATATTATATATATATATATATATATATGGGCGTGTGTGTGTACTATACTGATTTCATTATTTGCAGGTCTGAGGTTTTTCGAAGAGATGTGCAATGGCTCAAAGGTGCGGTTTGTTATATTACACATATTCCGTATGTATGGCTTAGTCATATACGATGTATTATAGATATACATACATTTCCACACACACACACACATGTTGCAGATCCCAGTTATGAAGACAGTCGGGGTGGTAAAAGGTTCAGCAGAACACATATTTGATGAAATTATGAACTATGGACCGGAACGATTTCAGTAAGTACTTAGTTGTGTGTGCGTGCGTGCGTGTATGTGAGAGAGTAAGCATATATTATATTATACAGTCTTGTGTCATACGTATACTTGTATTCAATACTATTGTTATGGATGTAGTTTATGAAATATGTTTAATAGATACTGTTTTCTACTATCGATATGATTTTAATTTATTTTAATACATTTTTTAATATTTTACTTGTATTTAACTTATTTAGTTGGGATCACACGGTTGAAACAGCGTCCATAGTGGAAGCCATAGACGAAAAGTCGGATATAATTCACATCTGTTTGAAGCAAGATTGGAAGTACGTAAGATATACATATTTACGTCTTTTATGTACTTATATACATATGTACATATGTATACGTATCGTGCCAACAGAGCATGTTCTCTCTCTCTCTCTCTCTCTCTCACACACACACACACAGATGGATGAGTCCAAGGGACTTTTGTATTCAACGGTATTGGAAACAGAGAATGGAGCATACAGTGAGTATTGCTTATATTTAACTAGATTTGGTTTAATACATATTTAATAAAATATTACTATTTTCTTTATATTTTTTATTGAGCTCTGCACTTAGTGTGTTTCAGCTATATTTTATAGATCTGTGCATAAGCAACCTCCTGAGCCTGGACATGTTCGTGCAACTATACACAGTAAGTTATAACAGACACACACACGCTCATCCTATAACATTTTGGTTTGTGTATTTCTATGTATTATTTATATCTATATGTATATTTATATAGATGTTTAATATTTTATGAAGGTGGAGGCTATATGATTACACCATTGAAGCCTTCAAAATGTTTAGTGGAGAGTGTATTTGAGATGGATACTGGGGGATTGTCAAACTGGTTTGCCCCGAGTTACAGTATTCACCTCAGAAACACTCTATTAAGTGTAATTGCAGGTAATTTATTTAATTATTTAATTCGTATTTATTAAATGGTCAAATAAAACATAGTTTAATAAAGTTTAATTATCAATAATCTTAAGTATATGTATATGTATACACACGCCTATGAAGTATTGTTACTATGCATATTTGCATTAGAGCATATCTATGAATATATGTTAAACTTTGTTGGAATATATAATTACGACATATCTATACACATGTCCGCACACACATATCTATATACATATTGATTAATTGTGTTTATAGGCATAAGGGAGTATTTTGCAGCACACAGAATGGATTCGATAGCGACCGATATAAAGCAAACTATTACAAATTATGGTGAATATTCGACGAATTTTGCTCTACGGAAACATTCTTCACCTGAGTCAGATTTTGAAGATTTCTTCGATGCACACGCTGATCAACTTTCAGACACTGAGGTGTGTGCGTGTGTGTGCCTGTGTTATAGGTGGCGCATATACGCTTCTAGAGTTTTATAGAAGGTGTATATATGTGTGTGTATATGTCTTACTTGGTCTTATGCAGAGCCATGGAGATATATCGGATATAAAGCACAGAAATGGAGGTCTCTCTCTCTTTCTCTCTCTCTCTCTCACACACACACGTATATAAGTACTGATATTATATATGCAGCATATACTTTGAGAAAGCAATTATCTGGGACTTTGTCAAGAGGAGATAGTCATAATTCAGTTTGCGAGCCACAGAGTTCCATATTTAAGCTTCGTGGTCAAAAATTCTTTCAAGATGCTTCACTGGTATATGCTACGAATATATTGGTATTATATTATGTACCTATTTTTGAAGCAGGTCCCAGCAGAAGAATCATGTTTTAAACTTGTTGCAGCTGACTGGTACAAGAGTAACGAGAAGTTAGACTGTGTGAGCAGTAAGAGGAATATAATACAGGTGTGTGTGTGTGTGTGCGTGTGTCTCATAGCCAAGCACTCTTTTGCACACACGCTCAAGCACACTTTTGCACATACACACACACGCACACGCAGAGAGAGAGAGCGATTGAGAGAGGCTCAACTCTTTTGCAGAGACAAGAGACCACAGATATGTTCTTCTTTACATTCAACTTGCAGGTCAGTATTAGTTAATGAGGAAGTAATGAACGAAAAGAATAATTCATCTAATTAATATATTATTATAGATGTTCTATAGGTTCCACATTCTGGATGCTATTATAGCTTAGTATTCTACTTTGCAAGAAAAGGGCAAATTGAAGAAGCCTCTTTACTACACCAGTTTATATACGGAGATGACGATTTTCGAAATAAACGTCTTCTGCTGTTGCCTTCTGTCCCTGAGGTACGTGTGTGTGTACATAAACACATATATATGTGTGTGTATATAAACGTACGTGTGTGTGTGTCTGTATAGAGAGAGAGAGAGAGAGAGTGAGAGAGAGAGACCTTGTTTTTAGTTATATTTAATAGTTTAAATGTCGTTGATTTACAGGGGTCATGGATTGTTAGGCAAGCTGTAGGATCAAGGGCTGTAGTACTTGGGAAGATTCTTGAGTGTGCTTATCACAAAGGTGATAACTACATTGAGGTAAGCTTATCAGTTAAATTAAATAATAATAATGTTATACATGTTTAAGGATCTTCATATATGTGTGTGTGTGTGTGTCTACACACGCTTTTGCACACGTATATTTTGGTAAGGTTTGGGTCCAGGTGGATGTTAATATGGGATCTTCTGGGATTGTGCGGGGTGTAATGGGGATTGTATTTGGGTACATTTCTGCTTTGGTAGTTGACATGGGATTCTCCTTGAGGGTAAGTATAGATGATTGTATGTGAATTTGCAACCCACACACACACACACACACACACATGTATAACGAGAAAGTAACAGGCTGAGAAGGAAAGTGAGCTTCCTGAGGAGCTACTTGGTGCTGTTCGATGCTCTAGACTGGAATTGAATAGGGCTGTTGAGCCTAGCTTTTCTTAAGATTAAACGTGTTTAGTGGTGCTTAAGCGTGGATTTGTGTATCATCGTTGTGATCAAAGAGCATATTTTATATGCTTTTGTTTGATTTTATTTTCGAAATTAATTAATTATAAAAGAATTAGAAGTCGTGAAGTTTGACATGCATATATATCACATTATGATAATTAAAACATGGAGTCATAAACGTTATAACCATTAATATAAAGTAATACTTGTAAGGTTCCATGGTATATACGTCACATAGACTCCTGAATATCTATGCTATGTGGTGCCAGAATTTACCTGGCACCAGACGCATTAATCTTGGCACAGACACTAAGTAAAAATGCCCTGTATGAGACGAACGTAATCAGATCATATCTGGTATTTACTCTCATGCCTCTCATTGGTGAAGATGTTTTTATGTTCTTCTTTTGTCTCCCTCTCCCCTTGTTGTTATTGTTCGTTTGTTTCAAACTTGATGGTGAACGAAAACAAGTGGTTGCAGTTGAGCGTGGCAAATCAAACCATTCTTCTACAGTAAATTCACTAAAGTATGCAGCATAACATCAGTATATAACATAGTGCCAATCAATGCCTTTCAGTTTCGAATCTGTATCTTCATCTCGAGTTCTTTAAGGGGGGGCTGGAGTGGGCATGTACCATTAGTGAGAACACTTTTAAGGGATTGTTAGTTACCATAGATGATTTGAATTCTAGCAGTTGTGAGAGTTTTCAATGTGTCTGCAAGGACTTGCTTTGCAGTGGTACAATGGTGTCCTCGTTGTTGATCGGCAAAATTGAAATACCTTGTCCCAACGATTCAAGCAAGCTTTTGATTTTACTGCAGCTTTTCACAAACTCCATGATTTGAAGCAAGTGTAAAGAGAGACTGTTCAGCGATTCGGGATCAAGTTTCGGAATCCTGGTCAATTTGCGGATCTGAACATGACAGAACATGCGGTTGGGCTTGCTGTAACCAACTCTTCGGCCTAACTTGGCTAGTATGGTAGAAGGATTTGGTCCCTCGACTAAGGAGGAGGTCATGAGGATTGCACAACAATTTGAAATTCATTAAGAGCATCACAACGTGTGTGTCCTATTTTGTGACGGTGCATATTCTTGCATCTTCTTCGACATCCGATCAGTCGAAAGCTAAATAATGAAGAGTGTCGGTACTCAACTTTATTAGAAACTAATGGATGTCATGAATGCCATGGCATTGCGCACTTGGAAGCACTATCTACGTAATGGACATCTTTTCAAAGTGTTTACTAATCATAAACCTTTAAGCATTTCTTAGATAAGAAGGATTTAATGTTAGGCAAGCTCATTGGTTAGTGTTTTCTACATGAGTTTTCAAGACTTATGATCGTTCATTATAAGGAGGGGATGCATATGCTCATTTTAATATCAGACAATTAAATGTTATTAGAAGGATCAAAATAGGTTGGTTTTCTTTTTTGTGAAGTACAAGTTAAGGATCTAGCTTATCAGTAATGTCTCAACAGTTTAATGGAGCCTTATATTGAGCATAATGGTTTACTACTGTACAAGCAACACTCGATAGTGCAATAAGACAATTGTACATCTACCTACATTACTAGTATAAACTTTTAGTTATAGTTCTTGTAATTTTATGAATCTCAAGGAACACAAAATCTAAATATGTAAAAGGGATATATGAGTTAATTCATGAATATAGGCAAGAGTGTGGTGCAAAAATACTACAAATGAATGAGTTGTTATGACATGAGGCAATTATGTGAATAACTATTGTTCTCTCCGTATAATTGGCTTTGCCTCTTGTTTCATTAATGAGTTATTTGGCTAGAAGTGATTACCATGTGTGTGTTGATCTTAAAAATGTATACATTTAGGAATTTGAATGCATAATAATAATAGATATATATCCATATATATACATAGCCTTCTTGCAACAACAAATGCATATAAATATGAACAATTTACAATACTACTACAAAGGTTATTTTAAAATATTGTAGCTATTGACAATGTTAAACACAAAGAAATAAAAAAGAATTATTTTTGAATTGTAATGTAAAACATAGAGAGAGCAGAAAGAAACATGAACTTCCTAGACTCTACATGTATTTATTCCTTTGGAATCTTCCTAGTCAAGAACCTCCGTATTTGTCCAGAAAATCATCCTAAGATCCCCATAAGAACCACTGTTGAGATCCAAATGCTTTTCCTCACAAAGTGATGATTTTTGTTCCCTTTTGTGTGAGTCTCTCTTGTTTATGCTCATGATTATATGTACATAAAAAGCCTTATTAAAACATTCCTTCTCTACATATCTATAGTATATCAAAGAGTGAACTCAAGAAAATAAAAAGAAAAAACATAAATTTCCCATACTATATAAATTTATTTCTTTGAAATCTTCCTAACCAAGAATCTCCATATTTGCATGAGAGGTTGCAAGTGGCAACCACACGTTTGTTTTGATTATGGGTGGATCTACCAACCATGACCACTTTCTTGTGATAATATCAAACTCTAACCAACATTTCAAATTGTCACCAACCAACCAAATCCGTTGACCACCATCAATACATGATCCCCAGAAATGCGTTGCAGGAAAAGAAGAGAAGTTACTCCACATTTCAAGCCCACTATGGTGACTGAATCCCCATATCACAACTTCCCATGTTAATTTCCCAAGGTTTTTGACATGCTTTTGTATCCAATTACAAACAACATGTTGTTGCTGCAGACAAGAAATGCGTGCAAGAGAATGGTGACCAACGTGCATTGAAAACTTGTCTTGCTCAATATTATATGATATCAATCCACATTCTACAAGCATCCAAATCCTTCCATCCCAAAAGGTTACAGACCTAGATTCACCACGTGCAAACATCTTGCCGATTGAAACTCTATGCAATTTCGACTTGGCTGCCCATGATTTTATAGAAGAATTGTAAACCAAGCTTGTAATAATGAGGCCTCTTCATTCTCAGAGAAACACACCATCTTAAATTTGCTACCAAGATTGACTACTTGAACAACAATGAAGTTAGGAGCGCTTGCACGTGGTAGTATTCTTCATGGTTGGTATCGACATTCATAAAAGTAACTCATTGGTTGCAAGCCTCCTAAAACAAACAAGCTTCCAGTAGTAGCAACCAACTTCACAAACCTCATGTTGCTCATCCAAGGAAACTTTAAATAAGTGTTATGCCATGTTCGAGAGGCTGGCTCATAGGCAAGGAAATGCAGTACCCCGTACCTTGGTTGAAGTTGTATTAAAACGAATTTGTGAAGTATATATTTCTCTTTGCGAATTTTATCCCTGACTGACTTAGAAACCCATGAATTGCATGCATTCCCTGAAATTCATCCTCTTCATGATCTCAGCAACCATCGCTTGGCAACTCAACAACCCCTCATTTTAAGACAAGAAAGTGTTGTCGTACTTTGATATAACCCTAGTAGACTCTTATATAAGGACAATCCATCCAAGATCCGATGGCTAAAGCTTACTTTTTATGCCACGTGCATAAGAATATGCTAAATTAAAACTACTAGTTTATAGTTGTTATTAAATTGTTGTTGTTGTACACATAGCTGGGAGGCTTAATTTTAAAAACCAATAATGTTATCTTAAAGATCGATCATGTAATATGTATTATAGATTTAAAAATCAATAATGTAGTAAATCTAGAGAAGAAGATTTTAAAATATATATACTAATTAGAGGATTTGTATTTGATTTTCTAAAGTTTTGGGTTAGTATTTTTTAAGAACATATTATCATGGAATTTGCATTTGCATTTTAAATTTTATTTAACAAATTATAATCATTGGTAACAAATTCTAATATGTTATTGACACTTTATTCAACACCCACATTTGTCTAGTGGAAAATCAATTACAATTATAAGGGCAGCTTTTATACGCAAACTCAAGGCTGCTATGTGTATAAAAGCTTCATGAAGAATCATGTGTTTTGTCTCTTATATAGATTTTATTTTGTTTTCATTAGGGTTGTTATGTAAGGTTAGAACTAATCGTATGACTTTATGTTTTGTGATTGTGAACACAATAAATCAGGTTTTTCAATATGTAATACTTTTTGTATTATTTTTCATTATATTAAGAATTATTAGGCAAGGTAATTTTTCAACCCATGATTCAATTTCAAAAAAAGACTTAAATATCATTATTAAAAGAAATTTAGGTGATTTTTAAAATTTATTTCTCATATGAAATATATTAAATATTCCTAGTGGTTGAGAACTCAGGGCAGCCGAATTATTAAATGGATTACACATATTCTTGTACAAAAATTAGAAAAATGTGAGTACAAGTTATAGCATCATTTCCATGTTTAACATACACTTATATATTTCATTAACATATATATATTATATATACACAAACACATAGAAATTACTGTTTTATATAGTTCAAAAAATGCTAATGTTTAATTTAATGTTCATTACATAAATGATAAAGTTAAAATATATATCCTTTATATTTGCATAAATGATATGTGTGTTGTGTGTGCCAACTACAATAACAAAGTATATATAACTAATGTTGTTTTTATAAATTTTCATATTATGAAATAGATTGTTATATAGTAGTCTTTAGTTATTCTTTTGATGTGTGTCAATAATATTAAAATTTTGGAAATGATAATTGCACTTCAAGATGTCAAAATTGAATACATTTTAATATTTTGTGGACATGAGGTTAAAATAATTATGCAGGCATTTATGTGGAGTATAGCAACATAAGGTTGTTGTGGTCAATAAATATGAATTCACGATTACCAATTTGTATAACTCTACATTTATGTTAAACATGTATCTCAAAAGTTTATATTATAAAAAATATTAATCACATATTTGAGACGAAGATATACTTGTTTCTGAAAAACATTAAAAAATAAATTAAAATTCTTCCCATTTGTCTTATAAAATAAATATATTTTATTACTTTATAAAGATAAAATTATGGTAGTGAAGTTGTTTTTTGTATATACCATGTTGTAAAGCTATGGACTCCAAGTCTTGGCTGCTCAAGAAAAGGAGCCTTAAACATAATGTCATTGGGTGCTCATGTGGTTGTTTAGTAAGTTATAATATATTAAACTTGTGTTACACAATTTAACAAAGCTAAAGTATGTGATAACCCATTGTTGACAAGGGAGTATTGTGTCCATTAAGTTTAAATTAATTTTAATACTTATTCATGCTCCTATGTATTATTATCATTATTAGATGTATAGGAAAATTCACTTTATACAATGAGAATGGTACTCTACTATTACTAGTGTGTATCCCAATTTGTTTGATGAGAAAAATAAGTAAACATAAAGTATACACACAACATTCACAGACATGAAACATTCACATACACATATATCCACAGACACACATTAAAACATTTACGCACATATATATGCACATAACACATGTGCACACACTAAAACATCCATAGACACATAAAGATATGCACACATGTAATAAAACAATCACACATGCACATCAAAACGTTGATAGACACACATGTATATGTATACACAAGTATATGCACATGTACATGTGGCACACATATGCATATACACTCACATCTACACACACAATAAAACATTTTCACACATATATAAGAAATTATTTACATAAGTAATATCGTAAGGCTTTTTGTATCGATTATCTTTATTACAAAGTATTTCAATATGCTATAAGTTTATATTTCAATATAAATTGCTAAGTTGCATAGGTGCATTTTTACATGTAAATGCAAATTAAATAATTAATTAATATACATAAATATATATTTTTTACTTTCTAGTCTATTATTAACACATATATACCTATGTACATATTTTTGTAATGTAAATGATGATTATTTACATTTTGTCTCAACTCTATGTGTATTTTGGCACATCTTTTATAATTAAGTCCTTAGTATTGAGTGTGTCACAACCCGATACAAATGCAGGATACAGGATACGGGTTACAGAATATGCCTATAGGATATTCCTATAGGATATACCTACAAGAGATATCTTATATGATATGCCTATAGGATATACCTACAGGATATGCCTGCAGGATATTCCTACAGGATATGCCTACAGATATTCCTACAGGATATGACTATAGGAATATTATAAGATATGCCTAGAGGATAAAGGTCACTATTTTTAGTTCATGACCAGATTAGACTCATGACCAGATTAGCTTGGAGTTGTGAACATAAAAGCTCCGACCTAATTGTTGTACAATTAGTTACTATCAACACTAGTCTTTCTACGATCAATCTTGTTTTGTCTTGCTCCTTGCCCCCTACTCTTGTCTTGTTCCTGGTTCCTAGTTTCTGTCATGCTCTAGTTTCTGTCATGCTCCTTGTCCTACTTCTGAGTCAAGCTTCCTTATTTTCGAAATCCTGCTCACTTCCTTGTTCCTGGATCGTGGCTTGACAGTTTGATAGTAACTACTTTCATAGCTTTTTGATTTCTAGCTACTTTT
Organism: Selaginella tamariscina; assembly: GCA_003024785.1. Taxonomy (NCBI): domain Eukaryota; kingdom Viridiplantae; phylum Streptophyta; class Lycopodiopsida; order Selaginellales; family Selaginellaceae; genus Selaginella; species Selaginella tamariscina. Next base: position 72,488 of record PUQB01000410.1, read on the forward strand.
TTT
>PUQB01000410.1:72861-228269 GCA_003024785.1 Selaginella tamariscina
CTTCACGCAGACAGGAAACCTTTCATACAACGTATAGGAAAGGCTACACCCTTTCCTTTCTCAACTCTCACTATATCTATATATATATATCAGACTTCTCCCAGTGCCACTATGACTGGTCTCCAAAGTCAAGGGCAAGAACGGATTTTGGCTATTGCCTTGTTAGATCCATTCATTGAGAGTAAACATACACACACACAAGATTCTCTAATATGCACCTTTCATTACTAACATGAATACAAAAGACAAAGTGTAGAGAACCTTTATCTCCTGCTAAAACTTCAAATGGAGACCCTTTCTCCTGTTAGAACTTCTTGTGGAGACCCTTCTGGAGACTCCTTCTCCTTTGCCCTAACTACTCTTAACTACCCTTCCTCTCGCCACGTCATCCTTTTCCTTTACGAGATTTCCTTTTCCTTTTCCTTTTCCTTTTCCTTACTCACCTTTTCCTGTAAGGATTTTCCTCCTTCACAGCCTATCTTTCCTCTTTCTTACACACCTTTTCCTCTCGGTAAGGATTTTTCTCCTTCATAGCCTTTCTTTCCTTTTCCTTACGCACCTTTTCCTCTCGGTAAGGATTTTCCTCCTTCACAGCCTTTCTTTCCTTCCATGCTTACTACAGACCTTCCTACCCTTATTCTCTCTACAGTAGGATGTCCTATGCTCCTAATATTTTACCTTTAACACTGCCCCTCCTTATTTGTTGCTGTGTCCTCACGGCAACACATCCTGCGCATCCTCCTGGTATTCCACCTCCTCCTGATCCTTGTACTTCTGAAACTCCGCTCTCTCCTTATCAAGTTCCTGCTGAACCATTGCCACCTGAAGACGAAACGCCTGCGTCTCCTTCCTAAGCTGCTCGTTCTCGTCCTGAAGACGCTGGAACTCGTCCACCACTACAGACAGAATGGTAGCAGTCTGCTGCGTCTCATCCCGCGCTCGTACCAGCCTCTGAAATAAATTCATTGGCTCCTGTGCAGTCTGTGGAGGTTTAAGCTCCACAACCGGGCTTGGAGTCCTCTGCTTAACCGGTCGCTGAATGCTCTTACTCATCATTCCCTGAATTGCGGTCATTTTAGGTGCCATGACGCTCTCCACGGCCTGCACAATCAACCTCTGGATGTCTGCCCTATCCTTAACAGTGTATCCAGCGTTGACCAAATGATTGAATAAACTCGCCGCCATCTGAGTTGCGTCCAAAGCCTCATTCCTCCTCCAACGACCTGTTCCACCATCTCAGACTGAAGCTGCGCTAGAACCTGTGCAAACTGAATCTACGTGTCTGTAGTCTGCACCTCTTTTCGCGCAAACGCCTTCCTGCGCTTGAAGGAGATATCCGCCTGCATCCCGCCGTCAAGATTCTGCTGGATCGGCTCCTCCTCCTCCAGGCGGAAATCAGTCATCGGCACACCCTGCGACCCACTTCCCCGATACATCCCTCGTCCATACATACCTGTATGTGTGCGTGGAGAATGCTGAAAGGGCGGCGGATTAAACTGATGCCTCGAAAACTTCGCTCCCCGCGCCATCTCCTCAGCTTCTCTCGCAATTCCCACTACTTCCTCATCGGTTATATCCACCGTTGTGGGTGTAACCGTCTGAAAGGGAATATCCGAGGATACTTTCTGCTTGTCCTCGATCTCTGTCATCCGTTCTCCAACTGTTGGCTCACCCTCATCACATCCCTTCTTCTTATAAGGGTCTATTTCTCCCAACGGGATTATCATCATCCGTCTCTCACGCAACAGTTTTACCATATTCTCCTGTTCCTTCCCCACCTGTGGTTCCAGCTCCGACTGAAGTTTTCCACTCTCCTACCTGGCTTTTGTTCTCCGTTCCTTCTCAACCTCCTTTGGTTCCTCGTCCTCTCCAGGTTCGTCTTCTTCTCCTGTTCCATCGAAGGTTCTTCTTCCCGTATGATCTCTCCTAACTCCTCGTCTTCCTCCTCGTCAAGGTCTACCACTATTCTCGGCTCGGAGTTATCCTGTACTCCTGGCTTTGACTTCTTACCTTTTTCATCCGATCTAGTATTCCTCCTTGCGGTCGTTGATCTCTCGACCTTTGATTTCTTCCTCTTTGGCGTTCTCTCCACCTGTTTCTCCTCCCTGCCTGCAGGTCAGCCTCTACTCCTTTTCCCTTCGTCTCCCCCATCTTGCGCTTGGTTTGCTTCTTCTGGAGTGACTCCGTTTCTCTCCTCACTTGCTTCATACGCGCGACTATCTCCGGCCCCACCGGTTCGCCGTATTGGCGTACATAATCCGTGATTATCTGTACCCATGTGAAGGCCATCATGGACGATGTTACGACCCATATAACGAATCAAAGAATATTCCCCAAAAAGGTATAAGCTAGAATATTCCTAAAGAGCTATACCTAGATCTAAGAGAATTAAGGGCACCCTAATATATGGGGAAGCCTTTTGGAGAGCAGTGGGTGGAGACTAGAGACAGCTCAGGGGAGGTCGGGTGGTTTTGTGAGGGTCTCTAGTTTGTACGTAGTGGTGCCTAACAATTGGTATCGGAGCCAGGTTCGAGATGAGTGCCTGGTGGGAAGTAATATCACCTGTGTGGAGACATTGGACACTAAAAGGCAAATTGTCCAAGGAGAAGCAAACCAAGGGCAAAAGTTTCAATGGTAGCAAAGACAAGTAGATGCCTAAGAAGCTTTAGGAGATGGAGCGTGGAGAGGAGCACAAAGGAGACTTCTCTAAACCACAAGGTAAATTTCTATTTGTTCTTGCTCAATAGGTAAACTACACGGGAGGAGCCACACACACGTGCTATTGTGGTGGAGGGACACTTGGTGAGCATCCAGTGCGAGTCCTTGTGGATAGCATGAGTAGCGATAACTTTGTGTCAACAAAGTTAGTGGAGGAGTGCAGCTTGCCCATGAAGACTGTGCCTCAATACGAATTTGAAGGCTCAGCTATCACACAGAGCTATAGTGCTTGTGTGGAGGATTACAGCTGGAGGTTGGCAAAACCCAGCTAGTGGAGCTGCACGAAGAGCCTCATACGAAAGATTGAGGGCTCAGTTATCACACAGAGCTACATTGCTTGTGTGGAGGAGTTACAGCTGAAGGTTGGCAAAACCCAGCTAGTGGAGCTGCACGAAGAGCCTCAATACGAGATTGAGGGCTCAGTTATCACACAGAGCTACATTGCTTGTGTGGAGGAGTTACAGCTGTAGGTTGGCAAAACCCAGCTGGTGGAGCTGCACGAAGACTGTGCCTCAATACGAGATTGAGGGCTCAGTTATCACACAGAGCTACAGTGCTTGTGTGGAGGAGTTACAGCTGTAGGTTGGCAAAACCCAACTGGTGGAGCTGCACGAAGACTGTGCCTCAATATGAGATTGAGGGCTCAGCTATCACACAGAGCTACAGTGCTTGTGTGGAGGAGTTACAGCTGTAGGTTGGCAAAACCCAGCTGGTGGAGCTGAACGAAGACTGTGCCTCAATACGAGATTGAGGGCTTAGTTGTCACACAGAGCTAAATTGCTTGTGTGGAGAGTTACAGCTAGAGGTTGGCAAAACCTAGCTGGTGGAAACTTTCTTTCTTGCGAAGCTAGTGCGTGTGGGTCCTAAGATCTAGTGGAGCACCAAGCACATGAAGCTTGAGTATAGTGAAGTGAAAGACACTTGGTTTGGAACCAAAGCTTGAGTCTCCAAACAAGTTCTTTTACTGTACCTTGACAAAGCTGTGGCGAGGAGTTGCTGACGTCTCCCTCCGAGCTACCTCATGGCTACCACATGTAAGAGGTATGAGCTGGAATAGGGTATGAAAGCCATTTACCGTAAGCCATTCCGACTGAGCCATGCTAAGGAGCAAGGGTTAAAGACAAGTGATGAGCTATTGGAATATGGCTTCATACAATTGAGCAAGTCTCGATTTGGTGCACCAATATACTTGTCAGGAGAAAAAAATGGCACCATGAGGATGTGCAAATAGTGAAGGACAAGATGCCCATGCAAGTGGATACTATCATGGATCATCTCGGTGGAGCCAGAGTGTTCACCAAGATAGTTGGGCATTTCGAGTTCACTGTTATCCATTCGGCTTAACAAATGCCCCAGTCACATTCACTCGGTTGACGACTGAGGTGTTTTGTGACTACTTGCACGACTTTGTGGAGATTTTCCTTAACGATATTCTTATTTATATAAGAATATGAAGGAGCATGTGCAGCATTTGTAAAGAGTTCTTCAGTTGTTAAGAGAGAACAAGCTCTATGCAAAGAAGAGCAAATGTGCATTTGCTCAGTGCGAAGTGGAGTATTTGGGTCACATTGTCACGCCAAGTGGAGTGAAGACTGATCCACAGAAAGGCGGAGTGGTGGAGCAATGGCCAGTTCCTAGCAATGCAGAAGAGTTACGGAGTTTCTTGGGCATGTTGGTTATTACCAGTGGTATGTCAAGGATTATGAAAGCTTCTCCGTTAACTAGGTGCTAAGGAAGGACATTCCCTTTGCATGGAGTACTTCAAAGGAGAGCAGTTTCCAAGCTTTGAAAACAAGCTTTGGTACGTGCATCAGTTTTATGTATTGCAGATCCCTCTAAGCCTTATGAGGTATGTGTAATGCAAGTGGAGTGGCCATTGGAGTTGTACTTATGTAAGAGGGAAGGCCTATTGCTTATGAGAGTCGTACTTTGAATCCTGCATAGCAATGGTACTCAACGTATGAGCAAGAATTACTGGCTATTGTTAATGCATTATGAGTTTGGAGGCACTATCTTTATGGTGCAAGTTTCAAGGTGTTTACAATCAGAAGCCTTTGGTGTATTTGTTCACACAAAAAGTTGTTGACAAGCTCGCTGGATGGTTAAGCTCATGGAGTTTGGCAAATTTCCTATTGAGCATCGTGCGGGGAAGGTTAACGTGGTGGCAGATGCTTTGTCACGTGTTAAGAGAGCCACCGTAGTTGGAGAATTCCAAACACGCTTATGTAATGCATTAACAAGGACGGTCAATGAGTTTAGCCAGGTAGTTCAACATGCTCAAGCACAAGACGCCGAGGTGCAGGAGCTCAGAGGACAGCTAGAGCCACCATTCTCATTTTAGGATGGAGTTTTGTACTACAATGGCCGTGTGTATCTTCCTCATGTGGACCATTGATCAACCAGGTACTATATTTCCATCATGATCACCCGGAGGCTGGTCATTTTGGGGGGAGGAAAACGTATGAGTTGATTAAGAGAAGGTTCTATTGAGGAATATGAAAGTTAATATCATAGAGTACTGCAGGACTTGTGACAACTGTCAGTAAGTAAAGGTGCCCAAGGAAAAACCAAGTGGGCTATAGTACCATTGCCTATTCCAGACAGGCGATGACGGCAGTATCTCTATGGACTTTGTCACCCATTTGCCAAGGACACAGTGGCATTGGAATGAGTCCATATTATGCTATGTTTGGCGGCATTCCCAAGATAGCTTTTTGAGCTGGGTTAGCAAGTAAGAAAGCTCAAGGCAACATGGATGAGGAAGCTAAAGATCTGAGTGTTGAGCTAGAAACATTTAGAGTTTGTGCAAGAAGAACTTACAAGTAGCTCAAAGCCGAGCTATTAAGTTTGCTAATGAGCACATAAGCTTCCAAGAGTTCCAGGTGGGACTATGTATCCTCAAATGGTATTTACCACACATGTAAAGGCGGAACACTGTTGTGGCCTTACAGAAGGGACACAATGATAAGTTGTTCCCAGGTACTCAGGTCCTTATGGGATTCTGAGCGTATCGATAAGGTGGCATAATCGACTAATGGCTGCCAGAAGGAGTGAGGGTGCACCAGTGTTTCATGTTAGCCAGTTAAAGAGTACTCACAAGGAACAAGTCCGGGTAGATTCTTTGTGGATGTACGAGGCTAACGATACAGGACCAGTTGAGTAAGTTATACTGCCCTTGAGGACAAGGACCTTGCTAATGGGGAGGATTGTTACGACCCATATAACGAATCAAAGAATATTCCCAAAAGGTATAAGCTAGAATATTCCTAAAGAGCTATACCTAGATCTAAGAGAATTAAGGGCACCCAATATATGGGGAAGCCTTTTGGAGAGCAGTGGGTGGAGACTAGAGACAGCTCAGGGGGGTCGGGTGTTTTGTGAGGGTCTCTAGTTTGTACGTAGTGGTGCTAACAGACGAAGGCTCTCCCTTTTTCTCTAACCTCTGCATTGCACAGAGGTGCTCCCTCAGCCTTTTCAGCAAATACTTGCCACTCCTACTGGCCTCTTTTCCTTTAGTCCGTCATATAAAGACATGACCGGATTCGATGATGTAATATAAGATGTCGAAATTCGAATGCGTTAACGATAAATTCATCGCTAACTGCGTTTCCTCCCTCAGGTCGGAAAGCTTCAACCCCACCTTGCTCACGTACTGTTTGCCTTCCTTTAAGTACTCTGTGAGGTGTGCCTTCTCGACCCTTACCTCTCCTTCCGAATGTGGGAGGTGAAATACCTCCTCCACCAACCTATCGGTGAAAAGGAGTTTCCTCTCCTCTGCATAAGCTACAACCCTGTATCCGGCTTCCACCTTCTCAAAAGCATCACTAAGGTGAAGCATTCTTCATCATGAGGCTCGGCATCTCTTAGAATCTCCGCGTATGGCCACAAGCCTATCTCTCACAGAACCTTCTCCATTTCATAGGAAATCCATTTGGTGTGCATCAGCTGTACATCCCCACTCTCTCCATCCGGAGGATTCACCAGCTCCCGGCAATTCTCGCAGACACAAGCCTTCTTTGCCGACATTCTCTCACTGCGAAACCCTAGATCTGCTGCTTGTTTTTCGTGCACTTCAGAGAGCAGAATATGCTCTTCAACTCAACATAATATTACTCCCTTCAGAGGTATTTCCTTATCTTATTAAGGTTAACCTTTCCTTCTATTTCTCTCCTTCCAATGTTTCCAAATCCACCACACCTTCGTCCTTTACAATTTAACCCGAAAAGGGCCTATCCAGTTCAAGTTAACTTTTGGCCTATTTCATCCACCTTTCCCTATACCAAAGGACGAGATCACCTACCTTTATCTCTTTGCCTTCCTTCGCCTATCTAGCCAAAACCTTCCGCCTTCTCTGAATCGCCTGTATCGTCCACAGGGCATGCATTCTCCTCTCATCTAACTTTTCTAGCTCTATTAAACGAGCTTCCAAAGACTCCTTCTCCCCATCCTATATTGAATTGCTATTCTCAAGGACGGCACAATATATCCATCGGAGTTATAGCCTCCAATCCATACGCAAGCTTAAAAGGTGTCGTACCTGTAGTCACCTTATAAGCTGTTCTATAGGCCCATAATACTTCTGGTAACCTTTCATCCCAATCCTTCTTATTTTCCTGAACCACCTTCCTTAAAACATTTTTAAGGACTTTGTTTGTAGATTCAGCTTGTCCATTACCTTGTGGGTAATATGGTGTAGACTTCTTATGTTTTATCACAAACTCCCTCATAAGCATTTCTATTGTTTCATTCACGAAATGCTTTCCTCTATCACTCACAATTTCCTTAGGAATACCATAACGTACTATTATAGTATTATATATAACCTTCGCTGTATTATATGCATCAGCCTTTCTCATAGGCTCTGCCTCTACCCATTTAGTCATATAGTCTGTTAAAACCAATATATATTGATTCCTTTTGAACTTATAGGATTAACTGGTCCATAAATCCATTCCCCATTTTTGGAAAGGTTCCAATGGTAGACTGGATTGTAAGGTTGTATTTGTTTCTTTGGAGGCAATTGTGCACGTTGGCATTTATCGCATGCCTACAATATCTATTTACATCTCTCCATAAAGTGGGCCACCATAACCCTGCCTGAAGGATTTTCCTTCCTGTTATTTCCTCTGCAAAATGTCCTCCTGCAAGGCCTGAATGAGCCTCTTTAAGACCTCTGGGGCCTCTAAAGGATCCACACACCTTCGTAATACCCATCGGACCTAGTTTATACAGCTTTCCTCCCACGAGAGAAAAGTGTCGTGTCCTCACGACAAAGAGCTTCCTTTCATCGGGCGTCTTATATGTAAGTGGTACTATTCCAGTGGCTAGATATTGTGTAATATGATCTAACCACCTTAATGGAATCTACACGAAATAAACTGGCATCAGGAAAGTCATCCATAGTACGAATCGGAAGTTCGCCTGTTTTAATACGACTTAAAATGATCAGCCTGTTCGTGTGCTTTCCAGGTTTATGAATTATTTCAAAATCATTTCCTGTAGAAGTAGGAACCACCTGGCTAACCTTCCTGTAAGTACCGGTTTATTAAGTAAATATAAAGCTTTATGATCCACAAAAGTTTTACTTTATTAGCCAAAAGATAATGTCTAAATTTGTGGATGGCAATATACCATGCCCAATGCTTCCTTTTCTGTAGTAGTGTAATTTACCTCTGCAGGTGTGAGCATGCGACTAGCATAATAAATAGGACGATCCTTACCGTCCTCTTGCATTTGCGTAAGGACAGCTCCTATAGCAATATCAGAGGCATCAACCTGTACATGGAATTCCCGATCCCACTTGGGACTAACCAATATGGGGGCTTTAATAAGAGCCGTCCGAAGGTTATCAAATGCCTCTTGACACTCTTGAGTCCAAACATATGGCACATCAACCTTAAGCAAATCGGTTAAAGGTTTGGCGAGTTTAGCATAGTGCTTTAACCGCCTATGGTAGCCTATTTTGCCTAAAAACCTTCGTAACTCCTTTATATCCTGTGGTGGTTGTAGGCTAAGGATAACCTTAACCTTGTCCTGATCAACCAATATTCCTTCCCTACAAACACATGTCCTAAAAGGACTCCTGATTTAACAAAAAAATTACATTTTTCTGGATTTAAAGCAACTGAATTTTGTCTGCATTTCTGGAAACATTTTTCCAAACACTGTAAATGTTCCTGTTTTGTACTATAACACTAAAAGTCATCCATAAACTTTCATAAATCTAAAGGTATTCACGAAAGGTATCCGTTATAATTCTTTGAAACGTAAAGGGTGCATTACATAAAGCCAAAAGGCATAACCCTATAGGCATAGGCACCCACGGACTTATAAAAGCGGTCTTATGTTGATCTGCTGGAGCTACCATCACCTGATTATATCCTGAAAAGCCATCCATAAAGGATAACATTTCATGGCCTGCGACATTATCCAGCATTTCCTCTGTGAAAGGAATAGGAAAGATATCCTTAGTTGTAACATCATTTAGCTTTTTATAATTGACACACACTCTTAGCTTCCCATTCTTTTTAGGGACGATCACGAGTGGTGACAACCATTGCGCTCCTTGTATAGGATATATAAAGCCAACCTTCAACAGTTTATCAATCTCCTCTTTCACCAATTTAGCATAGTTAGATTCATCCTGTATGCACTTTGTTTAGCCGGTTGGCATCCGGCAATAATTGAATAGTGTGCATACATATCTCTGGTGGTATTCCTTTAAGATCCTGATAGGACCATGCAAATACATCCTTGTATTTGGCTAACAACATCAATCCTTTATCCTAAAATCCAGATCCAATCCTTGAGCTATATTTAAATATCTTAGGTTCCATTTCTGTACCTATATTAACTTGCTCTAAAGGATCGTTCGTGTAGATATATGTATATTCAGCAGGTTGTTCCTGCAAATTCATTTCATAAGGAACAGACTATAAAATTTTTCCTACAAGCCCAGATTGTTCTGTTCTTGTTCCTTTTGAAAGATGCTTTTTCTTTCCTTCAGAATAGCATATAAATCAATCTCTGCAAGAGCTTTTAGATCAGGATATGTTTTTAAAATTTGCTCTTCCTCCTGATCATCCAAGCCTCGCACCCAATCATACCCTTCCAATGCAACTGGCCGATCCTTCTGTGCTAAGTATCCCTTAGCATAAGTATGAATATCGACCTTCAAGTCACCTTCTTCTATTGTCATTTTCCTGAGCCCCAATCTTGCACCGCCTGGGCCACTTTAAGCCAAGGTCGTCCTAACACATAGTATGTTGCATCCTGTCCTTCCATTCGTAGGACAATTAAGGATATTTTGTATTTAAGTCCTTTAACGAATATAGTGACCGCTCTCACAATGCCCAATGGCCTTACACTTCGTTGATCAGCCATTTTAAGGTTAAATGGAGCCGGTTGGATAGGTCCTAAACCCATCCTTTTACATTCTCCTTCCTCAATAAAATTCACACATGAACCTCCATCTATTTAATACTCTCTTTAACTTATTCCTTCCCACATATACTGTGATGCAAGGAACATGTCCATCATAATCACCTTCATACAGTACTTCCTTATCCATTTTACAAACTGTATATCCTTCACGTGAAGGTGATGTTTGCTGAACTAAACTTAATGCATTTAATATCTGGTTTCTTATGTAAGGAGCTACCTTTATCAACTGTCCAAGCGTAATCTTTATCTCCTGATTTATAGCTTGGTGATACATGGAGTCCATTGTTTTATCATGTAATGGTAATAATGAAAAACTTTGTTCACCTTTATCTATATCACCTTTATCTGTACCTTGATTCGTTATCAGTCTGACTTTCTGGTCAGAATCCTGCTCCTGCTTGCTTACATTTTCCTGTAACCAGCTCTCCTTCTTGTTAAGAGTAGTAACTACCTCACCTTCTCCATAACAAGAGGATTCCTTCTTCTTCTCTTGAAGAGCTATATGCTCTTACCACGGGTGGATACTCGTTCTTTTCCTCCTCTATTTGAATAAGCCGTGTTGTAGGCTGCACATTAGTCGTTTTGGTGGAAGTAGGAGGTTGTACATTCCGCCTTGGACATTCCCTAGAGATATGTCCTGTTTCACCACATGTATAACAAACCTGGGAAGGAAAATTCCTACCCTGTGGTCCTTGTTTATCATTTCCTTGGTTATAGGAATCATTTCTGCCTCTTTGACCTTGATATGGTCTTTCCTCTCCTCTATATTGCCTATCATTTCTTTCAGGATAAGGTCTATCATTTTGCCACGCCTTATATGGACCATTTCTTCCTGCATAATACCTTTCTTCTCTAATTTCATAAGGATTATCATTCCTTCTGTCATAAATATCCAGTATTCCTATTTTGATAAGGAACTTCATTCCTTCTGCCATATATATTGTTCCTGTTCTCATAAGGAACAACATTATCATTCCTCTCATTGCCACGGTTCCTATTAGATGGGAACCTTCTAGGAGGTGGACGTTCATCCATTCTCCTTCTCTCTCTATACTAGCCACATTCTGGTTCAGAAAATGTTGTCACAACCCGATACAGGATACAGGATGCAGGATACAGGTTTCCGGATACAGGATACAGGATGCAGGATTTCGGATACAGGATACGGGTTACAGGATATGCCTGCAGGATATTCCTACAGGATATTCCTACAGGATATACCTATAGGATATTCCTATAGGATATGCCTATAGGATATGCTACAGGATATGCCTAGAGGATAAGGGACACTATTCTTAGCTCATGACTAGATTAGACTCATGACTAGATTAGCTTGGAGTTGTGAGCATAAAAGCTCCGACCTAATTGTTGTACAATCAGTTACTATCAACACCAGTCTTCTACGAATTTCTTGTTCTTGTCTTGTCTTGTCTTGTCTTGCTCCTTTGCCTCCTGCTCTTGTCTCTCTGGATCCTATCCGTTCCTGTTCTGCTCCTGATCCTGTCCTGCTCCTGATCCTGTCCTGTTCCTATTCTGCTATCTTGCTCCCGGATCCTATCCTGTCCGTCCTGTTCCTGAGTCAAGCCTTCCTGTTCCCGGAATCCTACTTGCTTCCTGGTTCCTGGATCGTGGCTTGACAGTTTGATAGTAACTGCTTTCATAGCTCTTCGTTTCCTAGCTACTTTTTTTTCCTTGATTCTTTTCCTTCGTTTTTCTCCTTTCTTTCTTTCATAAGATCATGGCTGATTTTGAGCACTTTCAACGCGAGCACCAAATGTTGCTTCATGAGCTGGCCACTTTGCGCCAAGTGGTCACCGATTTGCAAGGCTCCACCCATGCGGCACATGCAGCTGCTGATGCATCCTCCAAGGCTGCTGCGCAGGCTCTCTCTCAGGCATCGGTGGTTCCTTCTTCATCGAACTTTTCTCCGGAGCCGAAGATCAGCATGCCAGAGAAGTTCAGTGGCAACCGTGCCGATTTCCAAGGTTTCCTGAATCAGATCCGGCTCTTGATCCGCATGCAACCACGCCGCTACTCGACGGATGCACAAAAGGTTGGCCTTTTGGCATCCTTACTAAGTGGATCTCCACGAGCTTGGGTTGCTCCCTTGCTGGAGCGTGACGACCCATTGATGGAGACTTTGAAGGTTTCGTGGCTGCCTTTGAAGCCTGTTTTGGAGATCCTGATAAGTACCGTTCTGCATGCACAAGTTACGGAGGCTCACACAAGGATCCAGACCAGCTTCAGTTTATGCATCCGAATTCCAGCAATTGTGCACAACATTCCATGGGACGAGACTGCATTGATCGAACACTTTCGTTTTGGGCTGAGGGATGATGTGAAGGACCTTCTCCTTACATTACCGGATGCTCAAACGTTAGCGGAGATCATGCAACAGGCCGTTCGCTGCGACAACCGTTTGTTCGAGCGCCGTCAGGAAAAATTCCGTCAGCAGTTCCTGCCAACGAATCCTGTAGCCGTAGCACATGTTCCTACGACACCTTCTGGAGCAGTTCCTATGGAGGTTAACAAATCCAAGCGTGGCCCACTTTCAACTGCTGAGAAGCAACGTCGTCGGGATGAGAACCTATGCTTGTATTGTGGTGCAGCAGGACACAAGGTGGCGGAATGTCCTAATAAAGCCAGAAGTTCAAGACGCGTGAAGCCGAAGCTGAAGTTCAGTCGGAAAACTTCAATGTCCACTTCGTCTAGGAGCCGCGAAGTTGGACGTAGGTGCAGGCTCCATTGGTGCTGCTCATACCATTCCATCACTCAAGTTTCCTGTACACATTCGCCTCAATAATCGAGAGCTCAAGGAGTTTGCCCTGTTAGACACTGGTGCAAATGCATGTTTCATGGATGACACTTTTGCAGCTCAGCATGGCATTCCGGTGGTGAAGTTGAAGCGTGCAATTCCTGTAGAGGTGGCCGATGGTCGTTTGATTGCTTCTGGCGCAGTTACCCACGCTACCACACCTCTCTCTTGCAGTCATGGCATTCAACTGTTCATTTCCTTCAACTTGATCAAGACTCGGTCGACTCCCATCATTTTTGGCATGCCATGGTTCGTTGTTGCAAATCCGCAGATCGACTGGAGGTCTAGGACGCTCACGTTTTCCTCTCCAGCAGCCAGGATCAATCCTGTACCTTCCTGCGTGCAGGATACATCCTTGGTGTCTGAGGCAGTACAAGCTACAGGATTGACCGTGCCTGTTCCTGTACCAGTGTTGAAGACTCTTCCTCGACAGGATTCACCTCATGTCAGTTCCTCAGCACATCCGCAGGTTCTCTCCACTCCTGTAAGTTTGCGGATTCCTGTACAGGGTTCTTCCAATCCTGTATCAGTGTCGAAGGTTCCTCCTCAACAGGATCCACCTCCTGTTGGTTCGTCAGCACACTCACAGGCCTCCTCACTCCTGTGCAACCACGGACTTCTGTACAGGATTCTTCCAATCCTGTACACTCGTCAACATCCACACAGGTTTCTCCCAATCCTGCCTCCTTTTGTTACTCTTCCTCTGTTCCACCCCCCAAGATCCTTCCTCTTTTTCAGTCACAACTCCCTCCTGCTCCTCTCCGAGTTCTTACCACTACCATGCATGAACTTACCACTGATCCTGCTCCTTTCCACCTTTTTGCCTTTCAAGTAACTCCTACGTCCTCTTCTACCTTTCCTGTGTCTGACTCTCCTGTTTTTCAATCTCCTTCGCCTACTCCTTCTTCTCTCTCTTCTCCTTCTCTCTCTCTTTCTACCATCCAAGTACCACGACTTTAAGGACGTTTTTGACAAGCACAAGGCTACAGTTCTTCCTGTTCACAGGTCCTACGACTGTCCTATTGATCTTGCAGAAGGAAAGACCCACCGTTCGGACCGATTTACGCATTGTCACCCACAGAGTTGGAGGTTCTTCGCCAGTACATCGAGGACAACTTGGCATCCGGCTTCATTCGTCACTCAAAGTCCCCTGCAGGAGCGCCAATCTTCTTTGTCAAGAAGAAGGATGGGAGCTTACGTTTGGTTGTGGACTACAGGGGTTTGAATCAAGCTACCATTCGGAATCGGTACCCGTTGCCATTGATCCCGGAACTTCTCGATCGGCTGCGAGGAGCAAAGGTGTTCACGAAGATCGACTTACGAGGGGCCTACAACCTTGTACGGATTCGTCCCGGCGATGAGTGGAAGACTGCCTTTCGTACAAGGTATGGACACTTCGAGTACACGGTGATGCCTTTCGGCCTTACCAATGCCCCAGCCGTGTTCCAACACATGGTGAACGACATCTTTCGTGACTTCTTGGACCAGTTTGTGGTGATCTACCTCGACGACATTTTGATTTTCTCCAAGGACCAGGCGGCACATGACAAGCATGTACGGTTGGTTCTACAGCGGCTTCGTGAGCATGGCTTGTATGCGAAGTTGGAGAAGTGTTTTTTCGATAGGGATTCTGTGGAGTTCTTGGGCTACATCGTCTCTCCTGCTGGCGTTTCCATGGACATGCACAAGGTGAAGACCATCGTGGAGTGGGAGAGGCCCAAGTCTGTACGAGATGTACAATGTTTCCTTGGCTTTGCAAACTTCTACAGGCGATTCATACAGGACTTCTCCAAGCGTGTACTTCCACTCACGGAACTCACCAAGCGCACAGAGGTTTTCTCTTGGTCGACAAGGCGGAACATGCATTCACAACACTCAAGGACACCTTCACGACAGCTCCGATTTTAGCACATCCTGATCCTTCTCGTCCTTTCTTCGTTGAAGCAGATGCCTCGGATTTTGCAGTAGGATCCGTCCTATCGCAAGTTGGAGAGGACAAGTTGCTTCATCCTGTAGCTTTTCACTCTCGTAAGTTCCTGTCGGCGGAGATCAATTACGAGATTCATGACAAGGAACTCAAGGCCATTGTGGATTCGTTTGAGGAGTGGCGGCATTTCCTGGAAGGTGCTGCACATCCTGTACAAGTTCTTACGGATCACAAGAACCTGGAGTACTTTCAAACGGCTCGAGTTCTCAGTCGGCGACAGGCTAGGTGGGCGAGTTCCTATCACGTTTTGACTTCGTCATCGTCTACAGGCCCGGTTTTCGGAATGGCAAGGCGGACGCATTGTCTAGGCGCTCTTACCTTGCACCAAGCCCGGGCGATCCTGCATTTGACTGTCAAAGGCAAGTGTTGTTGGGTCCTGATCGATTCCGGCTTGCGGCACTGCAGGTTCATCAGGCTCCAGCAATTCAACACTCCTACAGGACGTCCGTTCGCAGTTGGCTACAGACGACTTGGCAAAGAATGTGTTCTCACACATTCATCCTGACGTTGCAAGTTCCTCTTCCTCCAGTTCCCGTCCAGACTACAACCTGTTCACCATACAGGATGGACTCCTGTACCGGGAAGGTCTCCTGTACGTTCCTGTTGGTGTTTGCAGGACTCGTGTGGTACAGGATTGTCATGATACCCCGGCTACAGGACATTTTGGTGTGGCCAAGACAGTTGAGTTGGTGACTCGCAACTATTGGTGGCCTGGGTTGCGAGGTTTTGTGGAAAGGTTTGTACGGAGTTGTGACACCTGCAACAGGTCGAAGATGCCTCATCATGCACCTTCTGGTCTTCTTCGTCCTCTTCCTGTTCCTTCTGCTCTCTTGGAGATCCATTTCTATGGATTTCCTCACAGATCTTCCTCCTTCTCGTGGATTCGATGCAGTTCTTGTGGTGGTTGACCGTTTCACCAAGCAGGCTCATTTCCTACCCTGCAACAAGACAGCTACAGGTCAGACAACTGCCGAGTTGGTGATCCGTGAGGTGTTCCGACATCATGGTCTTCCTGAGAGCATTGTTTCCGATCGAGGTCCACAATTCATGTCCAAGTTTTGGCGAGAGCTTCTTCGGAGTCTACAGGTTAAAGCGGATCTTTCTTCAGGATATCACCCGCAAACTGATGGACAGTCAGAACGCACAATCCAGACCTTGGAGCAATATCTTCGCTTCATCAGTTACCAACAGGATAATTGGTTGGACCTTCTTCCTATGGCGGAGTTTGCCTACAACAACTCCATTCACGCATCTACAGGCCAGACACCTTTCTTTGCTCTTACAGGCCACCATCCACGTTTTGACTTTGCTTCTCCTGCTTCTCCTTCTTCCGCTCCTGCAGTACAGGATCGTCTCCAGCATCTTCGTCAGGTACAGGATGATCTCCGGGTTCATCTTCAGCAGGCACAGGAACGGTACAAGCATCATGCTGATGCCCATCGTCAGCCGGCACCTGCATACAAGGTTGGTGATCTCGTGTGGCTTCTTCGTCGACACATTCGCACCAACAGGCCTTCTTCTAAGTTGGATTTTCAACGATTGGGCCCTTACAGGATCGTGGCGGAGGTAAATCCTGTAGCTTTCCGACTCGAGTTACCATCCACGGTGAAACTTCATCCTGTGTTTCACACCTCCTTGTTGGAGCCGTATCATCCTTCTTCTCTTCCTGGTCGTGCTTCTTCTCCTCCCCTCCTGTGGTCATTGCTGGTGAACCTGAGTACGAAGTTGCAGCCATCCTTGATTCTCGTCTTCATCGTCGCCAACTTCAATACTTGGTGGATTGGAAAGGTTATTTGCCTACCGATCGCACTTGGGAACCTGCATCCAACTTACTCCATGCTTCTTCCAAAGTTGCTGCCTTCCATCGGCATTATCCTGCTAAACCAGGTCCTACGACTCGTGGAACTCGTCCTTAGGGAGGAGGTGCTGTCACAACCCGATACAGGATACAGGATGCAGGATACAGGTTTCCGGATACAGGATACAGGATGCAGGATTTCGGATACAGGATACGGGTTACAGGATATGCCTGCAGGATATTCCTACAGGATATACCTATAGGATATTCCTATAGGATATGCCTATAGGATATGCTACAGGATATGCCTAGAGGATAAGGGACACTATTCTTAGCTCATGACTAGATTAGACTCATGACTAGATTAGCTTGGAGTTGTGAGCATAAAAGCTCCGACCTAATTGTTGTACAATCAGTTACTATCAACACCAGTCATTTCTACGATCATTCTTGTTCTTGTCTTGCTCTTGTCTTGTCTTGCTCCTTTGCCTCCTGCTCTTGTCCTACTCCTGGATCCTATCCGGTTCCTGTCCGCTCCTAAATCCTGTCCTACTCCTGATTCATGAGGTCCCAGTTTCTATTCTGCTATCTTGCTCCCGGATCCTATCCTGATCCTGGATCCGTCCGTTCTGAGTCAAGCCTTCCTGTCCTGGAATCCTACTTGCTTCCTGGTTCCTAGATCGTGGCTTGACAATGTGTGCAGTTCCGGGCTACATGTCCTTCCTTTCCGCAAATTTGGCATGTAGGCAATTGCAGCCTACATTCCTCCACCGTATGGCCCGAATTGTTACATTTAGTACACCATACTTTTTCCTTTAACTCCTCTTTAACTGTCATTCCTTTTAAAGTTTTCATCATTTGAGCCAATGCTTTCTCATCTATAGGATATTTTCGAACTTTTACTACATCAGCTTCCTCTTCCTCTTCATCAGAGGATTCTTCCTTTCTTCTATATATTTTCAACTTTCCTTCTGCAATCTTTTCTATCTGCCTTCCTTCTCTTCTCATATATTTTTAATTGATTAATGAGATCCTCTCTATCCTTTTCATTGATAGTTAAGGCTAAATCTCTGTATGGTTTTAGCAACCCTTGCTTATACCATTGCAATAAGGCATCCATCTTTACATATGCCTTACACTTTTTCTCATGTTTCTTAAAACGGTGTGTATATTCATCTATCTTTTCTGTTTTGCCCTGAAGGATAGTACTTAGCTTCTCTAAATGTTCCTCCGGCAATTCCTCCTTTCTAAAATATCCTTAAATGCATCAGTAACCTTCTGATAATCCTCTTGACTTCCTTTTCTAAATCATAATACCAGTCAAAGGCATTTCCTTTCAATGTATGTGGAATATAAGCAGCCTTTCTGCATCCGTCACCTTATACAGTTTATTACCTCTTCAAACTGTTGTAAGTGCCTTTTCGGATTTTCCTTCTTTCCTGCAGAGAATGTGGGATACATCACCGTACCCCCAACATTCCCGGGAAAAGTGCCATATTTGTAATAATCCTTTGCTCTGGTGTATTTCCTCTTACACCTTCCTCCCTTCCTCTTCGGGAGTTCTCAGGAGATCCTTCTCCTTGCAATCTCGGTTTATGAATAGGCACCCTTCCCTCACTGTTTCCTCTAAACCAGCTGTTTGATACTACCTCCAATTCTCTGGATCAGCCTCAGATTTCTATATTGTTTCTGCAATATCCCTACTATCTTGCCAAGGATTTTGACGTCTAGTTTCGTCAGTTTCAGGTTGCTGTTGGGCAGCCACTCTATTGGCCTGCCTTTGGTTCCTCTGATCAGCTAGGCTGAATCAGGACGATGATTCCTCCACGGTTCCATTCATTTCCTTCTCTTTTACACATCTGGCTCTACACCTTCCGAGCCTTTTTCAGAATGAGATTTATCTTTTAGCCTCTTTCTCAATGAATGCTAAACTGCAATGGCGAAATCCCTCCGTGGTCGCCAATTGTTAAACAGGAAAGGGCTCTCTGCCTCACCTTTTCCTATTTAACCTGTTTCCTTCACGCAGACAGGAACCTTTCATACAACGTACAGGAAAGGCTACACCCTTTCCTTTCTCAACTCTCACTATATCTGTATATATATATCAGACTTCTCCCAGTGCCACTATGACTGGTCTCCAAAGTCAAGGGCAAGAACGGATTTTGGCTATTGCCTTGTTAGATCCATTCATTGAATAAACACACACACACAAGATTCTCTAATATGCACCTTCATTACTAACATGATACAAAAGACAAAGTGTAGAGAACCTTTATCTCCTGCTAAAACTTCAAAATGGAGACCCTTCTCCTGTTAGAACTTCTTGTGGAGACCCTTCTGGAGACTCCTTCTCCTTTGCCTAACTACTCTTAACTACCCTTCCTCCTCGCCACGTCATCCTTTTCCTTTACGAGATTTCCTTTCCTTTTCCTTTTCCTTTTCCTTTTCCTTTTCCTTACTCACCTTTTCCTGTAAGGATTTTCCTCCTTCACAGCCTTTTTTTCCTCTTTCTTACACACCTTTTCCTCTCGTAAGGATTTTCCTCCTTCATAGCCTTTCTTTCCTTTTCCTTACGCACCTTTTCCTCTCGGTAAGGATTTTCCTCCTTCATAGTCTTTCTTTCCTTCCATGCTTACTACAGACCTTCCTACCCTTATTCTCTACAGTAGGATGTCCTATACTCCTAATATTTTACCTTTAACAAGGTTGACAAGTTTGTCAAGTTAGTTCCCTTGGGGAAGAATGTGAACGCATCCGAGCTAGGTACGATGTATTTACAACATGTATTTCTTATTCATGGATTCCAAATAATATTGTAAGTGATTGGGACTCCAAATTTACTTCTAGCTTTTGAAGAGGCTTTTCTAAGTGCATGGAAGTGAAGCTTAAGCTGTGTAGTGGAGATCATCCCAAAACAAATGGGCAAATAGAGAGGGTGAACCAAGTTCTGGAAGATATGCTAAGGTGCATTATTAACCATAATGAAGACAAGTGGGATAAGTATATGCCATTACTCGAGTTTGCTTATAATAACAGCCAGCACAATGGTATTGGAATGAGTCCGTACTATGCTATGTTTGGATGGCATCCAAGACAGCTTTTGAGCTAGGGTTAGCAAGTAAAAAGGCTCAAGACAACATGGATGAGGAAGCTAAGAGATCTAAGGTGTTGAGCTTGAGAACATTTAGAGTTTGTGCAAGAAGAACCTACAAGCAGCTCAGAGCCGAGGGTGAAAACTATACATTCTTGAACAAAACATGCAAGCAGCAAAATGGGAGATTATGTATATCTTTGAGTGGTATTTGCCACACTTGTAAGGTAGAACACTATTGTGGCCTTATGGAAGGAACACAATGATAAGTTGTGTCCTAAGTACTCAAGTCCTTATGAGATTCTGGAGTGTATCGGTAAGGTGGCATATCGACTACGACTGCCAAAAGGAGTGAGGGTGCACCTAGTGTTTCATGTTAGCCAGTTAAAAAGAGTACTCACAAGGAACGAGTCTCAGGTAGATTCTTTATGGATGTACAAGGCTAACAATAGAAGACCAGTTGAGTAATTTATACTGCTTTTGAAGACAAGGACTTGCAAATGGGGGAGGATTGTTATGTCCTGTATAACGAATCAAAGAATATTCCCCAAAAAGGTAAAGCTAGAATATTCCTTAAGGGCTATACCTAGATCTAGGAGAATTAAGGAAGACACCCTAATATTGAAAGTCTTTTGGAGAGCAGCATGTGGAGACTAGAGACATCTTGGGGGAGGTCGGGTAGTTTTATGAGGGTCTCTAATTTGTACATATTGTGCTTAACATGTATCTAATGCATTGCAAATGAGAGATAGGCCATCGCATGAGTTTGTTATTGTAAAGTTGAGAAGCCATGATCATGATTTCTTTGACAATCACACCAACAAGGTAATAGCTGGCTTCTCATTGTAACAACATCATATAATTGGCATAAAACAATTGATCCATAGCCAAGGACAATGTTTATTATATTAAGTAGTTGGATTTTCTTTGTAAGCCACTTGTAAGGACAATGTTTGTTATATTAAGAAGTTGGATTTTCTTTGTAACACTTGTTACAGTCCCAACAATTTGTTGTGTGGTGATAGCAAGAATCGATATAATTGAGAAGTGATTTTGAAGTCCAAACTCACATGAATGTGAGGTCATGATGGCAGTCTCTGAATTGGTTGTTAAACATCTATTTCAGCTTGAAAACCCATTATTAATTATTGTTGGTTATCAATAAGAGCTCCAATTCTAACTTTGCAACCTCGGTAGGTACAATGTTGGTACATAAGAGAAAATCGTAAATGAATGTAATTAATCGGAATTGAAACCGCATGTAGCATATGTATAGAGTTTAATATGCTTTGTTCAACTTGTTTCCCATGTGCTCGAAGAACCAAGGAGCATGTGTATTTAATTCTTTATTTCTTAGAGCAAAGAGTTGTCTACAAAGCTACATGTTTTTGTTTGTGGATGCTTTACTCCTATGCTTATCATATTCTATTTTGACCTTTTGCACACACTTGCCCTCAAAGTTTTAAAGAAACAAATGAGAAGATGTTTCAACCAGAAGATTCAAAACACATCAATAGTAAACTAAGTACAATTTTTTCATCAAAGACAACTATTATGCCAACTGGCCGTCCACTAGAGAAGCCGAAATAAGGCCCACTTTCCACTAGTGGGTGGTTATTTGGCCCTTGGTAAATTAAAAAAAAATGCCACATCATTAATAATAATTACCATCGTGGTTTACATTAGAGTGGTTAATTTAATTAAAAATTAAATTACCAGTGAGTAGTTTTTACTTAACCGTGGTTACTGAGGTTTTTTTTTATTAATTAGGGTTGTTAGGCTACCCTAGATTGCTGAAGATATGAATACATTCAATATACACATGTTATAAAAAGTAATGCATATTGTTCTATATGTGTATTATATAACCATGTTTGCTATATGAGAGAATATCTACGTTCATATGTGTGCACCATGTTCACTTATGTTCATACACACACACACACACACACACACACATGTTTGTGTGGGCATGTTGTACTACTATATAGCACTTACATAAAAGTGGAGAACAATCAAATTAAGATTCATGTATATACATATATTTTCAAAAATGATACATATATAATTGATATAAATCAAATATATACATATAAAAAACAATGCATATTGTACATTGTGTGTATAAGAACCATGTGCAACTATCTATTTGTGTGGGTGTGAGGTTTCTTTATATACCATCTATTGTAAAGACTTAAGAATAAATTACATGAGAAAGATAAAAAATATAAATGTATTAATGAATAACCTTTGTCATACTCATATATACAAAGTATATGCATGTATTAATTGTAATAAATGATGTAGTGATTCATGTGTATATTAAATATTTAACCTATAAACATAAATCATAATTTTTCAATTAAAGTCAATGTTCTCTCCATATATATATTAAGTTATATATTTTTCCAAGTATCTTCAACTGAGATCCATTGGATGTTCCCCACACTCATGTAATATATGTGTCAGAGTTTTAACCTAAAGGGCCAACACGTGGTAACACGTGGTTGCTGAGTGGCCATCTGTGTGAGCAATGTTAAGTCTTCTAAGATGACCCCAAGAGTCTGATTCATATGCCTAATTAGGCAGAAGACTCAGAGTCCTACTCTAAATCTCCTAAAATGATTATCCCTCGAACCCTAAAGGATAACCTAAATAGACTTTAGGATCCTATCCCAGTAGACTAGACGGGCTTTAAGGAGATGTGCCTTACACATACCCCTGTGACAGAGCTAAAGCATCATCACTTACCCCTTGAGGAATCACCCTCATCTAAGCCACAACTAACCCCTAAGGGTTTGAGTGGCCAAGTCAAACCCTAGACCTAGGGCTAATACTTAATGAAGACATAAGTGTGTGCTGTAGGGAAACACGAGTGTTCTACTAAGCAAACTTTTCAAAGCTAGGTTCGGATAACTCTAAGTATATGACCTTGTGAGTGCCTCACAAAAGGGCTCTTTCTAATGAACTTAAATTGTTCAACCCTTATATCCCAAGGAGAACAACCCCTAGCCAAGTGTGCCAAAAGTACACCTAATTATGAGACTTAACCTCCCTTGAGTTGATGCTCAAGGATTAACACCATGGTCTGAGTACAAGCATGCATGTTTGCTAAAGTATTCAACCTCTTGGCGACAAACCTATGACACAACCCTAAAGGGTGTGCCTCAAGCATTGTAACCGTGTGTCACCAAACCTAATGTCACATCTTTATGTGACACTATCTCCCACAATGTGAGTTATCATGCCATAACCCCTTGGATCCAAGAGTTACATCAAGTGCCACAAACGTGGTTCCTAAATGCCAACTCTAGAACCCCTTTATGGATCCTCAAGAACTCGGTAAGGAAAACCTGTCAGCCAAGATCCCACGCCCACAGTTGGACTAGGACACGAATGTGCCCTACTTAATTGGAATGCTACTCTTAGCTTGACATAAAGGAGGAGGTTGGAGACAAGCCTCAATCTTTAACCCTTGGAACGTGCAGTCTAATAAGACCTCCCAGGCATGGATGCCAAAGTTAAGTGTAGGTTACCCCAAAGGTGGGACGTACCCCTATTATCTGAAAGTCGAGGCGGCATAACAGAGGGTTGTGCCTTGACGACATAAGCTAGAGCTTGACCTGGTAGAAAAATAACTAGCTTTATCAGGAACCTAGGAACTCTCCTACTACATACTTTACCTTATTTATGTGACAGAGCCCCTTTTCCTATATGTGTAAGTGGGGGCATGGAATTCCAACCCCTTAATTAATTAGATGAGCTTACGTTTAACCTAACCCTTACCCTAAACCCTACCTGAGGGGGTGGGGATTTTAGGGCATGGGTTAGGGCAACCCTAGGGGTTCTTAACCCTATTTAACATGCTGAACTCATCTACACTAATCAAAAAATTTAACTGGGACATCAAAATTGAGGGAGAGTTTTTTAAATGGAAGTGCTAGCTTCGCCTAGAGTTTCTTACAAATACCTAATGACACCTGGCCGGACCATCACTAGATACTCAAGTGTACTAAGCAAGTTGTTTCTTCTACACTTAGGGCATATAGTAGGTAACAATAGTCAACCTTCAAAGTAAAGGGTCGAGTCATAATAAAAACTATGACACACTCCCCACCTTTAAAAATGTCAATGTCCTTGTTGACGTCCAACTCCAAGACTAGATAATGTTAGAGAAAATTAACCAAAATTAACATATCGCTCTATGTGGAGTTAGCCAAAATTCATATAATTTTTATTTCCCCCCCTCCCCCCTTGCATTATGCAAAACTAAGTACTTCAGAACCATCATTCACTGAATCATAAATTCAGCTATCGGAGGCATCACCTATGACATGAAGTCATTTGGAGACCTTTTGCACGTCTACAAAGTCTGTCACATGATGCAAAAACATAATAGTTAATTTCTTTACTTAATTAGAATTTATATCAAAGGCCTTTAGTTAATGTTGACTGTTGGCCCCTAGGTTAAGAAGAAATAAAGCCTTTGCCTTATTTCTTAATTTTTAACATACTTGACAACCTTGTCGTCAAGCACCATCTCAAATGCTTAAACTAGCGCCTTCACGTTTCTTAGATTTTTCAATAGTTCCACATCTCCACAGGTTATAGTATTATAGCCTTACATTTCTACATCCCTTGGTGTCTCTCATTACCCCTTACATAAGGATTTGCTACTATACCTATCCGCTATTAATGTATAGCTATGCTAGACTAGGTATGAGACATTTATTAGAATCAAGCTATTTTTCGATATAAGAGTACTATTTTCAAAACTTTAGTCTTTGTAGACAATAAGATCCCACCAACCTGAAATTAGCTCATCCACTTGATGTGTCATTGATATAGCTTCATTTTCAATGGTGTCATGACCCGATACATGATGCAGGATACAAGATACGGGTTATAGGATATGCTATAGATATACCAGGATATAGGATATACCTACATGATATTCCTACAAAATATGCCTACAGGATATGCCTGAAAGATATTCCTACATGATATACCTATAGGATATACCTACAGGATATGCCTAGAGGATAAGGGTCACTATTTTTAGCTCATGACCAGATTAGACTCATGACCAGATTAGCTTGGAATTGTGAGTATAAAAGCTCTAACTTAATTGTTGTACAATCAATTACTATCAACACTAGTCTTTCTATGATGAATCTTGTCTTGTCTTGTTCATTGCCTCCTACTCTTGTCTTGTTCCTAGTTCCTAGTTTCTATCCTGCTCCTTGTCCTGCTTCTGAGTTAAGCTTCCTTGTTCTCGGAATCCTGCTCACTTCCTTGTTCCTGAATCGTGGCTTGACAATGGGAATCAAATTCAAGTCAAATCCACAATCAAGTGTCATAGTACTAATATTCACTTTTTGCAACTGATGTTGTACTCTTTAATAACACCAACCAGTTCAAGGAACATATATAAGCTAATATACCTTTCTATCAATTTAATGTGGAAACCAAAAAACTCAACTTATATCTAGTGACTCAATCGACAATCTCTAGATATCACAAGTCTCAACTAACCTATTCTTATTGTATTCATTCTCCAAAGAGCACAACATACTAAATGCCATTCAATAATTCCTAACTCCCTATCTCACTAAGTTCAACATACCAAATTTCAAAACATAGTTTTTACGATAAGAGTCTCCCTAAACTTGTAATATTGCAAGCCTTCATAACATTATATTCATTTCCAACTTTTAAACTTATTATGTAAATGTGCTCAACATACTAACTAGTGTTTTGACAAGCATCTTTTTAAATTAATCCTTATTCCATAAATAGGTGCAATTTTGATATTGATACTCTCAATCTGATAAGGATCGTTTTAACATTCAAATCCTAAGTTTACTAACTAATTGTTACATTAGCGAATATAACCTTACAATCGTATCAATTTATCGAAATTCTACAACTATAATATGGACATGGTCTTATTTTATATGAACCAAACTTCAATTTTAAGATGAAAATATAATGCTATTTCAGTATTCTAAGGAATTGTTTAGAGACTAAGAGGAATTATGAACTAGTGTTTGGTTCATTTAATTGATTTAGTAAAATATTATCTTCCACATTAATGTTATTATGACACCAAAGCACCACACTAACTTCATGTTTTAGTTATATGTCATAATTCAACAGATCTCACCAAACATGAATAAGATATCTTGGTTCAGTATGTTGAACTAAGATATACTATTCATTCTTGACACCTAGCAATCCACAAAGTACCACATTGCTCTTTAAGCAATGTATTGCAATTAACTTGAAAACACATTTCAAGTTGCAACATTAAGGTACTTGCCTTACCAAAATGTCGAACTCAGATTCGCTTGAGTCTTTATATTTCATGACCATGGTCACCTCATGTGATATAACCAAGTCTTAATATTGAATGCTTCAAACTCAATAAGACAAGAGATATCATGCTATACTTTGCCAAGTCATTTATAATCAATCTTAAAAAACTGTCACAAATACTTTCAAAGTCCAAAATATAAATATCTTAATAAATGAGGTGATAGGAAACCTCATATTCTCGAACTGGAGATTGAATCATATGCTAAGGACTTTTGATTATGATCTTCAAGAAGGGACATCATTTTCTTGAGCTAATCTCACCATTCAGTATCATACTTTCATGAATATTGAATTAAACTCAAGGAACACCATCAAACCTTGAGTCAAGAAAAGTTCCACTTTCTTATATTTCAAGAATTAAAGATACATACTTTATATGTTCTCTAAGTGTTCACATTTGCGACCATGATGCATAGTCAAGAAACCATCTTTTGAATAATCATATTTAACTCTAAAATGAAATCGATATTAAAAACCAATACCAACTTCTAATTCCTATCGAATACCAATTGTCTTAAGGAGGTACATACACTTAAACCTCCAAAATGTATATCCAACTAGCTTCCGGCTCATTGACACACCAAACATAACTTATCAAACTCAGCAAGTTTTCTAACTTAGTTGATAAGCTGAGTGGAGAACCTTTAACTTCTTGTTAATCAAGGAATAACCTTTTTGTTCAAGAGCTTTTTCCATATTGCAAACAATATTAAGCTTAAAGAGCTAACAATAAAATTGCACAAGTGTGCGCCGAATGCCTTCACTATGCAAATCCTTCAATACTCAATAAACCGAAAATGTAAACATATGCTTTCAATATTTTTGTTTCTAGTAGGTCACCAAATTCTACCAATGAGAACATGGAATCCTTAAGCTATTATCCCAAGTCTTTCTCGTGATCTCATATGAGATACAACTTTAAATGAGTTAGCCAAGTTAGCTAACTTGAACACAGAGTGCGCTCTTACAACTAATTCAGATTTCATGTTATACTTTGTTCAAATCAAGGGACTTGAACTTAGTAAATTATTCTACTTAATGTTACTTGTAACTAGCGTCATTAGAATATTACGAACATCGGACAATACTTTGATTACATTGGATCTTCGAACCAACTGCTTAACATATCATTATATGTTAATATTCGACATGCACGTTGTAACTAAAATGGGCATGATACATGAAAATGGAATATAAAATAAATTGCTAATTAATACTTAAGTTTTAATTATTTATTAATTATTTTAAATTAATATATAATTAAGTCTTAAATATTAATTAATTAACAAATTAATCCTTCATTAACCGGAATATTCCTAAAATATCTGAAAATATTCATATTATTCTCCATTGTAAAAATATTTTACAATAATTAAAAAATACTTTCAAACATAATTACAAATGAAATCATTTCCTTATCAACTTGTTAATCTTTTTATAATTACTTTCGCCTTAACCATATAGAGAAATCTCTTATTTTGTTTAAATCATCACTCTTCGAATTAATCAAATCATTTTGGTTAATATCTTTATGTTGTTGCCACCACCTAATACTCTCACGAATGCAGTTAGGAGTTGCCATCCTTGTTAATACATAAGCTGTGATAAGAAGAGGAGTGCATAAAGGCTTATCTAAACAATGACGTTCCTTAATAATAATATTATAGAGCGCCCGGTAAATTCAAAATCACTAGAAATAAAAGCGTCAGGATATGTTTTATATAGTGGATATTGCTCACAAAAGTTTTCAAGATTCTTCATTCTGAGGCATGTATCCAAGCTCATCCATGGCATTAATATCAGAATATGGGTCAAAAGTGATTGGATGGATACAATTAATGTTTTTGGTTAAGCATAGTCTTTTGGAGAGTCGTTTACCACTAAGATATGTGCATTCTTCATTATTCTTTCTTTACCATTAACATATTCGCTGGTCAAAAATCCAATCTTTATGAATCACCTCTTCTACAACACTACAATATTTATTAAGCAAATTCAGCAGTGGTGTCAAATTGTGAAACTGCATGCATGACCAAATCCCACAAGTGCACCCATCTCCTTAAGCTTTTGAAAGAAACTGTCCAACCCCGAACGAAAAATGATATTATATTGAAATTTACCATGACAATAAATGAAATCACCATGTTTGATTTCTTTTTCTTTATCCTTAAGCCTTTGTAAATGAAGCAAAACACCATTGACATTTAACAACACAATATGACCATGGGTAACAAGGGGCAACATTGCCTCTTGAATGCTTTGCAACTCACTTGTTTGGTCCATTTCACATTTATTTTTAATGCTATGTTATTACTGATCCTTTTATTATTTACTTGTACATCATCCTTACAAGATTCAGATATTACAAGCGCTAAAGAAAGTGATTTAGGAACTGAAGGTAATAAAAATGGTGATGTAAAGACTGAAGTGGTCCCCATAGTAATGATGTTTTGAGCTGCATTATTATCCATTTGCTATATGAACTCTGTCATTCTGACATGTGGCACAAGAAATTTTTGCCACACCTCTCTCTTACCTCATGCCACTTCTGAAAATCCATGTTCTCAACCGTTTTATTACATCTGTAAAATGATAGTTAGCTGGCCTTATAATTACCAAGGTATATTATTTACCTTTTTAATCTTTGAGAATTTATTTTTTGTACAAATATAAACGAAATATATAAAAATGCATTATGTTACACTCATTTATAATTATTTGTCACTCTATCAACACATTATCAATGCTTCTTCGCTATTACCTTTTGAGTGAGGTGAATAATGTCTTAACCGCTTGGAAGCTCGTTCAAAATTTTGTGTTTCTTCTAGTTAAAGATCGTTCTCAGACTCCAACATTGAACCAAATTCCTCTTCAGAGCAATTGCTAAATACTCCTATATGGGTTTGTTAGGGTAGTCAGTTAAGAACCTCTCTATCTACTTGTTCAAATCCTCGACCATGGTCTTATCCTTTTCAATGGCAAACACACATGTATCCTGAAGGTAACACTTCAAGACGGATCCGCTAGTGCAATAGTAAAAAACCCATGCATCATTGTGCGGATCCCTGATCAATTTAACAATGCTCCATGTAGCTTGACTTATAATGTTTGGATAACAATGTAATACGTCCCTTTGATGGTGGTTCAGGCTCTTGGATTTAAAACAAATGCCTAGCTAGTCATTTAAAAGTTTGAAATTATTTAGTGTATTCCTAATAACTAAGCGAACAACCATATTAATACATCTGAAATCAGCATATTGGGGTGGCGGGATTAATCCCGCCACCACTTCAAGCATGTGTTTGTGTGACAAATAAAGAAATATAAAAAACTTATAAAATATATATAAACATGTGTATATATATACAATTGTGTGTGAGAGAGATATATAAAGAAATTACATATATACAAATACACACATACATATACATTCAAGAGAGAGATAAAGTAAATTATATATACACACACACACAGATACATACACATATAGTTTGTGTGTGTGTAAGAAATAAATAAATAAATTATATTATACAGATATGCACGTTGTAACTAAAGTGGGCATGATACGTGAAAATGGGAATATAAAAAAATTACTAATTAATACTTAAGTTTTAATTATTAATTAATCATTTAATTAATATGTAATTAAGCCTTAAATATTAATTAATTAATTAATTAATCCTTCAATAACCTTACTTAGTAAGGAATATTCCTAAAATATCTTAGAATATTCATATTATTCTAAAAATAGTTTACAATAATGAAGAAATACTATCAAACATAATTACAAATGAAATCATTTCTTATCAACATGTTAATTTTTTATAAATACTTTCTTCCTAACCATACAGAGAAATCTCCTCATTTTGTCTAAATCATCACTCTCCGGATTAATCAAATCATTTTGGTCAATATCTTGATGTTGTTGCCACCACCTAACACTCTCACGAATGCAATTGGGAGTTGCCATCCTTGTTAATACATAAGATGTAATAAGAAGGTCTGCATAAAGGCTCATCTAAAAATGACGTTCCTTAAGAATAATATTATAAAGCGCCCGGTTGCTATCCTTCATTTTATAAAATTCAAAATCACGAGAAAGAAAAGCTTCAGGAAATGTTGATACGGTGGATACTGCTCACAAAAATTTTCGAGATTCTTCTTTCTGAGGCACGTATCCAAGTAGTTCACTAGCTCATCCATGATATCGGTATCAGAATATGGATCGAAAGTGATTGGATGAATACAAGCAATGTTTTGGTTGAGCATAGCCTTCTGAGGAGAGTCGTCTACTACTAAGATATGTGCATTCTTCATTATCCTTAAGCGACTGATCTCCCCATGAGTCCCAATTATTCTTTCATTCTTGAAGAAGTATGGCTTGCTTTCCTTTCTTATATTGTGAAATTCGAGAGGTTTATAACATATTCGCTGGTCAAAAATCCAATCTTTACGAATCACCTCTTCTGCAACACTACAATGTTTCTTAAGCAAATTCAACAGCGGTGTTAAGTTATGAATCTGCATGCATGACCAAATCCCCACAAGCGCACCCATCTCCTTAAGCTTTTGAAAGAGACGATCCAACCCTGGACGAAAAATAATATCATATCGAAATTTACCATGACAAGGAATGAAATCTCCTTGTTTGATTTCTTTTTTCCTATCCTCGGGCCTTTGTCGATGAAGCAGAACACCATTGACATCCAACAACACAATATGGCGTTGCCTCTTGAATACTTTGCAAATCACTTGTTTGCTCCCTTTCACATTTATCCGTTGCCACTATCTCGTTGCCTATCCCTTCATCATTTAATTGTACATCATCCTTACAAGATTCAGATATTGCATGCGCTGAAGAAATTGATTTCGGAACTGAAGCCAATAAAAATGATGATGAAAAAACTGAAGTGGCCCCCATGGTAACGATGTTTTGAGCTGCATTATTATCCATTTCCTGCATGAACTCTGTCATTCTGACATGTGGCACAAGAAATTGTCGCCAAACCCCTCTCTTACCTCATGCCAATGCTGAAAATCCATGTTCTCAATTTTCATTACATCTGCAAAATGATAATTAGCTGACCTTAAAATTATCAAGGTATATTATTTACCTTGTTAATGTGTGACCCATGTTTGAACTAAAAGCTTCATTAATCCTTGAGAATTTATTTTCTGTACAAATATAAACGAAATATACAAAAATGCCTTATGTTACACTCATTTACAACTATTCGTCACTCTAAGAACTCATTAACAATTCTTCTTCGCTATTACCTTCTGAGTGAGGCGAAGAAGGTCTAAGCCGCTTGTGAGATGGTTCAAGATCTTCTGTATCTTCTATTGATGTTTCCATGGGTAATGGAGTGTGAATGTTCTGTACTCCTCGAGATAACTTCCGGTCTAATATCTGATTGAAGTTCGTCTCAGACTCCGACATTGAACCAGATTCGTCTTCAGAGCTATCGCACTTATCGGAGGGAACTTTCTCAAATACTCCTTTATGGATTCGTTGGGGTAGTCAGTTGAGAACCTATCTATCCACTTGTTCAGGTCCTCAACCATGGTCTTATCCTTTTCAACGGCAAATACACATGTATCCCGAAGGTAACACTCCTTCAAGACGGACCCCCTAGTGCAGTAGTCAAAAACCCACGCATCACTGTGAGGACCCCTGATCAAGTTGACGATGCTCCGTGCCGCTTGACTTGTGATGTTTGGATAACGTACATTGCCGAATACGTCACTCTACCTATCGGTGTATCGGATGGAGGTTCAGGGCCGTTGGAGTGCAAACAGATGCCTGGCCAGTCATTTGGAAGTTTGAAACTGTTTGGCGCATTCCTAACAACCAAGTGAACAACCGAATCAATGCACTTCGGATCAGCATCATTCATATAAAATCCTGTCCAACGATGTTTATTCCTCTTGGCAAAGGAGAAGGCAAAGGTATCGGTGACATGAGCAAGAATCAAGAAATAAATACCTGAAAACGTAGATATCAGTCAAGAGTGCAAGTATGAATTCAATAATAAATACCTTCTTTGTACATACTTGCACGGCTAAGTTTCTCCACCAAATCCTCTAGTGTCCTGTCTGTCGAAGGATTTTTTGACACCCGCCGATCCATCACGAACAATTGAAACGGTTTCCTACAAGCAGTGATGGTACCCCATAAAGTCTCCGAATCCAACAACAAACATCTGTAGGGCTTGTCGTGATTCGTAGCATCCTCCTTTATAAGGTTCAACTCGGTTCTCCGCTGCTGAAGGACTGCCATAAGAGAAGGCGTCATCGCAATGTTCTCCTTTTTGGCGTTGGCGTGCAATAGATTCTTGCCCAGATCTTCCGATTGATTCACCCATTCGACAAGCATATCATCATTTGTCACATGCAAATATTTGCTGACCTCTTCGTATGTTGAAGCCGAAATCCAACCCAGTTTGTGGCAGTGTATTCCCAACCACTCCTTGAAGTGCCTGACCGTCTTCAACTCCATTGCCTTGAGATGAAAAGGAGAGGTGGGGCTGCTGTTGTTAATCTGTAATTTGCCATCAATCACCAAATCAGCCAAGACTTCCATCTCCTCCATCGTTGTTCCATTTAAAGGCTTCAACCATGTGAGCTTGAAATCGTTGTCTACATCCTTTATAGATTGAACAGACTTAGCCTTCGGCGTCTTACTGGGTTTCTTTGCAGACTTCTCTGAGGGCTCCACTTCACTTGTCTGCTTCTTCTTCAGTGTTCCTTTTGCAAAGGATTCCATAATCCCCAACCATTTGGCAAAGATCCTATCCTCGGGACAAGAAATCAACATCATCAAAAAGGATGTTTCCTTCCCGCCCACCTGGGCAAAATCAACTGCTACAATTTCTTCAACTCTCTGAAAAAAGACAGATTAATATACCGGCGAGATAAATCCCGCCCAAACAATTTGCTTACCCGGTAGTTCCGCAGATTGTGTATTCCCTGCGGTAGCTCTTTGTGGTCGCTGAAGAGATTCCCACACGGCTCGCGTGTGTTTGAACTTCTCCCATATTTTGCTGTTGTAGTGGTTGGTGTCTGCAGCGTCCCATTCCGCCGATAACTTATGGTACTGCTCGATTGTGAGATTCGGCTTCGCTAAAAACGCCGATCTTTTCGTCAGCTTCTCACGGGTATGCTCGGAAAGTTTTGTTGCCATCGTTCCTTTGTTGTGTTCGTCGAGAAGTCGTTGGGCTGCCGTTATTGTGTGCTGGCCACTAATGATGTAGTACTTGATGATTTTCTATTCTCCGTCTGAACCTTCCTCATTTGTTCCGGTGTTGTGATCCACACTTTGTCAGCGCCTTTGTTTCTCTCGTAGTATGCGCACAAAACAGCATTATGTGGAACGGTGTAAGAATTGTCGTCCTTCATCTTCTCCATGAGCTCAGCTACACGTTCCTGATTGAGTGGCCTGTAATTGAAGTTTGGGTTGACGCTGCAATACTTAACCCTACACGTAAATCCTATCATCCAACATCATTTCCTTGTGGCTTATTGCAGCTGACAAAACGACTTGATTTTCTTCTACGATCCGAATCAACATGTGTGATCCCCGATTGATGCTGTTCTAATGTTCTCGGCACACTCTTCCAGCTCCCGAAATTTGCTAAGCAAATTGAACGTGATCTGTAAAGAACCTGAGACCAAGCCACCCTCTCAATCTCCTGTCGCTGTGTTCTTCTTCAATGTGAAGAGGGAAGATTGCTCCACTTGTGGATTTTCTGTATTGTGAAGCAATATCTCCTAAATACACCTACTCGATGAGTCTGAAGATCTTCGAAGTAGACATCCAGTTGGATCCCCTCCATAGATGGGCTTTCGTTGAGTTGAAGAAGAACTCCACGGTCAACATCATTAGTGAACACGTGAACGTCATTATCCACAAGTCGACAAAACCACCCGAAATTAATGTTGTAACTGGCGACCTCTGGATCCGAGAACGTGACATTGGATGGAACAAGGCATATGTGTCGAGCATCGTTCAATCTGGGTTCCAGCATGCTTTCGGATGCTTGACTAGCACACCCACTTTCCATTGTTTTGCTTGTCCATGCGATGTGACAGAGGTTAGTTTGACAGCAACCATGGTTGTTCCAATGCGCTTCCCGTTTAGTTTGAAATATGGCCAAGTTGATTCCAGAATCCCCCTGCCCATCTCTTCTCCTGCTCTCGTCTTTAATGTCACCTCAATTCCACATCTGAATACAAAAATGATTAGTTCAAGCACATATCCGAGTATAACAGATTTTATTTTAATTCTTACCCAGAATTTGACGACGACTCCATACTAATGACTCGATCTCCTTGTTTAATTAAATCGTCCTTCTGCAAAATAATACACTATGAATACAAATCATATAAAAACGCACACACACTTGTATAAACCCGAATATACAAAAATAATACACAGAGAGAAGTAGACGGAATTAACTGTCCAAAGCTCACCTTTGTGCTAGTGCAAAAGAAAGATATTTCGTTTTAGAACCACCACAAATGTGAGCTTTGGACAGTTTTACATAGTTTACTGGCTTTTACTCGAAATATTATGATAAAGCCCACCCGATTCCGTGTAGGGCATGCTTAGGCGCCGAGATTAATCCCGCCGGATGTCAATGCCCTATGCGGAATCGGGCGGGATTAATCCCGCCGCCTAGGCCCTTTACTCGGGCCCTGTACGGAGGGATTAATCCCGCCGCTCATTTGGCTAACCGAATAACCTGCCTGAAATGGCTAATTAATCCCGCCGCTACACACGTCTCACCATATAGGCGGGATTAATCCCGCCGCTACACACATACACACACACACACATATATATATATGTATATGTGTGTGTAGGAGAGTGCGTGTGTGTGCCAGAGATAGACAAATCAGATAAAATTATACAGATACACACACACACACATATATATGTATATGTATATGTATATATAGGAGAGTGCGTGTGTGTGCAAGAGATAGATAAATAAATAAAATTATACAGATACTGGTACACATAATATATGTATGTATACATAGGTATATATATATATATGTGTATATGTATATCGTGTGTATGTGTGTGTGAAACAAATAAAATCATACAGATAAACAAACACACACACACACATATATATGTGTGTGTGTGTGTATATATATATATATATATATATGTATAGGAGTGTGCGTGTGTGCGAGAAATAGATAAATAAATAGAATATATATATATATATATATATATATATATATATATAATATATATATATATCTGTGTGTGTATATGTATACGAGTGTGCATGTGTGTGCGAGAGATAGAGATCTAAATTATATTATTAAGATACACACACATATAAATATATGTGAATAAAAATAAATAAATAAACTCAGGAGTGTGCGTGTGAGAGAGAGAGAGAGAGATCTCACCTGTGTGAGAGAGAGAAGGAGATTTCACCGCTGCTGCCGCTGCCTTACAAACCCTAGGAATATACTTAAACCCTAAAAGGAATAAAATATATATTAACCCTAATCGAATATTCCTTTTAAGAATATACTTAAACCCTAAAAAGAATAAACTATAAATTCGCCCTAAACGAATATTCTTTCATTATATTATCAGCGTGTGTGTG
Source organism: Selaginella tamariscina (assembly GCA_003024785.1). NCBI lineage: Eukaryota > Viridiplantae > Streptophyta > Lycopodiopsida > Selaginellales > Selaginellaceae > Selaginella > Selaginella tamariscina. Next base: position 108,724 of record PUQB01000410.1, read on the forward strand.
GGTGTATACATACACCCCAAGAATAAATATCATGCAAGGGTTTAACACGTGTGTGTCCATGAGAGTGTTAAAGTTTCACGTGCAGCGATACATATATACACACATAGTATTATACATATAGACATACATACATATTAGTACATATTAATATTAAAGAGACAGAGTACATGATCATGTATAGTGTGTATGTATGAGAGAAGAGTGACAATACATATTATGGATCATGCATGGTGTGTATGTTTGAGAGAAGAGAGACAGTACATATTTACATGGATCATGCATGGTGTGTATGTATGAGAGAAGAGAAAGAGTGTTAGCAAATTAAATTCATACACAATGTCATTGCATATATTAGTACACACATATACATACACACGTGTATACACACAGACATACATATTGTTAGGCACTCTACGTACAATCTAGAGACCCTCACAATACCACCCGACCTCCCCCGAGCTGTCTCTAGTCTCCACACGCTTCTCTCCAAGAAAGGCTTCCAAATATAGTGTGCCCTTAATTTTCTTAGATCTAGGTATAGTTCTTTAGGAATATTCTAGCTTATACCTTTCTGGGGAATATTCTTTGATTCGTTATACGGGTCGTAACAATCCTCCCCCATTAGCAAGTCCTTGTCCTCAAGGGCAATATAACTTACTCAACTGGTCCTATATCATTAGCCTCGTACATCCACAAAGAATCTACCGGGACTCATTCCTTGTGAGTACTCTCTTTAATTGGCTTATGAAACACTGGGTGCACCCTCACTCCTTCTGGCAGCCGTAAGTCGATATGCCACCTTACCGATACGCTCCAGAATCTCATAAGGACCTGAGTACCTGGGAGACAACTTATCATTGCGTCCCTTCCGTAAGGCCACAACTGTGTTCCGCCTTACATGTGTGGCAAATACCACTCGGAGATATACATAATCCCCCACTTGGAACTCTCGGAAGCTTCTGTGCTCATTAGCAAACTTGATAGCTCGGCTCTGAGCTGCTTGTAAGTTCTTCTTGCACAAACTCTGAATGTTTTCAAGTTCAACACTCAGATCTTTAGCTTCCTCATCCATGTTGCCTTGAGCCTTCTTACTTGCTAAACCGAGCTCAAAAGCTGTCTTGGGATGTCGTCCAAACATAGCATAGTATGGACTCATTCCAATGCCACTGTGCTGGCTGTTATTATAAGCAAACTCGAGTAATGGAATATACTTATCCCACTGACCTTCCTTCTGGTTAATAGTGCACCTTAGCATATCTTCCAGAACTTGGTTCACCCTCTCTGTTTGCCCATCTGTTTCAGGATGATCTCCACTACACAGCTTAAGCTTCACTTCTATGCACTTAGAAAAGCCTCTCCAAAAGCTAGAAGTGAACTTGGAGTCCCTATCACTTACAATATCATCTGGAAATCCGTGATAGGAAATACATGTTGTAAATACATCGTAGCCAGCTCGGATGCATTCACATTCTTCCCCAAGGGAACTAACTTGACAAACTTTGTCAACCTGTCCACAATGACCCACACCTGTTCATTCTGCCTCTGTGTCCTTGGCAAATGGGTGACAAAGTCCATAGAGATACTGCCCCATCGCCTGTCTGGAATAGGCAATGGTACTAATAGCCCACCTGGTTTCTCCCTGGGCACCTTTACTTGCTGACACTTGTCACAAGTCCTGCAGTACTCTATGATATCAGCTTTCATATTCCTCCAGTAGAACCTCCTCTTGATCAACTCATACGTTTTCCTCCCCCCAAAATGACCAGCCTCCGGGCGATCATGATGAAAATATAGTACCTGGTTGATCAAATGGTCCACACGAGGAAGGTACACATGGCCATTGTAGTACAAAACCCCATCCTGAAATGAGAATGGTGGCTCTAGCTGTCCTCTGAGCTCCTGCACCTCGCGTCTTGTGCTTGAGCATGTTGAACTACTTGGCTAAACTCACTGACCGTCCTTGTTAATGCATTACATAAGCGTGTTTGGAATTCTCCCACTATTGTGGCTCTCCTAACGCGTGACAAAGCATCTGCCACCATGTTAGTCTTTCCTACGCGATGCTCAATAGGAAATTCGCCAAACTCCATGAGCTTAACCATCCACGAGCTTGCCGAGAGTTTAACTCTTTCTATGTGAACAGATACACCAAAGGCTTGTGATCTGTAAACACCTTGAAACTTGCACCATAAAGATAGTGCCTCCAAACTCGTAATGCATTAACAATAGCCAGTAGTTATTGCTCATACGTTGAGTACCGTTGCTCTGCAGGATTCAAAGTACGACTCTCATAAGCAATAGGCCTTCCCTCTTGCATAAGTACAGCTCCAATGGCCACTCCACTTGCATCACACGATACCTCATAAGGCTTAGAGGGATCTGCAATACATAAAACTGGTGCACGTACCAAAGCTTGTTTCAAAGCTTGGAAACTGCTCTCCTCTGAAGCACTCCATGCAAAGGGAACGTCCTTCCTTAGCAACCTAGTTAACGGAGAAGCTTTCTTGGCATAATCCTTGACATACCGCCGGTAATAACCAGCCATGCCCAAGAAACTCGTAACTCTTGTGCATTGCTAGGAACTGGCCATTGCTCCACCACTGCCACCTTCTGTGGATCAGTCTTCACTCCACTTGGCACAATGTGACCCAAATACTCCACTTCGCACTGAGCAAATGCACATTTGCTCTTCTTTGCATAGAGCTTGTTCTCCCTCAGCAATTGAAGAACTCTCCAAATGCTCCACATGCTCCTTCATATTCTTACTGTAAATAAGAATATCGTCGAGGAAGATCTCCACAAATCATGCAAGTAGTCACCAAACACCTCAGTCATCAACCGAGTGAATGTGGCTGGGGCATTTGTTAAGCCAAACAGCATAACAGTGAACTCAAAATGCCCGAAGCTAGTGTTGAAAGCAGTTTTGTAGATATCTGCCTCCTTCACAGCAATCTGATGATACCCGCTACGCAAGTCTATCTTGGTGAACACTCTGGCTCCACCGAGATGATCCATGATAGTATCCACACGTGGCATGGGCATCTGTCCTTCACTGTTTGCTTGTTGAGAGCTCTGTAGTCTATGCACATCCTCATGGTGCCATCCTTCTTCCTGACAAGCAATACTGGTGCACCAAATGGAGACTTGCTCGGTTGTATGAAGCCATATTCCAATAGCTCCATCACTTGTCTCTTAACCTCTTGCTCCTCAGCATGGCTCAGTCAGAACGGCTTACGGTAAATGGTTTTCGTACCCTATTCCAACACAATCTCATGCTCCACACCTCTTGCAGGTGGTAAGCCATGAGGTAGCTCAGGAGGGAAGACATCAGCAAATTCCTCAAGGACAACTTGCACAGCAGCCTCGCCCAATGTGACATTAGAAGAATCTAACTCACGTATATACATCAGAAAGACTTGATCTTCTTTATTACGGAGATATTTCTTCAAAGACATAGCAGAAAGATACTTGTTTGGAGACTCAAGCCTTGTTCCAAACCAAGTGTCTTTCACTCCACTGTACTCAAGCTTCACTCGCTTGATGCTCCACTTGATCTCAGGATCCACACGCTCCAGCCAGCTCATCCCAAGGATGAGGTCCACACGCGCTAGCTCCGCAAGAAAGAACGTCTCCACCAGCTGAGTTTTGCCAACCGTTAGCTGTAACTCCTCCACACAAGCATTCCAGCTCTGTGTGACAGTAGCTGAGCCCTCAATCTCGTATTGAGGCACAGTCTTCATGGGCAAGCTGCACTCCTGCACTAACTTTGCTGATACAAAGTTATCGCTACTTCCGCTATCCAAGAGGATTCGCACTGGACGTTCACCAAGTCGTCCCTCCACCACAATAGCACGTGTGTGTGGCTCCTCCGTGCCATGCAGTTTACCTGTCGAGCAAGAACAGACAAAAATTTACCTCGTGGCTTAGAACTATCTCCCTTGTGTTCCTCTCCACGCTCCATCTCCTGAAGCTTCTTAGGTGTCTCCTTGTCCTTGTCACCATTGAACCCCTTGCCCTTGGGCTTGTTCCTCCTGGGACAATTGGCCTTCCATGTCCCACCTCTCCACACAGGTGGCAACGTTCACTATCAAACACCTTGACAATCTTCTTAGGCCGATTGTCGGTGCGATAAGAACTAGAAGCTACCAGCTTGGACTTCGGCCTAGCACGATGGCTATTCCTCTATATTCCTGGTGCTCACGAGGACTTGGAGAGGTGCTCCTACCACGCTTCTTGCCATGTCGCTCATTCTCCTTAAACACCTTATCCTCTTCATTTAGCAAGCGAGCATATTCGAACAGCTCCTCTAAAGTCTTGGACTGAATCACCGAGTTAAGATGTCTACGCAAGTTAGCACTTGCAGCCCATCTACAAAATAATCCTTCTGTTGGTTGACAGACACGTCAGGTACATGGCAAAGTAATTGACTCAATTTCTCAATGTAATTGTCCAAGGTCATCTTCCCTTGCTCTAAATGTCGCAATTCACGCCTTGCATGAGACACATCGAACCGAGGAGCATACTCCTTCTTAAATAGCTCAGAGAACTCCTCCCAAGTTGCAATCATCTCCTGGTGAGCTAACTGGCGCTGATTTCGAATGCGTGTCCACCACCTCGCAGCTTTATCCTTCAAGGCTACTGATACAGCTATCATAGCCTGCTCGGTAGTCACTCCCTGTGCAGTGAGCAAGTTCGCTGCTATCTCAAGCCAACTCATAGCCTCATCCACAGATTCTTTACCGGTAAAAGGTGGAACGCGAAGACGATCTAGCACCCTGCTCTTACCAATCACGGTTCCTTGAGCAAATTGATCTTCAATAGTATCCAACCGCTCACGAATCACCTCCAAGGAACCAGTCACGTACTCTTGAAATTGCTTGGAATCCTTCGCCATAGCGTACAATTCGAGCACGATTTCCTGGTTCATCCACTCCTCATTGGTGTTGTCTTCTCCTTCCCACCGGTCACTCATCTCGAACCTCCCTCCGATACCAAACTGTTAGGCACCTCTATGTACAATCTAGAGACCCTCACAATACCACCCGACCTCCCCCGAGCTGTGGCTTGTGGTGCGGGGACTATTTTTACCGGGGCAGGGGTTGTTCCTTCGACCACTCCTATGGCCTTTGGTACATGTGCTTCTAGCATGGGCTTAAGCATCGCAATCCAAGAGCATTGGTACAACAGGTGGTGTCTGCTGCACAGCATGTAGATTAGCTTCCAACATTCTAGCCGTCTGTTCATGTTGTTGTGCCTTGGTCGATACTGTTGGCGCTCCTAGGGGTGTGACTTCTAGTTGCGGTCTCTTGATTGTGATCTATGACAAGGTTGGCCATCGCCGCAACCCCCATACTGTTGGTCTCCCATGTGGTTTGCCTCCTATTGCTCAACAACCCAGGCGGCTGCTTGGGGTAGCATGTTGTTTATGAGCTCGGTTAGCCGGTAACAATCATCGTGTTGTGGGATCCACGAACGTTACACAGCTTGCAATATTTATCCCCACGCACGTGTATCCTAACTGAGTGAGAGTCATGGTTACGTCCTCCTGCAGTGTTGCGCCTTGTGGGGGTCTCTTCATTGTGATTGCTCATGCTCCTTGACTCTCGATCTTTTCTCCCTTCTAGTTAGTTTTGGAATGTCTAAGAGATTTTCCTTGTCCATGGTGGTGTCATTTGCCCCTTCGGCGTTTGATCTGTCTTGCATCTTCCTCTCCTGGTGTCTCTCGGCTTCCCGCTTCTCTGCATTTTTGGTGTACCGAAGTAACTTGTGAAATGTCCGGTCATTGTCTAGCCCAATCCACTTGCGGATCTCTGACCGCAATCCCTTCCAGTACTACATCTTCTTGGTCATGCCGGCTGGGGCATCCCTTAGCCAAGCAATGTATCCCAGCATGCAAACTATGTATTCGTCGACCAACTCTCCCGCCTTCTACTTCAAGTTTATTAGCTTATGGATTAGCTCTTCATCGCTCTTTTCCTCTCGAAAAGTATCCAAAAATTCCCTCCGTGCGGTTTTCCAGCAAGCTCCTTCATTTGCCTCATGGAATTGCATCCACCAGACGTGTGATTTTTTATCTAGAGTACATACAAATGCACTCAGCTTTTTATAGTTGTCGCTTACGCTCCTCAACTCGCATACCCGCTCAAATTTGTGTACATGCTAGTCTGCATCTTCACCCTTCGCTCCTCGGAATGCGGGTAAGGTACTGTTACCATGCTCTCTTGTATCTAATTGAGCGCACGGGCTAGTAAGATAACTGGATCGATTCCCATGGCATCCCGTTGAGCCTGGGAGGTGCTCCGATCCAAACCCTCCGCTTTGGACGTGCTGTAGTTTGCGTCCTAATATTCTGCGGGTACCTTTCTCTTCCCTTGCATCCCTGCTCTTCGGTTGGGGGTGGATGACGAGGACGGGCTCCTCCCAGTTGTCCCTCGGGGGCCCCTTCGCAGGGCCAACATGACAATTGGTGGCGCAACATACCTTGGCTGGACAGTATTCTCTCATCTAGTGAGTAGCTATGTAGGACCGTGCAACCTTGCGGAATCCCCTCACGGCATCGAGACAGTCGTGGTTGATGGGGATTCTCCTCGCCCTGAGATTGTATCCCCTCGTCTTGTGGTGATTGTGGCTCTGCTGTGAGCCCTTGTAGAATTCCCTCACGGGGTCAATATAGTCTTGGTCTTTTGGGCGGATTTTTCTCACCTTGGGACGGAATCCCCTTGTCCCTTGCCCAGAGTGATCATTGTGTGGCCCTCCTTACTGGTACCTCCTCCCAGTTTGTTAGTTCATCGATGTCTAGTCGCCTTCGCACATGTGGTTGTCCCATATGTACCCCGGCCTTCTAAAGCCTAGAGTTCTCATCCTAGTAACCACTTTGGCTTGTTGCATTGTCTGATTGGCTAAACTTATGGTGCAAAGGTTGTTTTGTCAGTAATCAATGCCCCTCCTTGCGGGGGCCTTCCAGATGAGGCTTTTCCTCCCCTCTTTTCGGGCATCCACAAGCCTCCTGCCTTACCCTGGTGGGTGACGACAGCCCTGGGTTACATGCCTTACATCCCACATGGCGTTGACTACGCTGGACCTTTGGCTCTCTTCCCCCTCGCTATCCGTGCTGATTTTGCTGTCTTGAGATTCCTGCCTCTACCGCAGGCCTTCCCTCTCTTAGGGTTCTCCTATGCAGGATCTCCTCCCTTGGAAGTACTCATCAAACATGGGTTTTGCTTGTCGGTGTGGGGGCTCATCGTAGCCGTCACTCTCGCCTATGTCGAGAGGGGTGGAGGGCTTCCATCATCTTGCCATCCATCCCACTCTACATCGTAGGTCATTTTCAGGTGGGGTCGCCCATCTAGGTGCTACTCATTCTCGTAGGCTCCTACACCTGGAATGACATCTAGACGTGCTATGGGTTCTTCATACCTTTCTTCGTCGTTTGCGGCTTGCAACCGCCTCTACTACTGCTGTGCCAGGTTTACCACTTCTCGGAGGTTCGACAATGTAGTGTCTATGTTGTTTCATTGGGTAGGCGAGACAGGGGCCAATTGTGGCAACCAAGGTGCCTCTCTACCTTCCATCAACCTCTTTCGACCAGCCCGACACATCCTTCTGGCCAATTGATACTCACTGATTTCCAGTTGTTCAAACGAGTTAATCTCAACTCTTCGGTCTCTCCTTTGAGCCACAACTTTGCTTGCTATGATGAACTCCATCCATGTGTACTTACTATCCCTTTGTGGTCGCCACAAATGATCGTCAGGGACTCCGCAGGCCATATGTGGTATTGTTATGAAGTCTTGGTGGTTGCCAAGACGCTGTGGATAGCGTCCAGTTCTGGGGATCTGCACCAATGAGCCGGCATTACTACAAGAGTACTAGGAGGTGCTGAGATGGCCTTTACCCAGACACCACGAGGGTCCATGTACAGGGGAGAGAGGAGAGTAATGGAAAGGGTGGTGAACAAAAGAAGAATGTATATATATATATATAATATATATATTGTCTATCCAAGTGCAAAGCTGCCCCAGGAAGGTGGAGCAAGATACAAAGACAAAAACAGACTAGAAGGACCCTGACCCACTACCAGCCTCCCTACTTATATAGTGGTTGGCTAGTGCTAGACCCTAGGTACATGTGGCACTCTGTCACTGGTATGCCGCCCTGTGACAAAATCCTGCCCGTAACATTTATGTGCCTCCCTTATGCGTGTTATCCCGAGTACCTTGGTAGTTGATCCAAACAATTGGATCTATATCTGGTTAAGCACTACCTGATAGCTATCGTCGTCAGTCCGTACCTGTTATACCTTCACCGCTCGGCCACTCCATCCTGCCTCTCTTTCGAGCCAGCTAGCAGTTTGACAGTGGTCAAACCACCATCAACCATCGAACGCCAAGTGGGGAAGGTATAGTGGGTACTGGCTGATGATGACAGTTGTCATGCGGCACTACAAAGGCTTAGATTCGATCGTCCGAATTAACTACCAGAGTATGCAGGACAACATGCGTAAGGGAGGTGCATGAATTCCATAGGACATGACTCCATCACAAGGCAGAAAACCAGTAGGGGAGTGCCACCTGGAGCTAGGGTCTAGCACTAGTGGACCCACTATATAAGCAAGAAATCAGTGGGTTGGGCTCCTTCTAGTTCGTCTTCTTCTTTGTATTTTGCTCTACCTTCTCTATCTTGTATCTTGACATGCAATATATATATCTATAGATCTCTTATGTCTACTGCATCTCCCGCTAGATTGTCCTCTTCTTCTTCCTCTCGTCGTCCGACTGTATCCTTCCAAAGAGGCAGTAGCCCTGTCCTAAGGGAAACCCTACCCACTTGTACATGGACCCTCGCACCGTTTGGGTATAGGCCATCACTGCATATTCTAGCATCTCCTGAGGTAAAGGCTGACCCACCAGTGTAGACCCCGGGACTGGGCATTGGTAACAATGTCTTAGTGACCACCAAGGCTACATAAGTCATCCCACATCAGCCCCCAATGACTAGCAGCATTATAATTACGGGAAACTATGTTATATATACATATGTATTCAAATATAAAAACAATCAAAATTATAAATTATAATAAATTAAATTGTTATGTTTATAAATTAATTATAAATGTTAAAAGACTTATGAAAAATAAGAATTTAAAATATTCTCAAATAATTATATTTGTTTTTAAAAGTTCTAGTATAATTTAGGATTTAATTATAATTTAAAAGATCAAATTTATCCTAAAATTTGTTACAATTAGGATCCATTATAGTTTTGACTTTTTAAGTATATAACTTTCATTCTATTATGATTCAATGGAAACAATTAATACAATTTTGTATGTTGATTTTCTCATCATTGTATTTATAAAAATGTTTTGATACTTCTTCATATTGTTTTCTTTTTCCATGTTAGTGTTACGTGTCATATCTATATATATATATATATATATATATATTCTTGGAGACATTTTACAAGATGTCATTCAAGTTGATTGTGCTATTTTTTAGTTTTTAAAAATATAAAAGAATGTTTTCAAAGTAAATAACTACAAAAACATTGAAGAAGTCTTAAAAACATATTATTTACGATGTGTTAAAAAAATTACTAGTGCATGTGTGATCATATATGCAAAATTGTCTTTATATAAATTAAATTATATATCGATCTTTATGAACTCATGACAATCCCTCTAACATATTAAAACATAAGAAAAAAGTGAATACTTATTTGGAATTGTGATTTCGGTAATATATCATTAAATAAAGATTTCTATCTTTTTTTGCCAACAAAAAATACAAAACACATGCTGAAAATAAAAAATGTACCTGAATTTCCTTACTTATTGTTATAGAATCTTCAATTTTGTTGATAATAAATCATAAATCAAATCTAGAAGCATACACAAAATTAATAGGAAAGTGATATGCCTTATGGAGTGGTAGAATGATTGTTTCTTTTTGTTAAAAACATTAACAAATATTGTTCATTAGCAAAACTATAGAAGTAACCTTTGTAATGATGTAGAATGAGTAAAATAAAAACAAATAATGAAATGCTTTAATGTCATATAAAAAGTGCAAATAGGAGGTGGTGTGACACATGAAGAAGATGAAGATGAAGGAGAAAATGAGGTGGAAAAAAAAAGATCAAGTATACACTTTATGAATTCATTAATTGAGAAATAATTTGTCAATTCAAACCACAAAAATATTATAGAATTTAGTATTGACACCACATTAAAAAAAATATTATATAAAGCTAAAAAATAATTTTTACTATGATTTCTCTTTACTTTGAACGTTAATTGTTATTACTTATCGAATTATATTGACAAGGTTTAGGTGTTAAGAAAATAGGTCCGCTTAGTGCATTTGGGTATCCACTGATGCTTTTGTTAGGTGTTGTCATGTATTTGCAAGAAACTCTAGGCAAAACTAACACTTCTATTTAAAAAACTCTTTCTCTCATTTTGCGTGTCCATGTTGAGTTATTAGTTAGTTTTGGTGAGTTCGACATGTAGAAACACCCTAGGGTTGACCTAAACTAGGGCTGCCCTAACCCCACACCCTAAACCCCTTGGATTAGGGTTAAGAGTCAATGGGGGGCCTATGTCACATATAATAAGTAAGATTTGTAGTGAGAGTTCCTAGTTTCATAACTAATCTTGTTGTTCTTTTATCGATGCAAGCTTTAGTTTGTGTTATTAAGGCATAACTCTTTATTATGCCACCTTAACTTTTAAATGATATGGGTGCGTCCCATCTTTGGGGTAGTTTACCCTTAACATTGGTGAATTTGAGCCTGGAAGGTCTTGTTCCAATATATGTTCCAAAGGTTAAAGATTTAGAATAGTCGAGTCCTCGATGCTAAGGATTACTCTATATGTGGATTGCCCCAAGCAGTTCAAACAAACATTTTGTAATATGTCTTCAGCCTCTTTCTGCATTTCAAGTTAAGAGTAGCATTCACTACTAAGTAGAACACATTTGTGCCTTGTTTAATTGTGGGCATGGGATCTTTACTAACAAGATCTCTTGACCAAGTTCTTTAGGGTTCATAAAGGAGTTTTAGAGTTTGTAGCACTGGTGTAACTCTTGAATATGAGGGGTTATATGCAAGTTGTAAAAAATGGGCATGGCTATTGTCAGAGTTTTTACCTGGTGCCACAAAGGCGGCTTGCCAGGTGCCAACCCTGGAATCCCCTCTCTAGAAACCCCACGGAATCTGGTAAAATAACCCGTATTAGGAACCCAAGCCTTAGGAACTCAAACCCTAACTGACTAAGCCCATGAACAAGACTCACCTTGTGAATCAGGATACAGGACTAGCCGAGCTTTAGGTGTCGTTCCTAGCTTGGCGTGGTTGAGGCGGCCGGAGCAAGGCCTCAACCACTAGTTTGCGGAACGTGAACTCGGGCAATGTCTTTGAGCTTGCGGGCAGGTTTTCGACCAAGGAATCTGACTAACTCCTTGGAAGTGACGTGCCCCTATCTCAAAGGCAAGATCCTGCCAACGATAAGGATAGTCTAACCCTAGGGTGGGTTGTACCCCTGTCGTGTGGAAGTTTGGGCGGCACAACAGGAGGGTTGCACCTTGACGACACAAGCTTAGCTTGCACCGGTAGGAGGTTAACGAGCTCTCTTTGAACCCAGGAAGCCTCACTACATATACTCTACCTTATTTATGTGACGGACCCCCCCCCCCCTGTTTACCTAAGTGAGTAAGTGGGCTGGCACGGAAATGCCAGCCCTTAGAGAAAATGGTTGTCCTAACCTAATCCTAAACCTAACCCCTAGGGGGGGGTTTAGGACGTGGGGTTAGGGCAACCCTAGGGTTAGGTCAACCCTAGGGGTGTCCCTAACCCTTATTTTGACAAGCTATAATTTGCAAAGAACCCTAACCTGGAACGTCAAAACGGGGGAGGGTTCTCTAAATGGAAGTGCTAGCTTCGCCTAGAGTTTCTTGCAAATACCTAACGACACCCGGCCGGACCATCACTAGATACCCAAGTGCACTATGCGGGCCTGTTTCTTCTACATCTAGGGTTCGTCACATAATCCAGTAGGTAACAACAGTCAAACCCCAAAGTAAAGGGTCGAGTCATAGTAAAAACTATGACACACTCCCCGCCTTTGAAAATGTCAACGTCCTCGTTGACGTCTAACTCCAAGACTAGACTAGGTTAGGAAAAATTAACTGAAAACTAACGCTAATCACTCTATGCGGAGTCAGCAAAAAGTTCACAAGTTTTATTACCCCCCTTGCATTACGCGAAGCCAAATACTTCAGAACCGTCGTTCACTGAGTGAGAACTCAGTTGCCGGAGGTACCACCTGCGACAAGAAGTCATTTGGAGACCTTTTGCACGTCTGCAAAGTCTGTCACCCGACACAGACAACAAGTTAGTTAATTTCTTTTAGTTAACTAAATTTATATCGGAGGCCTCTAGTTAATGTTGTCTGTCGGCCCCTAGGTTAAGAAGAAATAACTTTATTCCTTAATTAGTTTGAGACCTTGCCTCAAACTCATTCACCAACTCCATGCGTTTTGTAGATTCTCCAATTTCCCATGTCGATTCGCACACTGGATAGCCTTTCCATTTGACGAGATACTCAAACTTACGTTTTGCGGTCCATAAACCTTCCTTTTGCCCAATATGGATTCGACTTCGTACTCCGTACCTTCATGAACCAGCTCAGGGGGCGGACGTAAGTTTTCATATCTTTGCGGATGTTTCTCATCTTTGTGGAATGGCTCGAGCAAATTGACATGAAACACATTGTGTTATTGTTCCCAACTCTGGAGGAAGATCCAACTCTAAGCCACTTTCCCTACTTGCTTCACCACCTTGTATGGACCTATGTAGTGCGATAGAAACTTCCTCGAAAGAGTCTTGGAACCTTCAGGTTTTTGGTACTCAACAATACCATATCCCCAACCTGATACTCTACATCCCGCCGATGCTTATCGTACTGCTGACGATACCTTTCCTGTGCTGCAGCCATCGCTTGACGAGCAGCTTCCCATGTTCGATACAATTGTCCCGTGAACTCTGCTACAGATGGAACTCGATTGCTATCGTCTTTCGGTAACACCATACTCTGAGGAATACCACCCTTATTCCCAGTTAACACTTCCATCGGGCTACATCCGATTGCAGTGTGCATCGAGTTATTGTAACATATCTCAGCCATATCTAAGTGTTCAGCCCAATCAAGTTGATCACCTTGAACATAGCATCTGAGATAGTCCTCGACTTGTCGGTTTACCCTCTCCGTTGACCATCCGTTTGTGGATGGTAAGCCGTACTAAACTCAGCATCGTCCAAATTGCTTAAAAATCCCCAAAACTTGCCAGTAAACGAGGATCCCGATCTGAGATCATCGTTTCCGGTAGCCCGCACTCTTACGACTTCGTGGAAGAACAACTTTGCTGCTTGTTGCATTCACTGTCTCTACAGTTGGAATGAAATGAGCAACCTTTGAAAACGATCGACTACCACCATGAGCATTAAAACCACAAGATTTTGGCAATCCCATGATAAAGTCCAAAGTAACACTTTGAAATGGCCGCTCTGGAATCGGTATACATTGTAACTTCCCAGCTCGTTTTTGCGAACGACTTTTTACTTGTTGACATGTGGGGCATGTCTTGACATACTTGGCAACATCATCTATCATACCCGGCCAATAGAATCCCTGTTTCAACAAAGCCAACGTCTTATGCCTTCCACCATGCCTGCCAAAGGAACGTCGTGATGCTCTCTTAATAGCCTCTCCCTCCATGTCCCTTCTGGAACATAGAGTCTCTTTTCTTTATAATAAAGAACTCCATCTCGTACTGCAAAATGGCCTGTTTGAGTGCATCCATTCGACTTTCTATTCCTGCTGGAATATTACCATCTCTTCGTAATTGATGAACTTGTTTCCTCTTTGCCACCAGGCTCAAAGCTTCCTTAAAACTTGTCCTGAGGATACGCCGTCACAAATTCATCCACCAAAGTTGACACGGGTGCTGACATAATCGAAGATGACCCTTTCTACTGAGTGCATCAGCTACCACATTGTCCTTTCCCGCTTATGTTGATTTCAGGCTGAAATCGTGCCAACTTCTGCTGCCATCTAGCATACTTTGGTGATAGCTTCGGCTGCGTTTCAAAATACCTTAGAGTTACACTATCTGTCCAAACCACAGTGCCATGACTTGGAAGATAATGACGCCAATACTCCAAGGAAGCAACAATAGCATACATCTCCTTTTCGTGAGTAGGCCATCGAGTTTGCGCGGCATCTAACTTCTTCGAGAAGAAGGACACTGGATGTCCTTTTGTTGCAATACACCACCAATTGCAAAGTCGGAAGCGTCACATTCTACTTCAAAGGGATCTTCAAAGATGGGCAACTGCAAAACTGGCTCAGAAGAGATAGCCTCTTTGAGTTTGACGAATGCACGTTGGCACTCTGGAGTCCAATGCCATGGAATGTTTTCGTAAGATCTGTCAATGGGGCCTATTTCCGAGTAACCCTTTATGAATCTTCGGTAATACCCTGTGACCAAGAAATGATCTAACTTCATGCACATCTTTTAAGTCATCCACTCAGTAATAGCTTGAATTTTCTTTGGGTCCATGGCAACCTCCCCACCTGAGATCAAGTGTCCCAAGAAATCTATCTTGGTTTGACCAAATGCGCACTTGCTTTCTTTAGCATACAACTGGTTCTCTCTCAACCTCTGAAACACTTTTTCTAAGTGTTCCACATGTTCCAATTGTCGAACTGAAAACAGAATGTCATCAATATACACCACTACGAACTCGTCTAGATAGTCTCTAAACACATCATCCATTGTGCAAAAAGTTGCTGGAGCATTGCACAACCCGAATGGCAAGACTAGAAACTCAAATGATCCATAACGCGTTCGAAAAGCGGTCTTCTCAATGTCATTCTCTGCTACCCGAATCTGATGGTACCCCGATCTCAAGTCTATTCTTGAAAAATACTTTGCTTTTGATAGCTATCAAATAAGTCGTCCACTCGTGGAAGAGGATACTTATTTTTGATAGTTATCGCGTTCAGTGCTCGATAGTCCACACACATTCGCATCGTACCATCCTTTTTCATTACAAACAAGATAGGTGCACCATATGGTGATCGACTAGGTCGAATGTGTCCTCGACCAACAATTCTTCAGCTGTCTCTTCAATTCTACTAACTCTTGAGGATTTAACCGATATGGGGCTCTTGCCGGTGGAGACGAACCTGGCAAAATCTCTATCTGTGGTCCACAGCTCGACGTGGAGGTAACTCGGCGGCAAATCTTCTGGCAACACATCCTAAACATGTTCAAGACTTCCAAAATAGGTTCGGAACATTCTTGACCATCTCCTATTTTGACTTCACCAGTATCCAAAACCATTGCAAGAAACACACGTTCCCGATGTCTAACTGCTTTACGCAACTGAGTCAAGGTAAGGAACATAGGATTCCAATCCTTATCAGTTAGCGTTTCCATTTGAGCGTGTTTTTCTAATGTCTTCTTTATCTGCTGCAAGCGTGATTCGATTATCTCCGAACCCCTCATTTCGATTACATGTTTATGGAACCATTCCATACCCAAACAAAGTCAAACCCCGTCATATTCAAGACAACTAAGTCTAGCTTAGCCTTCCAATCTTTGATTTGGACAGGAACTGCCCTTGCTATATTATTAGTATTTTGAGAACCTTTGCCAAAATTGATCTTTATTTCACACATCTTTATTACATCCAAATTCAATCGACGAGCTAGACTAGTCGATATGAAGTTGTATGTTGCTCCAGTATCGATCATCATTCGGACTCGGTCCCCTCGTATCCTTCCTGTCAAATATAGCAAAGGGTCAGTTTTGTCTTGAATAGCGAATAAGGCAGGTTGTGTCTGGCACAACATTACCTCTTCTGACTCATCTTCCGGATCTTCAAGCGTTTCTGGTTCAGCAACTTCCTCTTCTACCATCGCCTTGAAATGTCCTGATTGTTGTGAGGGTGCCGGACACTCTTTAGCAAAATGACCAGGCTTGTTACAATTATAACATTTCACGACCCCGCCTGCGGAACGCGGGGGAGCAGACTTTGGAGCCGATCCTTTGGCTGCTGAGGAGGTGGTAACGCCAATGGTTTCCGAAATCCGGTGGGTCTTGATGTGTCCGAAAACTTGGAACTGCCACAAAGGGACTTGCACTTCGAATTGATGGCGATTGATCTGGTCGCCTATCAAACCTTCTGAACCCAGACTTTGGAGGAAACTCCTTGGTTTAGGTTTTGCTTCCTCCCCTTTGTACAAGTCTTCTAACGACATGCCATAAGCAACCTTTTGAGCTGCCTCTTGACATTCCCGATAGCTTGTGGCTTGTACCTTAAGATTTCTCTTCGCGTTTCTCATTCAAGCTAGCCATGAAGCAACTTCGAGCTTCATCATCGCTCATATTTGGCACCAATCGCCGTACACTTTCGAATCGATAAACGTGGTCCATAGGACTTCCCCGAACTCCCTGTTGACAAAGTGCCAGGTCAGCACGCAATCGCAAACCGAGATCATCCGGCATATACTGCTTTTTGATCTCCTTTTTCATGTGCTTCCAGCTGTTTCGGTATCCACGTTCACCTTCAACAATTCGCCACCAAGTCTTAGCTTCTTCTTTAAGAAACTGCTTGCACATGCAACCTTTTCTGTCTTTCTCACGGAAGCAGCCTCGAAATAGCTTTCCATATCATACAACCAGTCATCCAAAACCTTGTAATCCTTTGAACCCATGAAATTCGAAGGCTTTACCGGTTTGAATTTACTGGGACCTCCACCAACTACTTCCGTCGAAGAATCTGATTCAGAGGAACCTGACTCTGAGTCATGCTTCTTCTTCTTTTTCCGTGTGTCTGGTTGCGGAACATCTGGCACTGCCGTATTCGTTGGAATCCGAACGGCAACATTATCGATTCGGTCGTTCAACCCAAAATCCCCTCGAAGTTCGTTTAGGGCATCCATCATTATTTCTCGCCAACCAGGTCGTTGTCTAACCTAGGGGGTCGACCTGGATCAGCCTCATCCATCTCCTCATTTTGAGCCTCTGCGACAGCCCTCTCTGCCTCAGGCTCTGGTTGCTTTCTCTTGCTCATCGTATTGAACCCTAGTTCAACACTCGGAGAATATGCTTGGAATATTCCCAATGTGAAGTTGGAAACACCCTGCACAGGTTGTACACCCACACACATCAGCTTAACTAGCATAAGACTTTCGGACATACCTAGAATCTCACGCCGACTCACTGAGCAAGTGTTCTCCGAAGTTTGACAACTCACAGGATCAAACTCTCCTGCGCAGAATACAGACATGTTAACCAAAGATAGAGTATATCAAGAATTTAGAGTTATCTAAACATTGAAACACTCTATGACTTAAGGCAGTCCTACTGACCGCAGAGAACTTGCTCCGATACCAATTGTCAGAGTTTTTACCTGGTGCCACAAAGGCGGCTTGCCAGGTGCCAACCCTGGAATCCCCTCTCTGGAAACCCCACGGAATCTGGTAAAGTAACCCGTATTAGGAACCCAAGCCTTAGGAACTCAAACCCTAACTGACTAAGTCCACGAACGAGACTCACCTTGTGAATCAGGATACACGGACTAGCCGAGCTTTAGGTGTCGTTCCTAGCTTGGCGTGGTTGAGGCGGCCGGAGCAAGGCCTCAACCACTAGTTCTGCGGAACGTGAACTCGGGCAATCTTTGAGCTTGCGAGCAGGTTTTCGGACCAAGGAATCTGCTAACTCCTTGGAAGTGACGTGCCCTATCTCAAAGGCAAGATCCTGCCAACGATAAGGATAGTCTAACCCTAGGGTGGGTTGTACCCCTGTCGTGTGGAAGTTTGGGCGGCACAACAGAGGGTTGCACCTTGACGACACAAGCTTAGCTTGCACCGGTAGGAGGTTAACGAGCTCTCTTTTGAACCCAGGAAGCCTCACTACATATACTCTACCTTATTTATGTGACGGACCCCCCCCCCCTGTTTACCTAATGAGTAAGTGGGCTGGCACGGAAATGCCAGCCCTTAGAGAAAATGGTTGTCCTAACCTAATCCTAAACCTAACCCCTAGGGGGGGGTTTAGGACGTGGGGTTAGGGCAACCCTAGGGTTAGGTCAACCCTAGGGTGTCCCTAACCCTTATTTTGACAAGCTATAATTTGCAAAGAACCCTAACCTGGAACGTCAAAACGGGGGAGGGTTCTCTAAATGGAAGTGCTAGCTTCGCCTAGAGTTTCTTGCAAATACCTAACGACACCCGGCCGGACCATCACTAGATACCCAAGTGCACTATGCGGGCCTGTTTCTTCTACATCTAGGGTTCGTCACATAATCCAGTAGGTAACAACAGTCAAACCCCAAAGTAAAGGGTTGAGTCATAGTAAAAAACTATGACAGCTAAGTCCTATTTCCTAATAATTAGCAATTTTAGTTATTTAATTAGCATTTTTTAATATTAAAGGAATATTCTTTAGAATATATGTTTGAAAAAAAATATTCTTTAGAATTTTTATTTTGTATTCGACCGTATTAATAAATTATAGCATTCATTGAATAAAAATTAATAACATTATAAAAGTAAAAAGTATTAAATTATATAATATATTGCCTAATATAACAATTAAGGAAGAGCATAAGAGGTACATTATAAATATTGATGTTGTTATTAAAATATTAATATTTAAATATAACATTATTAATTAAAATTTGTAGTAGTAATAATATATATATAATATACAAAATCCTATAATAATATAGTCAATCTTCCATATCGTTTTTTAAATTTATATAGTTAAGTAAACAATTTGGTACTATTATTAAAGAGTTTATAATAATTATGAATATTAAATATATGATATTTTATAATTTTGTAATTGCTTTAAGCTTTAGAAACATACATTTCCTTGCAGTTTTGTTAATTGTGACTTTATCAACACTTCTTGATATCCACCCATATCGAATGGATTTAACATTTATAAAAATGCTGGGTTTTTTTGATTGGGAACCATGTTTTCTCTAGGCATCCATTATATCTTTCGCTCTCCTTCTCGTGTCGCCTTTTTTGTGGTTTGAACCATGCAACCTTAACAATACTATTTTTGTGATTACTTCATGTGTGTCGATAATTTGACAAATCCAAATAGGCTGATTATATGACGCATCTGGAGTAATGAGAACCATCATTAGTTTTTTAAGATCCTGGCAGCAATCAAAGTATGCTTTAGGTTTTTGGTTCCTTTATCCAACAAAGTGTGGGGTTTGCACTTCCACATCACTACTGGCTTCTATGTCGTCTGTGCTCAGTGATGTCATTTCAATCTCCTCTCACCTTGTTTTAGGCCAAAAAGGTGTTACAATTTTGTACTTCTGACAGTAGGCCCTTCGGCATTTGTGAGGCATCCTGTCTACATTTGCTTCCACAAAAGCCTTGAGTATCTCTATGGCTGCCATAATGTGAGAGCGGGTTTTGACCAAGCGAGTGTTCCCATGTACTGAGGTTTGCGCTCCATCTAGCCACTCATCCCTCTGATGGTAAATTGTGGTCTTTGGGATCCCGTATATACTGTACCAAGCTTGAAGCAGATGGCCCCTTATTAATACCATGGATGTACTATGATAACCTGTGTCCGAGGTCATTCCATCAATACACCCAGTTAGTGCAGCATATACAAACTCATGCCTTTGCTTTTGGGTGAGCGTACAAAGACATATCTACATTGGGTAATTTCATTCCGGTCTGCCATCTGACAACACTTCTTCTTGCAGCAGTCAATCGTGGAAATGCTCGTAACACTTTCAGAAGATGTAGGATCCATCTTCACCCTCTTGCTAAAACTTACAGGGGAAGATCTGCAACCCATAAATCGCCTTTTTTTACAATAGGACCAATGCAAAGGAACCTCTTTAATATGAGTTGTTCTTCTGAGTTGTTTATTGAAATCCAACCCAGAATATGTTGAACCATCTTGCCGTCTTAATTCAGATGTTCGCCACCTCACGAGGGATCCAGGATGCAAAGTGCCATTAGGTGAAACCTCTGTCACAACTACACCCACGAAGTTGGACCCTAGTTTCTCTTCTGACACTACTTCCATTGGATTTATAGCTGTGATGATGCCTCTCCCAACCTCAATGTCATGAAGAAAGAGAATCACCTCATCCATCATAGCAGGCAAGCCATCATTTGGAAAACTCGTGCTACTGTTTGTTTGTGACTCTGTATATTCTGTGTCAGCCTTGACTTTTCCAATTCCAAATTCTTCAAATTCCATTCCCGGAACCTCAACATGCTTGAAAATGATGTTCACCCATACGTACACACAAGATCCTTGGGAAATATTGTGACATGATGCATTATCATCTCGAACTTCCACAGTTCCAGTGCCAACTATCTCGTTGTTCCAAAGAAGACATACTTTATCTCCAGTATTATACATATTGTCTTGTACATAAATAATTGTGTTATTTATGATATTGTTTATGCAATATTTTTAAAAATCATAACTGCGATTGCTTAATAATATGCATGTGCAATAATACATAATTAATATATAAAGATAATATCTCATGCTTTATTAATACACTGATGGGCGGGATTAATCCCGTCCACGACTCCATCTGACGAGGAACGATGGGCGGGATTAATCCCGCCGCAGACTGTACCCCTCAGAGTGAGTCGGCAGGATTAATCCCGCCATCGACTCTACCCCATCGGAGAGAGTCGGCGGGATTAATCCCGCCGTCGACTCTACCCCATCGGAAGTGTCGACGGGATTAATCCCGCCGTCGACTCTACCCCATCGGAGAGAATCGGCGGGATTAATCCCGCCACCGATTCCCTCCTGTGAGGAAGAATCGACGGGATTAATCCCGCCACCGATTCCCTCCTGTGAGGAAGAATCGACGGGATTAATCCCGCCGCCGATACTTCTTTGTCAGAGAGAGGCGGCGGGATTAATCCCGTTGCGGACTCCCTCCGATGAGGAAGTACCGGCGGGATTAATCTAGCGCCAGATCTTCCTCGTCGGTGAGAGTCGGCGGGATTAATCCCGCTGCAAATCCCTCCGACGAGGAAGAGGGGCGGGATTAATCCCGCCCACAACACTGACGACCCGAGAATAGGCGGCGGGATTAATCCCGCCACAACACTGACGATGGAGAATAGGCGGCGGGATTAATCCGCCCACAACTATGACGACGGGATTAAGCGGCGGAATTAATCCCGCCCCACAACTCTCTCTGAAACTATGATTTCAAAAGATTCGAGATGAATCCTGCCCACAAATATTAAACAGGAAAGTGGTGGCGAGATTAATCCCGCCACCCCTCTCTGCCTCCTAAAATGGTTGGCGAGATTAATCCAGTAGATACTCTTTCTAATAAATTCAAGTAACTCTTTATCAGTTAAGAGAGTTATCGACGAGATTCATCTACCGCACTTTTTAAAAGGCAGAGAAGCATTGCCCGGACTAATTCTGCCATAAAAAGGCGAAAAAAAATGGCCGGATTAATCCCGCCGCCTCGGCTAACCGAGAATATTAAGTGAAACGGATAAATCCCTAACAGCATATATTATAATCCTAATGCATTCCTAAATCCCTAAATTTTAAAATTTAAGAGAGAATGTAAGAGAGTGAATCTTTATAAATATATCTAAATTTGTTTATAATACTTACTTGTAAACAGCACTGAAGGCGCCGTGCTTTCCTATAAATAATAGCGCACCCAATTTAATGTCGCTCGTGAGCTGATCATTAAGAAGAAAAAAAGAAAATCTGAGAGTAAAAATAAAAGAAATGAAGAAACCCTTGCCGGAGAAAGAACCAGATCTGAATTTGAGTGGGAAATTAAATGCATTTTTAAATTTATATATCAGACCGACAATACTTATGTCAAAAATTCGAAATTTTTTGAAATAACAAAAAAGAAAATTAAGATGAGTTGAAACAAATAACTGACAGTTTGACATATATACTCTCCAATTCTAATGAGTATTTTAAAATTGCATTTAATGTCATTCAAGTGCTTCAAGTTGTTTAATATTACGAAATTTTTGTAATTATTTTACATTCTTAATATTCAAGTATATATTATTAAGTTTATATTATATATATATACACTAATACAATAAATAAATAATAATATATTATGTATCATTTAAAATTATTCATAGTCTGTTTATTATTATTATTTCTTAATTACTCGAGTAATTAATTTACATTTCCTACTATTAATGGGATATTTTTTATATTTTCTTAATATTCAAGAATATTCCAATATTAAACTGATTATCATAATTAAATTAGTTTTATTCTTAATTATCTCAGTAATTATTCTACATTTGTATATATTAATGGGATTTTCTCAATTAATTTGTTTTTATTCAAGAATATTCCTATGTTAAACCTATTAATCAATATTAAATTAATATATATTATAAAACTATATGACTATATATTAGATAAAATGATGTATATTATGTATAATTTAAAATATGTTCATAGTGTGTATATTAATATTATTTTTTAATTACTTGAGTAATTAATCTTCTTATATTAATGCAATATTCTTTATTATTTTTCTTATTTTTCAAGAATATTTCAATATTAAACATGATTATCATAATTAATTTAGTTAATTATTTCAGTACTTGATCTACATTTATAATATATTAATGGGATTTTCTCAATTAATTTCTTATTATTCAAAGAATATCTAATGTTAAACCTTATTACAATATTAAATTAATATATATTATTAAAACTATATATGGCTATATATTAGATAAAATCATAATATATTATTATGTATAATTTAAAATATGTTCATAGTGTGTTTATTAATATTATTTCTTATTATTCGATGTTTGTTTTGCACATATATATAAACAAAATCATAAATTTATATATATACACGTGCACATGCATTAGAAGCACTACAGAGACACATATGCACACACATGCACATTGCCCTAAACCAAACTTGAGAAATTATATGTTGCTTCTTTATTGAAAAATCATCATGTTCAACGCATTTGATCTATATGTACTCAGTCTGTGTATATGTAACACATTGAATTTACACATGTAATATATATGTATGTCTGTGTGTATACACGTTGTATGTATATATATGTACTAATAATATGCAATGTGTACGATTTTCAATTTGTTTAACACTCTATCTCTTCTCTCATACATCACAGTGGTCACCATGCATAATCCCTTCTCTCATAATACACACCATGCATGATCATGATCCATAATATGTAGCATGTCTCTTTCTCTCATACATACACACCATGCATGATCCAAATATGTACTGATGTTTACAACATTATGTAATATGTATAATGTATATCTGTGTATACATTAAATTCAACTTCCATGACTGGACAGGCATCTGTTTGCACTCCAACTGCCCTGAACCTCCATCCGATACATCGATAGCTGAGAGTGACGTATTCGGCAATGTACGTTATCCAAACATCACAAGTCAAGTGGCACGGAGCATCGTCAACTTGATCAGGGGTCCTCACCAGTGATGCGTGGGTTTTTACTACTGCACTAGGGGGTCCGTCTTGAAGGAGTGTTACCTTTGGGATACATGTGTATTTGTCGTTGAAAAGGATAAGATCATGGTTGAGGACCTGAACAAGTGGATAGATAGGTTCTCAACTAATTACCCCAACAAACGCATACAGGAGTATTTGAGAAAGTCCCCTCCGATAAGTGCAATAGTTCTGAGACGAATCTGTTCAATGTTGAAGTCTGATGACGAACTTCAATCAGATATTAGACCGGAAGTTATCTCGAGGAGTAGAAACATTCACACACTCCATTACCCATGGAACATCAACAGAAGATACAGAAGATCATGAACCATCTCACAAGCGGCTTAGACCTTCTTCGCTTCACTCAGAAGGTAATAGCGAAGAAGAATTGTTAATTGAGTTCTTAGAGTGACGAATAGTTGTAAATGAGTGTAACATAAGGCATTTTTGTATATTTTCGTTTATATTTGTACAGAAAATAAAATTCTCAAGGATTAATGAAGCTTTTTAGATTCAAACATGGGTCACACATTAACAAGGTAAAAAATATACCTTGATAATTTTAAGGTCAGCCAATTATCATTTTGCAAATGTAATGAAACAATTGAGAACATGGATTTCAGCATTGGCATGAGGTAAGAGAGGGGTTTGGCGAAAATTCTTGTGCCACATGTCAGAATGACAGAGTTCATGCAGGAAATGGATAATAATGCAGCTTCAAAACATCATTACATGGGGGCCACTTCAGTTTTTCATATCATTTTTATTGGCTTCAGTTCCGAAATCAATTTCTTCAGTGCATGCAATATCTGAATCTTGTAAGGATGATGTACAATTAATGATAAAGGATAGGCAACGAGATAGTGTCAACAGATAAAATGTGAAAGGGAGCAAACAAGTGATTTACAAAGTATTCAAGAGGCAACGCTATCCATGTTACTCATGGCCATATTGTGTTGTTGGATGTCAATGGTGTTCTGCTTCATTGACAAAGGCCCAAGGATAGGAAAAAAGAAATCAAACAAGGAAATTTCATTCCTTGTCATGGTAAATTTCGATATGATATTATTTTTCGTCCAGGGTTGGATCGTCTCTTTCAAAAGCTTAAGGAGATGGGTGCGCTTGTGGGGATTTGGTCATGCATGCAGATTCATAAACTTAACACCGCTGTTGAATTTGCTTTAGTGTTGCAGAAGACGTGATTCGTAAAGATTGGATTTTTGACCAGCTAATATGTTATAACCTCTCGAATCTCACAATATAAGAAAGGAAAGCAAGCCATACTTTTTTTCAAGAATGAAAGATTAATTGGGCTTTCATGGGGAGATCAGTCACTTAAGAATAATGAAGAATGCACATATCTTAGTGGTAGACGACTCTCCTTAGAAGGCTATGCTTAACCAAACATTACTTATATTCATCCAATCACTTTCGATCCATATTCTGATACTGATATTATGGATGATCTAGTGAATTACTTGGATATGTGCCTCAGAAAGAAGAATCTCGAAAACTTCTGTGAGCAGTATCCACCGTATCAAACATTTCCTGAAGCTTTTCTTTCTCGTGATTTTGAATTTATAAAATGAAAGATAGCAACCGGGCGCTTTATAATATTATTCTTAAGGAACGTCATTCTTTAGATGAGCCTTTATGCAGACCTGGTCTTATTACATCTTATGTATTAACAAGGATGGCAACTCCCAATTGCATTCGTGAGAGTGTTAGGTGGTGGCAACAACATCAAGATATTGACCAAAATGATTTAATTAATCCGGAGAGTGATGATTTAAACAAAATGAGGAGATTTCTCTGTATGGTTAGGAAGAAAGTATTTATAAATAAATTAACATGTTGATAAGGAAATGATTTCATTTGTAATTATGTTTGATAGTATTTCTTAATTATTGAAACTATTTTTAGAATAATATGAATATTCTAAGATATTTTAGGAATATTCGTAACTAAAGTAAGGTTATTGAAGGATTAATTAATTAATTAATTAATATTTAATATTTTAATATTTAATTTACATATTAATTAAATGATTAATTAATAATTAAAATTTAAGTATTAATTAGTAATTTATTTTATATTCTCATTTTCACGTATCATGCCCACTTTAGTTACAACGTGCATATAATGTATATCTGGTATAACACTCACTCCTCTCATACATAAACAGCATGCATGATCCATCCTAATCCTAAACCCTAAATCCTATGTAACACATTGAATTTTACACATGTAATATGTATGTATGTTTGTGTGTATACACGTGTGTATGTATATTGTGTACTAATATATGCAATGTGTATGAATTTAATTTGTTAACACTCTTTCTCTTCTCTCATACATACACACCATGCATTGATCCTATACTCTGTCTCTCTAATATTAATATGTACTAATATGTATGTATGTCTATGTGTATAATATTATGTGTGTATATATGTATCGCTGCACGTGAAACTTTAACACTCTCATGGACACACACATGTTAACCCCTGCATGATTTTTTATTCTTGGGGTGTATGTGATACACCCACACACACGCACACGCTGATAATATAATGAAAGAATATTCGTTTAGGGCGAATCTATAGTTTATTCTTTTTAGGGTTTAAATATATTCTTAGAAGAAATATTCGATTAGGGTTAATATATATTCTATTTCTTTTAGGGTTTGGTATATTCCTAGGGTTTCAAGAAGTAAGGTGGTGGAGGCGGCAGCTATGAAATCCCCTTCTCTCTCTTACACACAGGTGAGATCTCTCTCTCTCTCTCACACGTACACTCATGAGTTTATTTATTTATTTTTATTCACATATATATTTATATGTGTGTGTATCTTAATAATATAATTTAGATCTCTATCTCTCGCACACACACGCACATTCGTATACATACACACACACACACATATATATATGTGTGTGTGTATCTGTATAATTTTATTAATTTGTTAATTGTATCTCTCGCACACACACGCACACTCCTGTATATATTATGTGTGTGTGTGTGTGTGTTTGTTTATCTGTATGATTTTATTTGTTTCACACACGCATACACACGATATACATATACACATATATATATATATCTATACCTATGTACATATATTATGTGTACCAGTATCTGTATAATTTTATTTATTTATATATCTCTCGCACACACACGCACACTCCTATATATACATATACATATACATATATGTGTGTGTGTGTGTGTAACTGTTATAATTTAATTTATTTAGAACACACATACGATATACATATACATATACATATACATATGTGTGTGTGTATCAGTATAATTTTATCTGATTTGTCTATCTCTGGCACACACGCACTCTCCTACACACATATACATATATATATATATATATATATATATATATATATATATATATATATATCTGTGTGTGTAGCAGCGGGATTAATCCCCCCTATATGGTTAGCCCCTCGGCGGTGGGATTAATCCGCCACTATATGGTTAGACCCTCGGCGGCGAAATTAATTCCGCGCCCTTCAGGGCTATTCGATTAGCCTCATGAGCGGCGGGATTAATCCCGCCACCATTTCAGGTAGGTTATTCAGTTAGCCTCATGAGCGTGGGATTAATCCGCCGCCCATGAGGCTAACCGAAGAGCGGCGGGATTAATCCCGCCGCCTATGCATGCCCTGCGAATCGGCGGATTTATCCCGCCGCCATTGGCCTGTCTGAAGGGCCTAGGCGTGGGATTAATCCCGCCGGATTCCGCATAGGGCATTGGTGTCCGCGGGATTAATCCCGCCGCGTACGCATGCCTGTGCGGAATCGGGCGGGATTTATCCCGCCGCCAAAGGCCTGCCTGAAGGGCCTAGGCGGCGGGATTAATCCCGCCCGATTCGCGCAGGGCATTGGCGTCCGGCGGGATTAATCCCGCCCTAGGGACCGAGTGAAGGCCTGGGCGGCGATTAATCCCGCCGAGCCTTCAATGCCTGTTGGAGGAATGAATCCCGCCACCCTTCCTTTTTTCTCCATTGGTGAGTCGGACCAATCCCAAACGTTTCTGTCTGAGACGTAGAAGGTTTACAACATACCAATGGAGAGACTGGGAAGGGTGGCGAGATTCATTTCACCATCCCTTACATGGTGGGCGAGATTAATCCCGCCTCCTTTCTGGAGTCACTGAAGGGGTGTGCCAAATAAATCCTGCCAAGTTCTCTCTGAGACCGAGAAGGGTGGCAGATTAATTCCGCACTCCCGTTCAAGGCCTCCAGAAAGGTGGCGAGATTAATCCCGCCCACTCTTTCAGGAGGCATTGAAGGGGTGGCGAGATTAATCCCGCCGCACCTTCCATGTGAATATATATGTGTATTAGTATATATAAGTTGCATATCTCATTTTATTTACTTTTATCATCTTATCATAATATTTCGAGTAAAAGCTAGGAATCTATGTAAAACTGTCCAGAGCTCACATTTGTGGTGGTTCTAAAACGAAATGTTATCTTTCTTTTGCACTAGCACAAATGTGAGCTTTGGACAGTTAATTCCGTCCACTTCTCTCTGTGTATTATTTTTGTATATTCGGGTTTATACAAGTGTGTGTGCGTTTTTATATGATTTGTATTCATAGTGTATTATTTTGCAGAAGGACGATTTAATTAAACAAGGAGATCGAGTCATTAGTATGGAGTCGTCGTCAAATTCTGGGTAAGAATTAAAATAAAATCTGTTATACTCGGATATGTGCTTGAACTAATCATTTTTGTATTCAGATGTGGAATTGAGGTGACATTGAAGACGAGAGCAGGAGAAGAGATGGGCAGGGGGATTCTGGAATCAACTTGGCCATATTTCAAACTAAACGGGAAGCGCATTGGAACAACCATGGTTGCTGTCAAACTAACCTCTGTCACATCGCATGGACAAGCAAAACAATGGAAAGTGGGTGTGCTAGTCAAGCATCCGAAAGCATGCTGAACCCAGATTGAACGATGCTCGACACATATGCCTTGTTCCATCCAATGTCACGTTCTCGGATCCAGAGGTCGCCAGTTACAACATTAATTTCGGGTGGTTTTGTCGACTTGTGGATAATGACGTTCACGTGTTCACTAATGATGTTGACCGTGGAGTTCTTCTTCAACTCAACGAAAGCCCATCTATGGAGGGGATCCAACTGGATGTCTACTTCGAAGATCTTCAGACTCATCGAGTAGGTGTATTCTCAGAGATTGCTTCACAATACAGAAAATCACAAGTGGAGCAATCGTCCCTCTTCACATTGAAGAAGAACACAGCGACATCATAAGGAGATTGAGAGGTGGCTTGGTCTCAGGTTCTTTACAGATCACGTTCAATTTGCTTAGAAATTTCGGGAGCTGGAAGAGTGTGCCGAGAACATTAGAACAGCATCAATCGGGGATCACACATGTTGATTCGGATCGTAGAAGAAAATCTCGTCGTTTTGTCAGCTGCACCTGTGGCATCCCATGCTGCAATAAGCCACAAGGAAATGATGTTGGATGATAGGATTTACGAGTGTAGGGTTAAGTATTGCAGCGTCAACCCAAACTTCAATTACAGGCCACTCAACCAGGAACGTGTAGCTGAGCTCATGGAGAAGATGAAGGACGACAATTCTTACACCGTTCCACATAATGCTGTTTTGTGCGCATACTACGAGAAAACAAAGGCGCTGACAAAGTGTGGATCACAACACCGGAACAAATGAGGAAGGTTCAGACGGAGAATAGAAAATCATCAAGTACTACATCATTAGTGGCCAGCACACAATAACGGCAGCCCAACGACTTCTCGAACACAACAAAGGAACGATGGCAACAAAACTTTCCGAGCATACCCGTGAGAAGCTGACGAAAAGATCGGCGTTTTTAGCGAAGCCGAATCTCACAATCGAGCAGTACCATAAGTTATCGGCGGAATGGGACGCTGCAGACACCAACCACTACAACAGCAAAATATGGGAGAAGTTCAAACACACGCGAGCCGTGTGGGAATCTCTTCAGCGACCACAAAGAGCTACCGCAGGGAATACACAATCTGCGGACTACCGGGTAAGCAAATTGTTTGGGCGGGATTTATCTCGCCGGTATATTAATCTGTCTTTTTTTCAGAGAGTTGAAGAAATTGTAGCAGTTGATTTTGCCCAGGTGGGCGGGAAGGAAACATCCTTTTTGATGATGTTGATTTCTTGTCCCGAGGATAGGATCTTTGCCAAATGGTTGGGGATTATGGAATCCTTTGCAAAAGGAACACTGAAGAAGAAGCAGACAAGTGAAGGAGCCCTCAGAGAAGTCTTAAAAAAACCCAGTAAGACGCCGAAGTCTAAGTCTGTTCAATCTATAAAAGGATGTAGACAACGATTTTTCAAGCTCCATGGTTGGAAGGCCTTTAATGGAACAACGATGGAGGAGATGGAAGTCTTGGCTGATTTGGTGATTGATGGCAAATTACAGATTAACAACAGCAGCCCCTCTCCTTTTCATCTCAAGGCAATGGAGTTGAAGACGGTCAGGCACTTCAAGGAGTGGTTGGGAATACACTGCCACAAACTGGGTTGGACCTCGGCTTCAACATACGAAGAGGTCAGCAAATATTTGCATGTGACAAACGATGATATGCTTGTCGAATGGGTGAATCAATCGGAAGATCTGGGCAAGAATCTATTGCACGCCAACGCCAAAGGAGAACATTGCGATGACGCCTTCTCTTATGGCAGTCCTTCAGCAGCGGAAAACCGAGTTGAACCTTATAAAGGAGGATGCTACGAATCACGACAAGCCCTACAGATGTTTGTTGTTGGATTCGGAGACTTTATGGGGTACCATCACTGCTTGTAGGAAACCGTTTCAATTGTTCGTGATGGATCGGCGGGTGTCAAAAAATCCTTCGACAGACAGGACACTAGAGGATTTGGTGGAGAAACTTAGCCGTGCAAGCATGTACAAAGAAGGTATTTATTATTGAATTCATACTTGCACTCTTGACTGATATCTACGTTTTCAGGTATTTATTTCTTGATTCTGCTCATGTCACCGATACCTTTGCCTTCGCTTTGCCAAGAGGAATAAACATCGTTGGACAGGATTTTATATGAATGATGCTGATCCGAAGTGCATTGATTCGGTTGTTCACTTGGTTGTTAGGAATGCGCCAAACAATTTCAAACTTCCAAATGACTGGCCAGGCATCTGTTTGCACTCCAACGGCCCTGAACCTCCATCCGATACACCGATAGCTGAGAGTGACGTATTCGGCAATGTACGTTATCCAAACATACAAGTCAAGCGGCACGGAGCATCGTCAACTTGATCAGGGGTCCTCACAGTGATGCGTGGGTTTTTGACTACTGCACTAGGGGGTCCGTCTTGAAGGAGTGTTACCTTCGGATACATGTGTGTTTGCCGTTGAAAAGGATAAGACCATGGTTGAGGACCTGAACAAGTGGATAGAGAGGTTCTCAACTGACTACCCCAACAAACCCATACAGGAGTATTTGAGAAAGTTCCCTCCCGATAAGTGCGATAGCTCTGAAGACGAATCTGGTTCAATGTCGGAGTCTGAGGACGAACTTCAATCAGATATTAGACCGGAAGTTATCTCGAGGAGTACAGAACATTCACACACTCCATTACCCATGGAAACATCAAGATAAGAAGATCATGAACCATCTCACAAGCGGCTTAGACCTTCTTCGCCTCAAGAAGTTAGGAAATGTTCTTAGTGACGAATAGTTGTAAATGAGTGTAACATAAGGCATTTTTGTATATTTCGTTTATATTTGTACAGAAAATAAATTCTCAAGGATTAATGAAGCTTTTAGTTCAAACATGGGTCACACATTAACAAGGTAAATAATATACCTTGATAATTTTAAGGTCAGCTAACTATCATTTTGCAGATGTAATGAAACATTGAGAACATGGATTTTCAGCATTGCATGAGGTAAGAGAGGGGTTTGGAAAATTTCTTGTGCCACATGTCAGAATGACAGAGTTCATGCAGGAAATGGATAATAATGCAGCTCAAAACATCGTTACCATGGGGCCACTTCAGTTTTTTCATCATCATTTTATTGGCTTCAGTTCCGAAATCAATTTCTTCAGCATGCAATATCTGAATCTTGTAAGGATGATGTACAATTAAATGATAAAGGGATAGGCAACGAGATAGTGTCAACAGATAAATGTGAAAGGGAGCAAACAAGTGATTTGCAAAGTATTCAAGAGGCAACGCTATCCCATGTTACTCATGGCCATATTGTGTTGTTGGATGTCAATGGTGTTCTGCTTCATCGACAAAGGCCCGAGGATAGGAAAAAAGAAATCAAACAAGGAGATTTCATTCCTTGTCATGGTAAATTTCGATATGATATTATTTTTCGTCCAGGGTTGGATCGTCTCTTTCAAAAGCTTAAGGAGATGGGTGCGCTTGTGGGGATTTGGTC
This sequence comes from Selaginella tamariscina, assembly GCA_003024785.1. NCBI lineage: Eukaryota > Viridiplantae > Streptophyta > Lycopodiopsida > Selaginellales > Selaginellaceae > Selaginella > Selaginella tamariscina. Next base: position 140,777 of record PUQB01000410.1, read on the forward strand.
ATGCATGCAGATTCACAACTTAACACCGCTGTTGAATTTGCTTAAGAAACATTGTAGTGTTGCAGAAGAGGTGATTCGTAAAGATTGGATTTTTGACCACGAATGTTATAAACCTCTCGAATTTCACAATATAAAAAGGAAAGCAAGCCATACTTCTTCAAGAATGAAAGAATAATTGGGACTCATGGGGAGATCAGTCGCTTAAGGATAATGAAGAACGCATATCTTAGTGGTAGACGACTCTCCTCAGAAGGCTATGCTCAACCAAAACATTGCTTGTATTCATCCAATCACTTTCGATCCATATTCTGATACCGATATCATGGATGAGCTAGTGAACTACTTGGATACGTGCCTCAGAAAGAAGAATCTCGAAAACTTTTGTGAGCAGTATCCACCGTATCAAACATTTCCTGAAGCTTTTCTTTCTCGTGATTTTGAATTTTATAAAATGAAGGATAGCAACCGGGCGCTTTATAATATTATTCTTAAGGAACGTCATTTTTAGATGAGCCTTTATGCAGACCTTCTCTTATTACATCTTATGTATTAACAAGGATGGCAACTCCCAATTGCATTCGTGAGAGTGTTAGGTGGTGGCAACAACATCAAGATATTGACCAAAATGATTTGATTAATCCGGAGAGTGATGATTTAAAAGAAGATTTCTCTGTATGTTAGGAAGAAAGTATTTAAAATAAATTAACATGTTGATAAGAAATGATTTCATTTGTAATTATGTTTGATAGTATTTCTTAATTATTGTAAACTATTTTTAGAATAATATGAATATTCTAAGATATTTTAGGAATATTCTCTTACTAAGTTTTATTGAAGGATTAATAATTATTAATTAATATTAATTATATTATTAATATTAATTAAATTAATTAATTAATATTAATTAAATAATTAATTAAATCCTTCAATAACCTTACTTAGTAAGCTCACATATTGGTGTTATGACCCATATAACGAATCAAAGAATATTCCCCAGAAAGATATTCCTAAGGAGCTATACCTAGATCTAAGGAAGAATTAAGGGCACACTATTATTGGAAGCCTTTCTGGGAGAGCAGCGTTTGGAGACTAGAGACAGCTCGAGGGAGGTCGGGTGGTATTGTGAGGGTCTCTAGATTGTACGTAGAGGTGCCTAACAATTTGGTGGTATTGTGAGGGTCTCTAGATTGTACGTAGAGGTGCCTAACAATTTGGTATCGGAGCGAGGTTCGAGATGAGTGACCGATGGGAAGGAGAAGACAACACCAATGAGGAGTGGACGAACCAGGAAATCGTGCTCGAATTATACGCTATGGCGAAGGATTCCAAGCAATTTCAAGAGTACGTGACTGGTTCCTTAGAGGTGATTCGTGAGCGGTTGGATACTATTGAAGATCAACTTGCTCAAGGAACCGTGACTGGTAAGAGCAGGGTGCTAGATCGTCTTCGCGTTCCACCTTTTACCAGTAAAGAATCTGCGGATGAGGCTATGAGTTGGCTTGAGATAGCAGCAAACTTGCTCACTGCACAGGGAGTAACTACCGAGCAGGCTATGATAGCTGTATCAGTAGCCTTGAAGGATAAAGCTGCGAGGTGGTGGACACGCATTCGAAATCAGCGCCAGTTAGCTCACCAGGAGATGATTGCAACTTGGGAGGAGTTCTCTGAGCTATTTAAGGAGTATGCTCCTCGATTCGATGTGTCTCATGCAAGGCGTGAATTGCGACATTTAGAGCAAGGGAAGATGACCTTGGACAATTACATTGAGAAATTGAGTCAATTACTTTGCCGTGTACCTGACGTGTCTGTCAACCAGCAGAAGGATTATTTTGTAGATGGGCTGCGAAGTGCTAACTTGCGTAGACATCTTAACTCGGTAATTCAGTCCAAGACTTTAGAGGAGCTGTTCGAATATGCTTGCTTGCTAAATGAGGAGGATAAGGTGTTTAAGGAGAATGAGCGACATGGCAAGAAGCGTGGTAGGAGCACCTCTCCAAGTCCTCGTGAGCACCAGGAGTATAGAGGGAATAGCCATCGTGCTAGGCCGAAGTCCAAGCTGGTAGCTTCTAGTTCTTATCGCACCGACAACCGGCCTAAGAAGATTGTCAAGGTGTTTGATAGTGAACGTTGCCACCTGTGTGGAGAGGTGGGACACTGGAAGGCCAATTGTCCCAGGAGGAACAAGCCCAAGGGCAAGGGGTTCAATGGTGACAAGGACAAGGAGACACCTAAGAAGCTTTAGGAGATGGAGCGTGGAGAGGAACACAATGGAGATAGTTCTAAACCACGAGGTAAATTTTTGTCTGTTCTTGCTCGACAGGTAAACTGCATGGCACGGAGGAGCCACACACACGTGCTATTGTGGTGGAGGGACGACTTGGTGAACGTCCAGTGCGAATCCTCTTGGATAGCGGAAGTAGCGATAACTTTGTATCAGCAAAGTTAGTGCAGGAGTGCAGCTTGCCATGAAGACTGTGCCTCAATACGAGATTGAGGGCTCAGCTACTGTCACACAGAGCTGGAATGCTTGTGTGGAGGAGTTACAGCTGACGGTTGGCAAAACTCAGCTGGTGGAGACGTTCTTTCTTGCGGAGCTAGCGCGTGTGGACCTCATCCTTGGGATGAGCTGGCTGGAGCGTGTGGATCCTGAGATCAAGTGGAGCATCAAGCGAGTGAAGCTTGAGTACAGTGGAGTGAAAGATACTTGGTTTGGAACAAGGCTTGAGTCTCCAAACAAGTATCTTTCTGCTATGTCTTTGAAGAAATATCTCCGTAATAAAGAAGATCAAGTCTTTCTGATGTATATACGTGAGTTAGATTCTTCAATGTCACATTGGGCGAGGCTGCTGTGCAAGTTGTCCTTGAGGAATTTGCTGATGTCTTCCCTCCTGAGCTACCTCATGGCTTACCACCTGCAAGAGGTGTGGAGCATGAGATTGTGTTGGAACAGGGTATGAAAGCATTTACCGTAAGCCGTTCCGACTGAGCCATGCTGAGGAGCAAGAGGTTAAGAGACAAGTGATGGAGCTATTGGAATATGGCTTCATACAACCGAGCAAGTCTCCATTTGGTGCACCAGTATTGCTTGTCAGGAAGAAGGATGGCACCATGAGGATGTGCATAGACTACAGAGCTCTCAACAAGCAAACAGTGAAGGACAGGATGCCATGCCACCATGTGGATACTATCATGGATCATCTCGGTGGAGCCAGAGTGTTCACCAAGATAGACTTGCGTAGCGGGTATCATCAGATTGCTGTGAAGGAGGCAGATATCTACAAAACTGCTTTCAACACTAGCTTCGGGCATTTTGAGTTCACTGTTATGCCATTTGGCTTAACAAATGCCCCAGCCACATTCACTCGGTTGATGACTGAGGTGTTTGGTGACTACTTGCATGACTTTGTGGAGATCTTCCTCGACGATATTCTTATTTACAGTAAGAATATGAAGGAGCATGTGGAGCATTTGCAGAGAGTTCTTCAATTGCTGAGGAAGAACAAGCTCTATGCAAAGAAGAGCAAATGTGCATTTGCTCAGTGCGAAGTGGAGTATTTGGGTCACATTGTGCCGCCAAGTGGAGTGAAGACTGATCCACAGAAGGTGGCAGTGGTGGAGCAATGGCCAGTTCCTAGCAATGCACAAGAGTTACGGAGTTTCTTGGGCATGGCTGGTTATTACCGGCGATATGTCAAGGATTATGCCAAGAAAGCTTCTCCGTTAACTAGGTTGCTAAGGAAGGACGTTCCCTTTGCATGGAGTGCTTCAGAAGGAGAGCAGTTTCCAAGCTTTGAAACAAGCTTTGGTACGTGCACCAGTTTTATGATTGCAGATCCCTCTAAGCCTTATGAGGTATCGTGTGATGCAAGTGGAGTGGCCATTGGAGCTGTACTTATGCAAGAGGGAAGGCCTATTGCTTATGAGAGTCGTTACTTTGAATCCTGCAGAGCAACGGTACTCAACGTATGAGCAAGAACTACTGGCTATTGTTAATGCATTACGAGTTTGGAGGCACTATCTTTATGGTGCAAGTTTCAAGGTGTTTACAGATCACAAGCCTTTGGTGTATCTGTTCACACAGAAAGAGTTAACTCTCGGCAAGCTCGCTGGATGGTTAAGCTCATGGAGTTTGGCAAATTTCCTATTGAGCATCGCGCAGGAAAGACTAACGTGGTGGCAGATGCTTTGTCACGCGTTAGGAGAGCCACGTAGTGGGAGAATTCCAAACACGCTTATGTAATGCATTAACAAGGACGGTCAGTGAGTTTAGCCAAGTAGTTCAACATGCTCAAGCACAAGACGCCGAGGTGCAGGAGCTCAAAGGACAGCTAGAGCCACCATCTCTCATTTCAGGATGGGGTTTTGTACTACAATGGCCGTGTGTACCTTCCTCGTGTGAACCATTTGATCAACCAGGTACTATATTTTCATCATGATCGCCCGGAGGCTGGTCATTTTGGGGGGAGGAAAACGTATGAGTTGATCAAGAGGAGGTTCTACTGGAGGAATATGAAAGCTGATATCATAGAGTACTGCAGGACTTGTGAAGTGTCAGCAAGTAAAGGTGCCCAGGGAGAAACCAGGTGGGCTATTAGTACCATTGCCTATTCCAGACAGGCGATGGGCAGTATCTCTATGGACTTTGTCACCCATTTGCCAAGGACACAGAGGCAGAATGAACAGGTGTGGGTCATTGTGGACAGGTTGACAAAGTTTGTCAAGTTAGTTCCCTTGGGGAAGAATGTGAATGCATCTGAGCTAGCTACAATGTATTTACAACATGTATTTCCTATCCACGGATTTCCAGATGATATTGTAAGTGATAGGGACTCCAAGTTCACTTCTAGCTTTTGGAGAGGCTTTTCTAAGTGCATAGAAGTGAAGCTTAAGCTGTGTAGCGGAGATCATCCCGAAACAGATGGGCAAAAGAGAGGGTGAACCAAGTTCTGGAAGATATGCTAAGGTGCACTATTAACCAGAAGGAAGGTCAATGGGATAAGTATATTCCATTACTCGAGTTTGCTTATAATAACAGCCAGCACAGTAGCATTGGAATGAGTCCATACTATGCTATGTTTGGACGACATCCCAAGACAGCTTTTGAGCTCGGTTTAGCAAGTAAGAAGGCTCAAGGCAACATGGATGAGGAAGCTAAAGATCTGAGTGTTGAACTTGAAAAACATTCAGAGTTTGTGCAAGAAGAACTTACAAGCAGCTCAGAGCCGAGCTATCAAGTTTGCTAATGAGCACAGAAGCTTCCGAGAGTTCCAGGTGGGGGATTATGTATATCTCCGAGTGGTATTTGCCACACATGTAAGGTGGAACACAGTTGTGGCCTTACGGAAGGGACGCAATGATAAGTTGTCTCCCAGGTACTCAGGTCCTTATGAGATTCTGGAGCGTATCGGTAAGGTGGCATATCGACTACGGCTACCAGAAGGAGTGAGGGTGCCCAGTGTTTCATGTTAGCCAGTTAAAGAGAGTACTCACAAGGAACGAATCCCGGGTAGATTCTTTGTGGATGTACGAGGCTAATGATACAGGACCAATTGAGTAAGTTATACTGCCCTTGAGGACAAGGACTTGCTAATGGGGAGGATTGTTATGACCCATATAACGAATCAAAGAATATTCCCAGAAAGTTCCTAAGGAGCTATACCTAGATCTAAGGAAGAATTAAGGGCACACTATTATTGGAAGCTTTCTGGGAGCAGCAGCGTTTGGAGACTAGAGACAGCTCGGGGGAGGTCGGGTGTATTGTGAGGTCTCTAGATTGTACGTAGAGGTGCCTAACAATTGGTGGTATTGTGAGGGTCTCTAGATTGTATGTAGAGGTGCCTAACAATTGGGAAATAGTGTCACATAAAGATGTGACACTAAGCTAGATAGTACATGGTATAATGCTCGATGCATGCCCTTTATAGTTGTCTCATGGGCTTAACATCGAAGGATTCGATATTCTAGCAAGCATGCATGCTTATGCTTGCATCAGGGTGCTAAGCCTTGGGCATTAGCTCAAGGAAGGTTAAGTCTGTTATTGGCACACTTGGCTAAGGGATGTTCTAATTGGAATCTAAGGTTTCAACATCTTAAGCTCATTAGCAAGAGCCCTTTTGTGAGACACTCGTGAGGTCATATACTTAAGATTATCCATATCTAATCTTAAAGAGTATATTAGTAGAACACTCATGTTAGCCTATAGTGCACACTGTGTCCTCATTAAATACTAGCCTTAGGTCTAGGATACCACTTGACCATTTAAACCCTTAAGGGTTAGTCATGGGTCAAGATATCCCTTGTCACCCTAAAAAGGTTGTACTCCCAGATGAGGGTGATTCCTCAAGGGGTAAGTTAACCCTTTCATGGGGGTATGTGCATGCATATCTCCTTAGTGGTGTTAGGGCATGAGCCTTTTTAAGTATCCTAAATTCTACTAGGATTATCCTCTAAGGTTCGAGGGGTAGTCATTATAGGGGACTTAGGGTAAGACCCTAAGCTTCTTGCATATTTAAGCATCTGAGTCAGACTCCTAGGGTTGTTTTTGAAGACTTAGCATTACTTACATAGGGTGTTAACATTGGATGGCCACTTGGCAGCCATGTGTTGGCCCTTTGGGTAAAAACTCTAAGAATTGGTATCTGAGCTTATTCTTTGCAGTTAATAAGACTGCCTAAAGTTGAAGTTATAGTGTGTTTCAAGGTTTAGTCAGTTCTAAGTTCTTGAAGTACTCTGTCACTTTAGGTTAACACGTCTGAGTTTTGCATAGAGAGTTGATTCTAAAATCTATAACTCTTTAAAGAAACACCTGTCTAGGTTACTTTACATTATAATTGTTTAGGTTACTCTACCTTAAGTTTATGCATGTTAACATATTATACACTTTCAAAAGACATGACAAACTAGTTTGTTCTGGCTTAGAAACTAAGTCTTATAAAGTGGATCATGTAATATGCTAAGTCAACATGTTATTGAAACTTTTTCTTTTTCTTTAAGGTGTTTGAAATTGGGATAACATGAGAACAGATAATGTCCATTGAGTTTTGGCTCAGCTCAATCGATTTTAGTAATAATGTTCAAACGGGGAAAGGCTCATGTTTAAATGTGCATCTTTGACTTTGGTAAAAGGGGCATATTCGACCATAAGAATGAACACTACATTCTAATGAAAATTATAGAGATTTCTTAATTTAGTGCATGTTTTAAGAATGTAACTTAAGAAGCAAACTATGGTGTTATACTTTTAGTACAACGGAAAGTCGGGTATTAACATATGATGAATATGTTAAATAATTGGTTCAAAGATCCAATGTAATCAAAGTATTGTCCAATGTTTGTAATATTTTGATAATGCTAGTTGCAAGTAACATTATGTGGAATAATTTACTTAGTCCAAGTCACTTGATTTGGATAAATAATGAGAAGAAGATAGAATGATAGCTTATGGCAGTACATGGATTAAATATGGTATTCCTATTGGTGTAGTTTTGAGGTAGATGGTGTGATCTACTAAAAATAGAAATGTTGAAAATATAAGTTTACATTTTCAATTTATTGAGTATAGAAGGACTTGCATAGTGAAGGTGTTTAGCACACATTTGTGCATTTCTTTGTTAACTCTTTAAGTTTGAAATCTATAACTGTTAGAGTTTTTACTTGGTGCCACAAAAGCGGCTTGCCGGGTGCCAACCCTGGAATCCCCTCTCTTGGAAACCCCACGGAATCTGGTAAAGTAACCCGCATTAGGAACCCGACCCTTAGGAACTTAAGCCTCTAGCTAACCAAGTCCACGAACGAGGCTCACCTTGTGAATCAGGATACACGGACTAGCCGAGCTACGAGTATCGTTCCTAACTTGGCGTGGTTAAGGCGACCAGAGCAAGGCCTCAACTACTAATTTTGCGGAACGTGAACTCGGGCAACGCCTTTGAGCTTGCGAGCAGATTTTTGAGCCAAGAAATCTGACTAACTCCTTGGAAGTAGCGTACTCCCGTCACAAAGGCACAATCCTGCCAACGATAAGGATAGTCTACCAATGATAAGGATAGTCTAACCCAAAGGTGGGACGTACCCCTGTCGTATGGTAGTTAGGGCGGCACAACAAAGGGTTGCACCTTGACGACACAAGCTTAGCTTGCACCGGTAGGAGGTTAACGAGCTCTCTTTTGAACCCAGAAAGCCTCACTACATATACTCTACCTTATTTATGTGACGGACCCCCCCCCCCCCTCCTATTTACCTAAGTGAGTAAGTGGGCTGGCACGGAAAATGCCAGCCCTTAGAGAAAATGGTTGTCCTAACCTAACCCTAAACCTAACCCTTAGGGGGGGTTTAGGGCGTGGGGCTAGGGCAACCCTAGGGTTAGGTCAACCCTAGGGGTGTCCCTAACCCTTATTTTGATAAGCTATACTTTTTAATGGAAGACCTATTTTGGAACATCAAACCGGGGGAGAGTTTTTTAGAAGGTAAGTACTACCTTTGCCTAGAGTTTCTCGAGGTACCTAGTGACAGCCGGCCGGACTACCCCTAAACACCTAAGTGCACTAAGCGAGGCTGTTTCTCACTACAACTAGGGTTCGTTACACAACTCGGTAGGTAACAACAGTTAAACCCCAAAGTAAAGGGTCGAGTCATAGTAAAAACTATGACAATAACATTATTTACAATGTGGAGATTGATTGATTTAACTTAAATAAGGTGATTCCTTAGAGTATTAAGTTGAGGGTCTCCATTTTGCTCAAAAACTAGGTAAAAAAACTTGTTAGTTTTATTAAGTATATTGAGAATGTCCGTGATGTGGGAACATTTAATTATGTGAAGGTTTTGGTGCATGTACCTCTTTAAATAAGTGGTATCCAGTGGGATTTAAAAGCTGGTGTTGGTTTTTGGTATCGACTTCATCTTGAAGTCAAATATAGTTATTTAAAAAGTTAGTTTATTAGCTTTGCATCATGGTCGCAATGTGGGTAGTCAGAGAACATAAAAGTATGTATTTTTTTGAAATATTAAAAAGTAAAACTTTTTTTGACTTAAGGTTCAATGGTGTTTTTGGTTCATTGTCGGTTCTATCTTAAGGATTGATGGTGTTCCTTGAGTTCGGCTCAATATTCATGAAAGTACGATGATAAGTCACTAAATTAGCTCAAGAAGATGGTCTCCTTATTAATAATTGTGATCCAAGGTCTTTAATGATTAATCCAATATTCGGTTCGAGAATATGAGGTTTCATATCATCTTATCTATTAAGATATTTATCCTTTAAACTTTAGAAGTATTTATAACAGTCTTTCTAAGATTGATTATATATGACTTGGCAAAGTATAGTATAATATCTATTAAATATTGAGATTGGAGCGCTTAATATTGAAACTTGGTTATAATCACATGGGGTGGACATAATCATAAAATAGAAAGACTCAAAAGAAAGGATTTGACTCTAACACTCTAGTAAGGTAGTACTTTAGTGTTGTAATTTGAAACGCAATCTTCAAGTTACTTGAGAAATAATAAAAAGTTTCTCAATGAAGCAATGTATAGCTTTGTGGGATTACTAGTCGTTGGGGACTTGTAGGCCAATTGTGGGTTGACTTAGGTGGTCTCAGTGGTCACCAAGACGCTGTTGCAAACGCCTGATCTAGGGTTCGACTGTTGCTTGGGATGCATTAAAAGGAGTAGTAGTGGCCTCTACCCAGACACCATAAGGGTCCATGTACCAATGAAGTGGAGTTCCCTTTCTGTTGGAGTGCAGGTTCCTGAAGGAGTGGGACAAGGGAAGGAGAGGAAGGAGGATGGGGATGGCAGCAGTAGATAGAAAAGACGTATATATTGCCTCTTAGAAATACAAGGTAGCCGCTTCCGGTCGGCACAAGATACAAATAAGAAGACGGACTAGAAGGACCCCAACCCACTGTTTACTTTCTTGCTTATATAGTGGATTGGGTGGTATTGGGACGTAGACAGGTCGCACTCCCCCACTAGACTGCCCTATGTCGCAGTCTTATCCTATTTACTTAATGCACCTCCCTCATGCATGCTGTCCTTAGTACCTTGGTAGTTGATCCAGATGATCGAATCTAGCCTGCTATCAGCGTTGCCTAATAGTTGTCACTGTCGATCTTTACCCACTGTAAGTCCCCTACTCTTTCATTCAACCTCCCTTTTGGGATGTCGCTCGTTCATGCCAACTAGACATTTGGTGGTGGTCAAACCACCATTAACCAAATGCCTAGACCTACTTGTTCATGCACTCTCTCTCTCCTTAGCCTACCCCATAGTGCTTGTGGTAGGTGGTAGCTTCATTCTCCATTGCGGCCAACTTCAACTTCAGGGAGGCAATTGTTGCATCTTGTAGCTCGGTAGTTCCCTATACTTAGCCTCATATCTTGCATGCTGTTCCTAGGCCCGTGCTAGCAAGGCTTCCAACTCCTACACTCGCTTGAGCGAGAGTTGTAGCTTTTGCTCCTTTACTGCAAGTAGTTGAGCCTATTGCTGGGCATGCTCCCCAGCTCCTTGATGGTAATTTGTAGCTGGTCTTGTTGGGCTTCAATCACTCAAGCATGCTCCTCCCCCTCGTTCTGCTGGAACGGGATGACTGCTAGTGGCTCTACTAACGTGGGTCCCTCCTGATCGGTCGCCAGCTCAGCCCTAGTCTTGGATAGTTCATGCTCCTGCTATGTGAGTTAGGTGGTGCGCTAATACAGTTCCTTCTTGATTGCTGCCAACTTCTCTTGGGTTTCTTTGAGCTCCCTCTCCCTATGCTTGAGCCTTGTCACAAGCTCGTGAATTTGCCGCTCTTTCTCCACTATGGCATGCTTGTAGTCATGCTTGAGTTGGTCATGGAGCCTTTGGAGGCCATTGTACCTATTTTGTAACTTGTTGAGGCCCATAGCTAGTGCGCTCCAGGTCTCTTTTGAGTATTTCTGCCCATCTCTACAATCTTGCATTGTTGGACTCCATGGAGTAGTTCCATGTATTCCTTGGCTTCTTTCTATGCGTCTTGACACTGTTTTGTAAGTTTATCTACTATGGCATTGTGCTCATGAGCTACACCTATGAGATCCATGTTGTTTTACACTGCCATTGCTTCTCCAATTTGGTCGAAGGAGTTTGAGGGGAGCCGATGAAGCCCACCACCCATTGGCATGGAAATGCTGGTAGGCATCACCGAGCTCCTCCTCAAGCTCACTCCCCTTATCCTTCGGGTCATCCGGTCATGATAGTCCTGTAGGGTGTGAGCCTGCTTCTAGTGTCAAATCCAACGGTAATGGGGGGCCTACTACCAAAGGGACTACTCGTATGGGTTCTATGGTTGGGGGTCCTCGCCCCTTCTTGGGGTTTTGGTACCTAGGTTATTCCTGCCTCGGGGTGTGTTGTCTCTCACTTGCTTCCATGATGACTCCGGGGTCTCTGGTTATTCACCTTTGCTTGCTTGGCTTGTTCTAGCTTGCTCTCCCTCCTCCATATATCTCTTGCCATGCCAGACTAGAGCTATGTTGGTATTGGAGTTAAAACTCAACCGATCAGGCTGGCGGTCATTACACCAACATGGTTGGCCATGGGAAGTTTCCACTCGGACCTGATCCAGATTCCATAGATACCGTTGGTTAGTGCCATGATCATATATTGCTTGAGGTAGTCATCCCAATTCACTGCAACTCCCTCCCATGCCCTGAAGAGGGCGTTTGCCAATTGCATGGCGATCTACCTCTTCTTTCTTCTAGTGAACATGAAGGCTACGAGTGTCACAAACTCGGCTACCTCATTTCTTCCATGTATGCCACCCTTAGGCCATGATGCCTTGTTCCTTCTGGCAAGGGACCTCTGGGGCTCGATGTTGATAGCTCCCTTACTGAGAGACCATCCTTTGGTAACTGGAACACTAATTCCAACTCATTGAACCCTATGTGGAAGGATGCGTTGCCCCCAAGTAGAACCAAATTCCTACTTGCTTGGTCTTGTTGCCTTTTAGCTATGTAGACTAGATGAATTCTCTGGCTATCTTGGCAAACGCTGGGTTTTCCACTTCTCGCCAAGGGAGGTTGAAGAACTTGAGTAGGCGCATCTACCTTCTAACTTCCCGAATGTCAAGTCACTCAAATAAATCGTTAAATCTGGAGTACCTGGGTGCGATGAGCTCTTTTGTTCTTACTTGGCCTTCGCAGGACACTCAAATCTCTTGGATGGGTGACTAAGGAGTGTTGGACTGTTCATCCCCTTCTAAGGGTGTGCTGACTGGCAGTCCTAATGAGGTCATCTGACGTGATTAGCATGTTTATCCTTGCACCTTGATTCTAATGATGGCACCGCCCAACCATCATTACCTTCATAATATGTGCCTTATGCGTGCGGTCCACCCTCATGGACCATGTGACCCTGTGAGATGGCCACACATGTAGCTAGGGACGGCCTCCTTTCTGCCCGTGCTGCCCCAACCTCTATCGTTCTTCCATGGGGCCTTCCTATTGCGGGTGCTCCTTCATCGGGTAAATGTACGACTTAAAGCAGTTCCCTTTTGGCCATCTATTGTAATGCCTATCCGCCATTGTTGCTCCTTGCTACCCTGTGGGCGTCTTGTAAGATTTGGCCCACCCTAGTCCTATATATAGGGTCTTCTTGGTTATCCTCTCTCCCTGAGGTGTCCAACAATTGGCCCAGTATGTGTTGCACTGAGGACTCGTGAATTACCCATGACATGGGACATTTTTTGATAGATGTCAACTCTCCCTCGCTTATGTAGTTGATCCCCAATCATTTGGGGCTGTTAGCATTTTTTGGGTGAGGCCTAGGTTGGTGTGGTAACATTGTTTCGTACTAGGCCTGAGTCGGCACAGCTGTAGTGGTACTCTCCTTGTTGGTGGTACGTCCAGGTTGACACCCCTATATAGCTGTGGAGGTGGTCGGAGATTCATTCCGTAAGCTCCCATTTTATGTTTGCATTGACATGCGCTAGTTGGGGTTCCTCGTCCATCCCTACGTTGATTTGCTTGATTGTCACCTTGGAGGTCCCGGTTCTTTTATATATAGCTTCATTGTGGTATTCCCTTGGGCAGACGGGGTGACATTCCTCAATTTTGTTCTTAACACAGGCCTTTGGAACTTGCACTTTTGGGGCTTTTCTTTGTGACCATTCAACCTGATTACGTGGCTCACCATGTGGTCTTTCGCTCTTCTTGACAGGGGTCTATATCACCTATGGTATTCCTACAGTCGGAACTCTGACAATGGTGCCCAAACTTGTTTTGCTACCACGGATATCAGTCTTTTCTTGATGGGGAATCTTACATGCTGATGCTCCCAGTCATGCTACATTTTCGTGCCCTTGAGCCCTGGACAACCTAGGAGTAGGTTGAATCCCACTTTTGCATGATGGCATTTATTCAGAACTTGACACTTTGGAGAACGTCACCATAGAGATGGAGACATGGAGATTGGTGTTAAGCGAGTGGTGGTTAGGCTGATTGCCGCCTTTGCGGTGCCTGGTACTTGCGCTTCCAACATTGGCTTGATCAACAAGATCTAGGAGTAACAGTAGAGTGGGTGCTGACCACCACAAAGGGTGCAAATCAACTCTCAACGTCCTAGCTTTTATTCCTGTTGTCGTATCTTGGGTCGGTATGGCTGCCACTTAATGGGAGTATGACCTCTAGCTACACTCTCCGGATTGCAACCTTTTGTAGAACTAGTCATTTCCGTTGCTCTTGCATCCTTGGCCTTCTGATTATCCATGTACACCTCCAACTTTCATTCTATTGCTAATGCGGGCTGCCTGAGATAGCATGTTACTCATGAGCTCAGCTAGTCGATAGCAATCGTTTGTGTTATGGGATCCACAAATGTTACATACCTTAAAGTACTTGTCTTTGCGTGTTGTGTTGGTCGGGGGACTCCGCAAGCCAGATGTGGTGCTTCTCAGGAAGCAATGTACCAGGACGCTATGGAGATCCAACTCCAGGGGTCTGAACCGGCAAGCCGGCCTTACCTCGGAAGTGATGGAAGATGTTGGATGGCCTTTACCCAGACGCTGCAAGGGTCCGTGTACCAGGTAGGGAGAGTTCTACTACGATGGTTTGGCATAGAGTGTTGCTGAGCCCAGAAGTAGGACAAGCGGGGAACACTTGCTTGTAAGGTGAATAGAAGGAATATGGATAATTATATTGCATGTCCGAGTACAACTATCTCTGATAGAGGAGCAAGATATAAAACGCAGACTTGACTCCTAAAAACCTTGACCCACTACCCGCCTTCTTGCTTATATAGTGGGTACGCTAGACCCTAGGTACAGGTGGCGCCTTCCTAATGGTCTGTCGCCTGGTGACAAAGTCCTACCTATCACATTTATGCACCTCCCTCACATGTGCTGTCCTATGTACCCTGAGTAGTTGGTCCGGATGATCGGATCTACGCCTGGTTACGCTGCTGCCTAACATCGGTCACTATTAGTTTGTACCTAAGGTACCTCCCTTATCCGGCACTTCATCCCGTCGCTTGTTTATGCTGGCTGGCATCCATGCCAGCTGGCCATTTGATTGGTGTCTAACCACCGTCAACTAGACGCCCGAACTTATTTGCTAGCACGTCCTTGGGCCATGTGCTCTAGATATCCACCCCTTGGAGCTCTCGGTACATGGCAATTTCATTCTCCGTTGCGGCTAGCATGGTCTTCAATGTGGTGATGGTCACTTCCCGTAGCGCGATCACCCTCCGGAGCTTGGCCTTGGACCCTACCTGTTGCTCCCGAGCCTACTTGAGTTGATCATCCAGGTCATGCATCTGTTCTCAGGAGTGTTGTAGCTCCTGTTCCCTTGCCACGAGGAGCTGAGCTTGTTGGTGGCCGTGCCCCCTTTGTTTAGAGGCGGTGATTCACGGTATGTCCGGTTCCCTGGCTGGGCTGTGCTCCTGTCTTGTACTTGATGGCCTTGTATCGCTCGCCTTTGGCTTCCTAAGTAGGGGTCCCGGTTGGTTGGCTGTAGGTGTGGTAATGGCCTTTGAGAGTTGAGTCCTTGTTAGTAACTCCCTTCTGACTGCCGTCAGTTCTGCTTGTGCTTCCGCGAGCTCCCCACACCTTCGTTCTAATCGAGATTTGCGTTCCTGTATTTGTTGTTCCTTTCCTGCTATGACCTAGTTGCGGGCGTGCTGGTCGTCATTGAGTAGCCCTAGGAGAGTTTCGCACTCACTGTATAGCCTCCGGAATTCCGCTCTCCTCTTGCTCCAGCTTTCCTAGGCATCCTTCGTTCTTTTCAGTGTTAACATACACAATCGACCCCCTTGACTCAGTAGTTCCTTAGCCCTTTGGGTAACCTCCCGGGCTTCTTGCCATCGTTCCGTGAGTTTCGTCACTATGTCATCATGTTCTTTCGCCACCACTGGGAGGTAAAGGCTGTCATATACCACCATGGCTTCTTTTAGCTGGTCGAAGGCCTCCGCGAGCTCGGTATAGGCCATGGAGGTCCATCATCCATCGGCCTGGAAATGTTGGTAGTTACTCTTGCACTCGTCCTCGAGCTTGTCCTTCTCTCCTCCCTGGCTGGATCCGATGGATTGCTCAATTGTTTCTGCCGAGGATTCTGGTGGTAGTGGGGATCCTATGGCTAGGGGAATCGCGTGTATGGGTTTCGGTGTCCCATACCCTGGTGATTCCTGGTCCGAAAAGGGGCTACATTCCGCTTGTTCCTCTGTTGAGTCCTGTTCCTCTGTAGATGCTAGTTCCTCTGTTGAGTCTTGTTCCTATGTAGATGCTGGTTCCTTTGTAGATGCCGGTTCCTCTATTAAATCCTATTCCTCTATTGACTCCAAGGGTTCTAGCTGTTCCCTCATTTGGAGTGGTGGTGGTGGTGCTCTAACTATCAAACGAGCTTGTGGTCATAATAGCAATATGGCTGGCCGTAGAGAGCCTTTGCTCAGTGCCGGTTTGAACTCCATGAATTCCACTAGTTAGAGTCGAAACCAGGTACTCCCTGTTCTTTCCTGTAAGCATGAAGGCCACTAGCATTACGAACTCGGCTGCTTCCTCCTTTTCTTGTATGCCTCGTGGTCCATGAGTTCCTGTGGTGGCGGGCTGTTGAACCTCCGTGTCTGAGCATTCCCCTAGGGCTAGGCCGTCCCCTGGTAGTCGGAAGACTATCGCTTGTTCGTCAAACATAATGTGGAAGACTGCGCTCCCATCTGTGCAGAATTGTATTCCCCTACGCCCGGTTTGACTAGCTACTAGTTCCGCTGACTAGAAGAATTGTCTAGCCTTCTTGGTGAATCCTGGGTCCTCCACTTCTCCCCATGGAAGGTCGAAGAATTCCTCCAATCGCAACTACCTCCTGACTCGTCAGACGTCGGGTTGCCCGATTAATTCCTTGAACTTGGAGTGCCTGGGCGACACCAGCTCCGCTGATCGTTCCTGGCCCTCAATGAACACGCAAATTTCTCTGATTACCACCGGCCGATTCCTCTCCGTTCACCCCGTGGTCATGGTAGTGGAAGTGTGGCATTGTACACCTCCTTCCTGAGTATAGGTGTCATGGAAGTCCTTGTGGCGTCCTTCGAGGTGACTGGCGCATCTATCCCTGCGCCTAGATACGCAATGATGGCGCCACCCGACCATCATTGCCTTTGTAGTACGTGCCTCATGCATGCGGTCCAACCTCGTGGACCATGTGATCCTGTGAGATGGCCACACGTGCATTTGGAGATCCTACTTCCGACCGTCTTCCGTTTCCTTGTGGTTCGATTGCTCTGCCCCGGGATTCCTCGGCCTGTGCTCCATTTGGGTGACTAGCATGGCTACTATCGGCTGCCCGTTGTGGTACTTGTCCGTTATAGTTGATTGTGGTGGTTTGATGGTGCTTGATGGGGCCTATCCTGGCTCTAACTGCACAGCCTTACCTGTTGATCTCTTCCTGCCGCTTCTTCCCCATACTGGCCCCGTGCATCCCCCTTCTGGGGTTTCGCGTCCTACTTCTAGCAAGGAGGGTCTATGCCGAAGCTTCTCCCCCCCCCAACTTCCAGGGCTGATCTCCGATTGGCCGCGGTAGTGGATACTTACCATTGGGGCAGGATCGATAGAGGGCTGTTGATCCCTACCAATAGTGGCTTTGGGGCGGCTCTGCTTGATTGGAGCAACCGTCCGACTGGGGTATGTCCAAATGTACCCTCCGGAATCGTCATGGTGGTTGGTGAACCAATGTTTCGGTGCTAGATAGTTTCGGGCTTCGGTTGCTCCCCCTTCAATCCTTATTTTGTTCACGTTGAGCTGCCTCTAATGATAGGCCTCTTGCCTGGTGCGACCCAATCCTGGGGTCGGCCTACGAGGGTCGTTGTTGTGCCCTCGTTCCATCCTTGACGCATGTTGAGTTCCTAATATTCCAACACCCTAAATCTCGTGCGGGGGCTTATCGCCTGTCTGGTTTGGAATCGTATCTATTGGTGCTCCCAGTCGTGTTGCACCTTTGCACCCCTGAGCCAGGGTCGACCGAGGAGTAGGTTGAATCCCCCCCTAGCGTGCATGTCTAGGACCACAACGTTGATCTAAAATTTGATCGTTTGGATCTCGACTTCTATTGCCCTCAAGATGCCCTTAAGTGCCACCTCGACCTGATTTGCCATGCGTACCTGAAAGGGAGTGGGCTCCAGGTTTGGCATATGCAACTTCCTATGGAGCTCTGTTGACATGACATTGACTGTTGGCCCCTCATCTATAATCACCTCACTGACTGTGTGACCCGCCATGCGAACCAGAATGGTTGGTATGTTGTTTACATAGTCCACAATGGTTGCAATGCCTCTTGGTGGGGCCTTGCTGCTGGTTGTGCCCGATTCCCCCATGTGTGGTGGGAACCAATGGCGTTTCTTGTTCTAACACTGTCTGGGCCTCCTCCCTTTTGAAGGCACGATTTTGCCGTCTCCTTACTTTTCTTAGCGATTCTTGGCCTTGGCTGGGCTCCACGGGTCTCGAGACGATCAGTCCTTTTGTTTGCTTCTTTACCCACTGCTTTAATACCGGGGTTTTGTTGCTTGTCTCCTCTTTTCGTGCCTTTGTGCTCCCTTGGTTCTCTGCCCTTGCGATTCCCTTGTTTCGTCCGCTAAGGGAGCCTACAGTACTATGTTTGTCATGTCATCCTGTTCTGGCAGTACCACCGTTACTTGGTTCACTTGTGGTACGGGGGTTGGAGTTGGGTTAGCGGGGATCGCCCATTACTCGCCTTGCCGACGCCGGCTGCTTGCGCCTCTAGCATTGGTTTGATTAATGATACCCATGAACACCGGTAGAGCGGGTGTGGGCCTCCACACAGTGCGCACAACACCTCCTTGCGTTTTGGTCATCTCTCTCTATCGCCATACCTGGGTCGATATGGTGGCCACTCACAGGAACGGGACCTATGATTCCAGTCTCCCGAACGGGACCTCCTACGGGGTTGGTTATCTCCCTTTGTCCTATGGCCGTAATTCCTTTGGCCATCTGCACCCCCTTTGGTCGCCCATTCTATCGTTAGTGCGGCCGCCTGTGGTAGCCTTTTCTTAGGAGTTTGGCCAGCCGGTAGCAGTCGTTCGTGTTGTGAGACCCACAGATGTTACATACCCGAAGTACTTGTCCCTGCGTGCGGTGTATCCCATTTGAGCCAGTGTCGTGGATAAGTCTTCCTTCGTGTGGCCCCTCATTGGGTTTCCCTCCATTGCAGCTACCTGTGTCCCTTTGTACCCGACCGTTTCTCCCTTTTGGCCAGCTTTGGAGCATCAGAGAGGCTTTCCTCATCCGATGTGGTGTCGTTCGCCCCTTTTGCATCCGATTTGTCCTGCGCCTTCCTTTCTTGGCATCTTTCAGCTTCCCACTTCTTAGCCTTCTTGGCGTACCGGAGTAACTTGTCGAACGTCTGGTTGTCATCTAAGCCAATCCACTTGCGGATCTCCGGCCGCAGTCCCTTTCGGTACCACATTTTCTTAGTCAAATCAACTGGGGTGTCAGCATGCGGACTGTGTATTCGTCGACCGATTCTCTTACTTTCTGTTTCAAGCTCATTAGCTTGTGGATCACCTCCTCTTCACTCTTTTCCTCTCGGAAGGTATCCAGAAATGCCCTTCGTGCAGTTTCCCAGCGAGCTCCTTCGTTTGCCTCATGGAATCACATCCACTAGGCGTGTGCCTTCTTGTCCAAAGTGCATGAGAAGGCACTAGCTTCTTGTGATTGTTGATTACACTCCAAAGTTCGCACACATGTTCAAACTTGTGTACGTGTTGGTCTGCGTCTTTCCCTTCGCTCCACAAAACGCAGGTAAGGGCACTGTTACGGTGCTCTCCTACATCTGATTGAGTGCACGGGCTAGTAAGATAACTGGGTCGGTTCCCATGGCGTCCTGTTGCACCTGTGAGGTGCTTCGATCTGAACCCTCCACTTCGGATGTGGTGTAGTCCACGTCCAATTATTCTGCGGGTACCTTTCTCCTTCCTCACGGCCCTGCCCTCTCGTTGAGGGTGGGTGACGAGGATGGGCTCCTCCCGACTGTCCCTCGTGGGCCCCCTCCGTGGACCAACCTGACGGTTGGTGATGGCTTACCTTGGCTGGACGGTATTCCCTCCTCCAGCGAGTGGTTTTGTAGGACCGTCCGCGGAATCTCCCCGTGATGTTTAGACGGTCGTGATCGATGGGGTGATTCCTCCTCACCTCGAGACGGTATCCCCCTATCTGGTGATGGTTGCGGCTCTACCGTGTGCCCTAGCAGATTTCCCTCGTGGGGCCAGTGTGATACTAGTCGCTCGGGCGAATCTCTCCTGCCCTTGGACGAATTCCTCTCGTCCCTTCTCTAGAGTGGCCACTGTGCGGCCCCTCTTTCTGGTGCCTCCTCCCAGTTCGTCAACTCATCAACGTCCAATCGCCTTCGTGCAAGTGGTTGTCCCATGTGTACCCCGGCCTTCTGAAGCCTTGAGTTCTCATCCTGGTAACCACCCTGGCCTGCTGCATCATCTAATCGGCTGAACTCCTGGTGCAGAGGTTGCCTTATTGGCAATTGATGCCCCTCCCTATGGGGGCCTTTTGGATGAGGCTCTTCCTCTCCTCTTTCCGGATAGCCACGGGCCCCCCGCGTCACCTTGGTGGGTGATGACGGCCCTGGGTTTCCTACCTTATGTCCGTCGTGGTGCTGGTCACACTAGATATCCGGCTCACGTCCCCCATTGTTATCGTGTTGCTTTTGCCCCCTCGAGATTCCTCCCTCCGTCGCAGGCCTGCCCTTTCCTGAGGTTGTCCTGTGCAAGGTTTCCTCCTTTAGGGTACTCGTTGAACATGGGTTCTGCTCTTTGGTGTGGAGGCTCTTCATGGCCGTCACTTTCACCTACGTCGAGAGGTGGAGGGCTTTCATCCTCTTGCCATCCATCCCATTCTGCATCATAGGTTATTATCGGGCAAAGTCGTCCGTTTGGGTGCTGTTCATACTCGCATGCTGCTATGCCTGGAATGTCACCCGGACGTGCTGTGGTTCCTTCATATCCTTCTTCGTTGTCAGCAGCGTGCGACCGCCTCTGCCACTGGTGTGCCGGGTTTACCGCTGCTCAAAGATTCGGCCATGCGGCATTTTCATTGTTCCCTCAGGTAGGTGAGGCAGGGGCTGATTGCGACAACCGAGGTGCCTCGCCGCCTTCCATCAACCTCCCTTGGCCAGCCCGTCGCATCCTCCTGGCCAGTTGTTGCTCATCAATCTCTATTTGTTCGAATGAGTTAATCTCGGCTCTTTTTCGGGCCACAACTCTACTTGCTACAGTGAACTCCATCTGTGTGTACTATCTATCCCTCCGTGGTTGCCACAAATGGTCGTCGGGGACTTCGCAAGTCAGATGTGGTGCTTTTCAGGAAGCTATAGTGGTCGCCGGAACGTTGTGGAGAGCGTCCAACTCCGGGGGTTCGAACCGGCAAGCCGACCTTACCTCGGAAGTAGTGGAAGGTGTTGGATGGCCTTTACCCGGACGCCGCGAGGGTCCGTGTACCGAGTAGGGGGAATTCTACTACGGTGGTTTGGCAGAGAGTGTTGTTGAGCCCAGGAGTAGGACAGGTGGGGAACACCCACTTGTAAGGTGAATAGAAGAAATATGGATATATTATATTGCATGTCCAAGTACAAACTATCTCCAACAGAGGAGCAAGATATAAGACGCAAACTTGACTCCTAAAGACCCCAACCCACTACTTGCCTTCCTGCTTATATAGTGGGTTACCTAACGTTAAACCCTAGGTACATGTGGCACCTTCCTACTGATCTGCCGCCTGGTGATAGAGTCCTGCCTGTCACATTTATGCGCCTCCCTCACGCGTGCTATCCTACGTACCCTGGGTAGTTGGTCTGGACGATTAGATCTACGCCTAGTTACGATGCCGCCTGACATCGATTGCTATCAGTTCGTACCTAAAGTACCTCCCTTATCTGGCACTTCTTCCCGTCGCTCATCCGCATTGGCTGGCATCCTTGTCGGATGGCCGTTTGACGGTGTCTAACCACCGTCAACCATGTGTACCTAATTGGGTGAGTGTTGCAGTTAAGTCCTCCTTCCATGCCGTAGCCTTGTGGGCCTCTCCTCATTGTGGTTGTCCTTGCTCTTTGGTTCCCAAATGTCGTTCCCTCCTTGCGGGCTTTGGGGAGTCCGAGAGGTTCTCCTCATTCGTGGTGGTGTCATTTGCCCCTTCGACATCAAATTTGTCTTGCGTCTTCCTCTCTTGGCACCTCTCAACTTCCCGATTTTCTGCTCTTTTAGCATACCAAAGTAGCTTGTCAAATATCTAATTGTCATCCAACCTGATCCATTTGCGAATTTTTGACACAATCACTTCTGATACCACATCTTCTTTGTAAGGTCAACATGTGGATCCCTTAGCCGGGTGATGCATCCCAACATGCGGACTATGTATTTGTGAACCAATTCTCCTACTTTCTG
Organism: Selaginella tamariscina; assembly: GCA_003024785.1. Lineage (NCBI taxonomy): Eukaryota > Viridiplantae > Streptophyta > Lycopodiopsida > Selaginellales > Selaginellaceae > Selaginella > Selaginella tamariscina. The sequence continues at coordinate 162,677 of PUQB01000410.1, forward strand.
TTTTAAGTTAGCTAACTTATGGATTACCTCTTCATTGCCCTTCTCCTTCCAGAAGGTGTCCAAGAACACCCTCTACACGGTCTCCCAGTGGGCTCCTTCATTTGCCTCATGGAATTGCATCCACTAGGCTTGTGTCTTCTTGTTTAAGGTGCATGCGAATGTGCTCAACTTCTTATGGTTGTCACTCACACACATGCTCGAACTTGTGTACATGCTAGTTGGCATCTTTGCCCCTCACTCTTTGAAATGTGGGTAAGGGCTTTATCACTATGCTCTCTTGCATCTGATTGCATTGTGGGGTAGTAAAGTCACTAGGTCTACCTCCATGGCTTCTCGTTGCTCATGGGAAGTGTTTAGTTTGGTCTCTCAACTTTGGACATGCTGAGGTCTACATCTTGGTACCATGCAGGTACCTTCTTCCTCCCTCACACACCCGCCCTTCCATTTAGGGTTGGTGACAAGGATGGGCTCCTCCCAGCTGTCCCTCGGGGGGCCACTTTGCGAGACCAACATGACTGTTGGTAGCACAACATACCTCAATTGAATGGTATCCCTCGTTTAGTGGATGTCTTGGCAAGAACGTGCAACTTTACAGAATCCCCTCACGGTGTTAGGACGATCATGGCTACCGGGGTGGATTCTCCTCACCTTGAGACAGTATCCCCTCGTCTCTTGATTGTTGCAGCTTTGCCATACATCTTTGCAGAATCCCCTTGCATAGTCAGTACGGTCTTGCTCACCTTGGCCTACTGCATAGTCCAATTTGCTAAACTCCCGGTGCAAAGGTTTCTTCGTCGATGGTTGGCACCCCTCTATGTGAGGGCCTTCCGGATGAGGCTCTTCCTCCCCTCTTTTTATGCATTCATGGCCAGCTTGTCTTGCCCTTTTGGGTGACGGCGGCTCTAGATTTACTACCTTACATCCTCATAGTGTTGGCCACATGGAACCTCTGGCTCTAGTCCACCATCTACCTACACTATTGTCACCACTTTGAGTTTCCTATCTCTAGCATAGGCATCCTCTGTCCTAGGGTTCTTCTACATGAGGTCTCCTTGCTACAATGAATTCCATATTGTGTGTAATTAATATCCCTATGTGGTCGCCACAAATGGTCATTGGAGACTATAGGTCAATTATGAGTTGACTTCGGTGGTTTTGATGGTCGCCAGGAAGCTATTGCCAATGCCCAATCTTGGGGTTCCAAACCGAGGTTCGGTCATTGCTTCGGGATGCATTGAAAGAAGTACCTCTATCCAGATGCCACGAGGGTCCGTGTACCAAAGGAGTGGAGTTCCCCCTTATGCTGGAGTGTGGGTTCCCGCAAAGAGAAGGAGAGGAAGGAGGATGAGGATGGCAGCAATAGACAAAAAATATGTATATATTGCCTCTTAAAAATACAAGGTGGGCCCTTCCCTAGAGATGGCTAGAGCAAGTTACAAACAAAAAGTCAGACTAGAAGGACCCCGACCCACTATTTACCTTCCTACTTATATAGTGGATTGGGTGGTACTAGGACATAGGATAGGTGGTACTCTCCACTAGATCACCACCCTATGTTGCGGTCTTATCCTACTGACTTAATGCACCTCCCTCACGTATGCCATCCTTAGTACCTTGGTAGTTAGTTCGAACAATTGAAAACTTATTCTTTATAAACATGTCCTTTATGACTATACACATGTATACAACAAGGTCTCGTCAACTTGAAATTAGCCCATCCACTTGGTATGTATTTGACATAAATTCATTCTTGATGGGAATCAAATTTAGGTCAAATATGCTACCAAGTGTTAAAGCATTACCATTCACCTTTTATAACCAACTTTGTACTCTTTTAAAACACTAACTAGTTTGGGAGCAAATATAAATTAACATACATTTCTATCAAACTAATGTGAACATAAGGAAACTCAATCTATATCTAATTTTGACTTAAATAAATCATGGTGGTTTAGGTTAACAAATTTCAAACCAATTTATATAATAATTTTAAATTAAATCAAATACATAAATTTCATCTTAGATTTTTTAATTTTATAAATACTTTTTAATTTATTCATTATAGAAATTATTAATATATACATTTTATATTAAAATTAGGGTTTACTATTCATGAATAGTAAAAACCATGGTCTAAGCTAAAAAAATTAATCCATGCTAAAGAGCACAACAATTAAGTTCATTTAATAATTTCTAACTCCTTATTTGCACACTTCTGTAACATATATTCATTTCTAATTCTCAAATTGATTATGTAAACATTTCCCGGGAAGTTATAATCTCTCCACTAATTCCAGTAATTAGTGTTTTGACAAGCATTTTTAAACTAATCTCTATTCCATAAACAATTTCAATTTTAATATTAATACTCTCGAACTAATAATAATCACCTAACGTTCAAATTTCAAGTTTACTAATAAGTTATTACATTAATTGATATGTCTTTACAATTGTATTAAATTATCGAAATGTAAGAACTGTAATATGGACATTGAACCTAGTTGATATGAACCAAACTTTAGCTTGAGATGGAAACATAATGTTACTTTTTGTATTTTGAGGAGCCGTTCGAGGAGCCGTTCAAGGACTAAGAGAAATCATGAATCAACATTTGATTCATTTAATTAATTTAGTAAAATTTTATCTTTCACACTAATGTTATCATAACACCAAAGTGCTTCATGTTTCAATTATATCTCATAATTCAGTAGAACTCCCCAAACATGAATATGATAACTAGTATAGTATGTTAATTCAAAATACATTATTCAATTTAAACATAGCAATTGGTGAAGGTGGTTTGACCATCATCAAATGTCCAACTAGCGTGAATGAGCAACAGCCCAGAAGGGAGGTCAAACAAAAGAGTGGCATATAGCGGGTGCAAAATGATAGTAATAGCTGTCAAGCAACATTAACATTAGGCTTGATCCTTGGGAATAATACTCTCATATCAAAAACAAGCTTGATTTTGATAAAAGTCTCATACCTAGTCTAGTGTAGTTATACACTAATGGGGGATAGGTACTATAGTAGACCCTTATGCAAGGGTAATGAGAAACATTAAGGGATGTAAAAATGTGAGGCTATAATATTGTAACATGTGAAGATGTGGAACCATTACAAAATCAAAATAAACGTGAAGACATTGGTAAAGCATTTGAGATGGACTCAAATTGCTTGTTGTGCGCTTGATGACAAGGTCGTTAGGTGTGTTTAAAAGTTAAGAAATAAAGCAAAGCTTTATTTCTTAGCAATCAATATTAATTAAAAGTCTCCAATATAAATTCTAGTCAAGTAAAGAAATTAATCATTATTTTGTCTACATTAAATGACAAACTTTGCAGACATACAAAGGTCTTCATGTGACTTCATGTTGCAGGTGGTGCCTTCAGCAACTAAGTTTACAACTCAGTGAACAACAGTTCGGAAGTACTTAGTTTCGCATAATATAAAGGGGATGATGAAAATTATGTGAACTTTTTGTTGACTCTACATAGAATTAGTTTTGATTAATTGTTTTTTAGAATTATCTATTCTTGGAGTTAAAATTATCTATCAACGAGGACATTGACATTTTTAAAGAGGGAGAGTGTGTCATAGTTTTTACTATGACTACTTTTTACTTTGGACATTGACTATTGTTACGTATCGAATTATGTTGACAAGCTGTAAGTGTTAAGGAAACAAATCTGGTTAATGCACTTGGGTATAATGATGATCCGGATTATTAAGTATTGGCAGAAAATGCTAGGTGAAGCTAACACTTCCATTTAGAAAACTCTAAGTGAAGTTAGTACTTCCATTTAAAAAATTCTTACCCTCATTATTTGTGTCCCAGTTGGGTTATTGGTTAGTTTGGTAGGTCGGATATGGATAGAAAACCCCTAGGGTTGACCTAACCTAAGGGTTGCTCTAACCCCACACCCTAAACCCTTTGGGTTAGGGTTTAGAAGTCAATGAGTTGTTAGGTTAAACTAACCAAGTATATTCTTATTAGGAATGAGATTCCATGCTATCACACTTTATAACAAATATAAACAGGGGGGCTCTATCACATATATTAAATAGAATATGTAGTAAGAGTTCTTGGGTTCATAACTAAACTCATTGGTACAAGCTCTAACTTGTATTGTTAAGGCACAACCCACTATTGTGCCACCTCAACTTCCAAACGATAAGGGTATATCCCATCTTGGGGGTAGTTTACTTTTAACGTTGGTGAATTTAAGTATGAAATGTCTTGTTGGAATATATGTTCCAAGGGACAAAGGTGAGGCATGTCTCTAACCTCCTCCTCCACTGGATGGCCCTTGTTTACATAGGCCATCACACAAAGTTTTGGAAGATATGACTTCCATGCTTGACCAAGATCTTGGTTGACAAGATCTCTTGACCAAGTTCCTGAGGTTTCACATAGGGGTTTTAGAGTTGGCATTTATGAGCCACGTTCATGGCACTAAGTGTAAATCTTGAATCTGAGAAGTTATGGTGAGATAGCCCCACAAAGATGCACTAGGCTAGATGGCACATGGTACAACACCCATGGCACACCCTTTACAATTGTCTCATGTGCTTAATGTTGAGGGGTTGGATACTTTAGCAACAAGCATGCTTGTGTTTGTATCACGGTGCTCAGCCTTAGGCATCAACTCAAAGGAGGTTAGGTCTTATAACTGGATGTGTTATTGGCACACTTGGTTAGGGGGTGTTCTTCTCATGATCTAAGAGTTCAACATCCAAAGTGGAGCCCTTTTATGAGGCACTCGTGAAGTCATGTACTTAGGGTTTTCCGCATCTAGCCTTAGGGAATATACTTAGCAAAACACTCGTGTTCACTTACGATACACACTCGTGTCCTCATTAAGTACTAGTCCTAGGTCTAGGGTATGACTTGGCATTAGGGAAAAATACAAGTATAGATAAGTGATTAAGAAGTGGGAAAGGATGTAGGATAATTGAGAGAACAATAAAAACAAAAATTTCAATAGTTAATAAGTTATATAGAGCAATAGCATATAAGAGAATAATTGGGATCCCCTTTATTTTTTCATCTTCCCTATTTATACTACTTTTGTTAGTTTGTACTTCCATCCATTATGGTAATCATTTTTTAATTTTAATATCCATGTGGTTATCTAATTGCTTGATTCTATTATGGTACTATTTTTAATTTTGTATTTCACTCTTTTGCTTGTCTCCCCATACATTGGTTATTAGTCTACTAACTATGGTATTTTGTCTACTTGATAATACTCTGGTAGTTTCCTTGCTAACCCATACTTTGGTATCTTCCAATGTTCCATAGTATGTTTATGTTGCTTGTCTTCTCCTTGCTCTCAACTTTTCTCACTATATGGATATTTTGGTATTTTTCCCACTATAACCCAAAATAAAACAAATTGACTTTGACTCCTACAACTAAGTTCCAAACTACTAAACAATTTGGGTTACCACAATATCAATAAAAATTGTTATTAATACATTGTTGCTGTTCAAGTGCTAAAATCCATTCATGATTCTACATGAATGACAATCTTGCTTGCTTTTGAGAAGTTGTAAGAAATTCATGAGAATGAAAAGATTTGCTACTTGCGCTCTTATGCCTTTCAAACAACCGATTATCATATCGAATAACAATTTCAACCATTTTAGAGAGTGTCTTGGGATTTAGATAAACATCAAAATTGTCAGAACTAAGTTCAAATCTCTAGCCCTCCCACGAGCCTCCCTCACCTGGAACTCTAGCCCTCTGGACCTTTGGAGGCTTTTGTTGATATTCAATAGAACAATCAACATCAGTCGTTGCTAGTTCTCCTTAATCAAAGTCCTGCTTCAATTTAATCTTTGAATCCGATCACTCTTTTCAACAATATGATAGTTTGATTGCTTTTCAACAAACAACATCTTTTGTTTTATATCACAACTCCTTGCTTAGTAATCTCTATTATGAATTCACAAGATTTATATGTAATTCTTTAATTGGAGATGAATCAACTCAAGAAACAATTAATACAACTCCAACAACAACAACAAATTAGATGATGCATGCACAGGCTCCATCCCCAAGATCCGAACCAAAAGTAAGCATGCCTATGGGTTGCAATTGGCTTTTCATGGTTTTTTGGAGGTAGTCAAAACTCGTTATGAATCAGATACCATTAAAATTGGGTTGATCGGCTCTCTGTTGGTTGAACTAGCACTCAATAATTATGGAGAAGAACAGTTCTATATTGCATAACTTCATAAATTTTGAGAGGATTTTTTTTGCCATGTTCATTTACATTGACTAAGAATGCATGGCAATCAATAAGCTCCACTGGTTACACCAAGGTGATAGGTTAGCATCCACTTATGCAGATGTTGTTGTTGTGAATATTCAATGGGATGACAATGCACTCAAGGAACATTTTTGACATGGGCTTCAAGATGATGTCAAGGACCTCCTTTGTGTCAATTAGATTAGGGGCGAGTCAAGTTTTTTACTTGCTCCATTGCCATGAGGGAGTTAGCCCTTGCGATAACTACCATGCTAGATACATCTACTCCATCATCTAAATGTACACCAATGAGGTTGATGCTTCTCAACATGGTTGACTATCAATAGATGAGCAATGACAACGAATTGACAATAATCTCTGCCGTTATTGCAAGGATTTGAAGCACAACTTGGAAGTTGTTCATGTCATCTCGATTGACAAACAAGCTCAGGCTTACACAATTTGTTAGTGAGGTGTTGGAAACGAAGGTCTCTAGGTAGAATAGAAACCACATGCCTAGGTAACAAAAAAGAACTCCCTTCATTCATTTAAGTTCCATTCCATCCACACATTTGCAAACCATTCCACATTGTTGTACAATTTCAAACCAAGCAACGCTTTTATGCAAGGCACTGGTAGATAGTGGGCAAATGCCAACTTCATGGACCAACAATTTGTAGCTACACACAAGGTTCTCCTCTAACATGTCCTAGTACAATGATCAATCAAGGTGATTGACTATCATCTCATTAGTTTTAGCATCATCACCCATGAGTTTAAATTTTTGTCGAAAACATTAGCAAAATCACCATATGGGTAGGCATTGCCATAGATGTAGGAGAGGTAGTTGTTGTACTGATTGCAAATGGATGGGCGGTGCAATGCCCATTGTTCTTGAACTATTGCAAACTAATGTGAAATGCTGACATGCGGCTGGACTTGCGAGTAGACACCCACAACAGACGATGTGCGAAGTGGTGAACCTGGGGACGTTTGCATGGTGCAAGTTCTCCAATCTAATTGCATATTCACTAGCTCAAACCAAGGAAGTTCAAGAATGATTAGCGCCTTTGGTGAGGGTATTGAGATGCGAATGTTGTAAAGTCCAAAAATGAGCAACAATGTTGCCACCACACCGACCACTTAACTATCCAATTGATCTGGTTGAACCATCATGTCCATTTATGGTATCATCAAAGGAATTGGAAACACTCATGCTACATCGAGGAAAATTTAATAACATGGTTCATTTGGCACTCTCACTCTTTAACTGATGCCCCCATTTCTTTGTTTTCAAGAAGGTTGGTAGTTTAAGCCTTATTGTCAACTATGGGGGTCTCAATAAATCACAATGCCCAATCAATATATGCATCTGTTTTTGATTTTTGGAACGAGTGTTTGGATCATGACATTTCATAACAATTAACTTGTAGGGAGTGTACAATTTAATTCACTTTTGATAGGGTGACAAATAGAAGACTACATTCTGTAATCAATACAGACATTTTTAATACACGGGAATGCCATTTGGGTTAACAAATGGACTGGCCATTTTTCAACATATGACTAATGATGTTTTTTGGGACTTCCTTGACCTATTTGTTGTCATATACCTCAATGACATTCTCATTTTATCTATGACATAGGAGGAGCATATTCAACACATGCAACAAGTTCTTTAGCGGCTCTAACAACATGGGCTATTCACCAAGTTGGAAAAGTGTTCTTTTGACCAACACATTTGGTCTCTACCTTGGGGGCTTTTACTAACATTTCATCAAGGACTTCTCCAAAATCATAGTACCTCTCACTAAATTAATAGCTGAGAACATGCCTTTATAGTGAATGATCGAGATGTTGAAGCATGCTTTCTTGTTCTTATGTATCTAGATCCTACCAAACCATACATTATAGAGACAAATGCCTAAATCAACTATGACATCTACAATAAAGAATTATTGACAATCATGGATTTATTTAAGAAATGGCAAATTAGCTACAATGTCTATAATAAGGAGCTATTGGCAATCTTGGATTCATTTGGGGAATGGCATTGATTTTTGGAAGGATCACCACACATCACCATGGTTTACAGTGATCAAAAGAACCTCCAATTTTGGGCATTTACAAAGGTACTTAATTGCATGCAACCATGTTGGGCACAATCACTTTCATGATTTTGATTTATAATTCTGCATTGTCTTAGCCATCTCAATGGCAAGGTTGATGCCCTCTTTGGACAAAGTTATCTAGCTCCTATGCATGATGAGCTGTTTTTGACCTTTTGTAGTAGGTACTTTTAAATCTACAATGGTTCTAGGCCAACACACTTTCCAAATATGTTGCATCTTTAAACACTCAACTTTTGTACCAACTTGAAGCTACATAATGGATGAACATTTTATTTTTTGAATGTCACATCACACATTTTGACCTAGCACATCATCTGCCATCTGACATCCTTTGGGTCACATACAGTTAGGGCCTCTGTTAACATGGAAAAACCTTCTTATGTGTAGAAATCACTGTTCATAGTATAAGAAACGTTTCCCATTTAAAGTTGAAGGGATTTCATCCTTATAATAGCTTTATATATATCACTTATCTCATTTCTAAAGTCAATGATAAGATTTTGCTTTAGTCATTGCCATGTTATAGTATTTACAAAATATCTTGCTCATAAGAATACATTAAAAATATATCATTACTCAATATATCATAACTATACATTTGTATTACTAAATGATTACAAAGAGATAACAATGTGGCGACTTACTTCTCTCCTAAAGATTCTCTCTCTCATGCATTCCTCTCTTCTATAGCCCTCCATAACTCCACAATAGCCTTTCTAACTTTCTTAGCCCCCTTCTTGCCCTAACCGAATCATGTCCTCCTTTGCCTCCTCATACCAACCATCATCTATTACACCTTTCCTACGAGTTATTCCTCCATCATAGGAAAGTTTTATAAATGCTGTTCCTACATGCTTTATTTTTGGTCCCTAACAGCCTCTAAACCTTTAAGACTATCAAAGTTTTAACCTGGAGGGCTGACACGTGGCAACATGTGGCTGTCAAGTGGCCTTTTCGGCGTTAATTCCCTGTGTGAGTAATGATAAGTCTTCTAAGATGACCCCAAGAGTTTAACTCAGATGCTTAGTTAAACAGAAGACTTAAAGTCCTACTCTAAGTCCCCTAGAATGACCATCCCTCGAACCCTAGAGGATATCCCGAGTAGACTTTAAGATCTTATCCTAATAGACCTAGATAAGCATGCCCTAATCCACAAAGAAGATGTGTCTCACATGTGCCTCCGTGACAGAGCTAAGGCATCGTCACTTACCCCTTAAGGAATCACCCTCATCCAAGAGTACAACCCTTTAGGGCGACAAGGGGTACCCTGAACCATGACTAACCTATAAGGGTTTGAGTGGCCAAGTCATACCCTAGACCTAGGGCTAGTACTTAGTGAGGACATAAGTGTGTTCCGTAGGTGGATATGAGTTTTCTACTAAGTAAACTCCCTAAGGTTAAGTTTGGATTACCCTAAGTACATGATCTTACAAGTGCCTCACAAAAGGGCTCCTGCTAATAGGTTTAGATTGTTCAACCCCTGGTTTCCAAGGAGAATCCCCTAGCCAAGTGTGCCAAAGCACACCTAGTTATGAGACCTAATTTCCCTTGAGCGGATGCTAAGCCTTAGCACCCTAGTGTGAGCACAAACATGCCTGTTTATTAAAGTATTCAACCCCTTGGCGACAAACCCATAACACAACCCTGAAGAGCGTGCCTCAGGTGAGTTTAAACATACAATTTTGGAGTTTTTTGCAATTTTGCAACAAGGCCAAACATTTCGACAGAACGACCCCCTTGTTGTCACTAATAAAGACCAAAGGGCAAAAGAATTTATTGGTTCATTCAAGTATGTAGTGATGGTGATGGCTGAAACAGGTGTTTAGGTTTTCTTTCATGCATAGTATTACCGATATTGTGTCACAGCTTTAGGTGCAGAAGTATATGAATTTTCAAGAGACAAAGATATGCGACCTTTCTCTTCCCAAGAAATTTTATCAGTTAACTTGATTTAATGGGAGATATGTGTCTTACCATTACAAGATAATGCAAGGCCATGGTACAAACTCACACTAGAAACTATATGCACAGATTTTCTTAGATGATTCTTTGGGATTTTGCATCCAAGAAGGTTTTCTTATTGGCCATTACTAGGGATGTTAGAGATATTTGAGGAACAAAAGAAACTTAGGTTGTTAAGATTAATAGTGTCAACACCATAACCAAAAGATGTCTTGTTACATGGTTGAAGTAAGACAATCATTTTGAAAAATAACACCATGGACAGAAAGCGTATGCTGAAGATTAAAAAGAGGAAAGCACTCAAAGATGGATTGTCATTCACAAACCTTTGGATGTGGAAGTCATCAAAGAAGGAAGATTAGTTAAATATGTTGTAGCATAAGACTACACATGCATGTTATGGTGATAGTCGTTGTCATAATATTGTGTAAAGTGTTTCATACCAAAGTTACATTGTCATTAAAAACTCACTTTAATGTCATAGTCCTAGTGCCTAATATAAACTACATTAGACATACTATACTCATGAACTGCACTAATCATAAACCTTACTTCAAAACTATCTTTAAATTAAACTATAATTATAAACTTATAGTTTCTTGTCTATAATTTGTAAAAGATATAGTGGTGGTGAGATTACTATAATATTTAAGTGAGATTTGTAATTGGGGTTTTTAGTGCTTTGTGAAATCTAGCTCAAACTATTATGTAGCCATTGCCATTTACTCTTATTGAAAACATGAATTTAAAGTTACTATTGTTTTTTATTGTGGTCAACTTCACTACCTTGTTAATTGAGGTAGATATACTTTAAATAACCACACTTGGGAACCAGCCTGGAATCTCACTCATGTTCAAGATTTGATCATTGCATACCACTACCTTTATCCCTCTAGGCATGGTCCTTGGGGGAGGGGACAGGGACAGTGTCATGACTCATTTTGAACCTGTGACCCTCTCACAAGCCTCCAACACTTAAACCTCTAGGCTTCCGTAGGACTCTGGCACGTATTTAAGGCCACTGCCACTGTGCATATATTGGAGTAAAACAAGATAATTTGTGTATAAGTTAAGATTTTGTTGATATTCAATAGAAACAATTAACATTAGTCATTGCTAGTTCTTTTTAATTGAAGTCTTGCATCAATTTAGTCTCTGAATTTTTGCTCTTGCTAGCGACACGGTAGGAATATCTTTCAATTCATATTGCAATTTGTACCAATTTGAAAATTGAATTGTCTTATGAAATATCACAACATAAAAGTAAAAACGTCCATACATAAGTGGAGGCCAACACGGTGCCTCTCAAAACATGAAAGGTTGTTAACAGTAGTATGCTCTTGAGTTACCTAATTGAACATGTTTTGTTTTTCTATTATAACCAAAAAATCAAAATAATGACAAGTTCAAAAGAGGAGGAAATTAACCAAACCCACTTGGCGCTGTCTGTGTTTTAATGTTTTGTTACACAAGGATCTCCAAAGCAAACATTATTTAAAAATCCTTTAAAAGTCAATCTCGTACCATCAAATTTGTGTGGGCATATTAATCTTTAATTCAAGTCACTTAACTTGAAACTTAGAGCTGATTGTCTTAAGAGTTCATTTTCTTTTTATAATTTCTTTACCCCTTGCTTTTATGATTCCCTCTTATTTGTCGAGCTCCTCTTTAGAAAATAACTACAAGGTTCCTCGTGAAAAAGCTAGGAAGAAAGAAAGGAAAACGAAGAAGAAAATGCAAAAAGAAAAAGAAAAAAATAAAAGGAAAAGTGAAGAGGTACCAAGTCGTGAATGAGGAGCTCAAAAATAATTACTATGTTGAAGTCGATGGAAAAAAAGAATTGTTAACGTTGGGAAAAGTAATTGATGAGTGTGGGGGGCGGCGGCGCGCGCACTCGCAATAACAATTTGATTACTTTTCCCAACAGATATGTTGCGTATTTGTGTGTGTAACTTAGATATGCTTTTTTTCTCTCCATGTATGTGTGTGTGTACACTTGATATATAGATACTGAATTGCTGTGTGTATGTAAGGGCACAGGATAGAATAATTAATTTGCTATTAAATACTTAATTATTAAATTAACACCAAAACTAAACAGGGGAAGTGGGAAGGTCATAGAGCAGCCAAAAGCCTGTACAAGAATCTGATTCCAAAGAAGGTTGTATGGCAAGGAAATGTAGGCCCCCGCTTGCTTTCTTGGCCGCTTCCCATGCATTTGCTTCCTCGTCTGTCTCTTTTGATTTCTTGTAATATGCATAGAACCATTTCTGTGATGCCCCTGTTGTTAGTACTAAACAAGATTTTATCTTATCTACTTCCATACATGCCAGCTCCAGGGAGTTCGTCCACGCTGTGCACAAAGGATCAGAGCTCGGATACACATCGCTTACGTTCATGCCTATGTGTTTGTGTGTGTGTGTGTGTCATACCAGATATACATATATAAATTACAGAAAACATAACTTACAATCGTATAAGTACGGCATACATTCATAGTTTGTGTGTGTGCATGTGTGATATTGATAAATGCTTAGTGTGCATATATGTATAAATTCGAAAACGATAGCCATTTATCAATCATAAATCAAACGTACACAGACTGGGATCATGACTTTAGCTTTGTGTATGTGCGTGCGTGCTTGTGTGTGTGTGTGTGTGTGAGAGAGAGAGAGAGAGAGAGATAGGGAGGGTGATGCGCACATGTGCGATCGATGAATATTATATTTATGTATATTGGTGTATATTGATACGTTGATACGAGATCATGTACACATGACGTCATTATATAGTTAGTTCATAATAACCAGCAACATGCGCGCACACACACACGCATAGCTTTAAAAGTGTATCAAACACGCACACACACACGCATAGCTTTAAAAGAGTATCAACTATTGTTATAAAAACATAAGAGTAGATTTGATATGTATACAAATAGATACTCACACGTACATTCATACGTGTGTATATATGTAGATATAACTTACCAGATAAGGGTAGTGCCCTGGACGAGGCAACCGCCACGCCTGGAATTAACGTGTCAGGAGAAGGCAGCTGCTGCATGTCCACAAAAACACTCCCAAACGTGGACCCTGTCTCCACAGACTTCATCTCCTCTTGAAGTGCTGAAAGATTGAAGATTTATAAACTTTAATTAATGCATTATTGGATGAAAATAATTTTTATCTAATAAAGTTCCTTATATTAAATTATATAAACTTATTAAATATTGTTATTATATAATATGTTATTGTTTTTACCTTCAAATGAAAGTTGAACAAAGGCCCATTTTTCTCCACGTAAGTTGTCCGGTATCGGTTTCGGAATATTCAGGTCTGGAAGTGATACTGCCGCAGCATCTTCTTGGAATCCAGGATGTTGCTTGTACACTTGTTCGTAACGTTCTTGCAACCACCGTATAAGAGTTGTACACTGAAACATATACATAGAAGTGTGTGTATGTGTATGTGTAAACATATCTAAATACACACTTTCTTCGATTCTAGTAATAATATTTATTAGCAAAAAGAATATGTTAAAATTATAGTTAAGACACCATTAAAATAATAAATTAAATATACACCTATAAACACACGCCTACACACACACATACAAATGTATACATCAAACAACAGCTTACTCTTTGGCTTGGGACGGCTTGAATATCAAGTTCTGCACAAGCTTTTGAGATGATAGTTTTAACTTGAGTTCTACAAACCAAAATTCCAAATAAACATAATATTTTAGTAAAAGATTGAAGTTAATCCACCTGAAATAACGTATTTTCAAAGGCTTTGGCAATCCAAAAATGTCAATAACTTCTGCAATTGCATTCTTCAAAGTTACACTGTTGATAAAAAATAAAGATAATAATATGTTACCCCCTCTCTCTCTCACTCACACACACAGTCCCTTTGTGCGTGTGTAGACATATTTTGATGTGTGCATGTTATACAAACAGATAAGATATAAATATAGGTGTTGTAGTTTATAACACACAAGTATATCACAGATGTATATATAAAAATGTACATGAACCTGTGTGTTTGCGCGCGTGTTGTGTGTGGTGGGGTTTATAATCACTGTGTTTGTATAGATGGGTATAGATATACGTTGTAAATGGTGTAATTTATAATACACAGGTATATGAAGGTACACACGATGTCCGAATATTCATACATATTTCGTACGTGTATATGTATATTTGTGTATGTGTGTTGTGCTGTAGTTTAATAATCTACACCGTGAATAAAGCTGAAAAAATGTGAATATAAATGTAAAATAGTATGAATACAATATACACACACATACATAGAAATACATACACACACACACAAGAGGGAGAGAGAGAACTAATGATATTCTAAAAGTTAATAAATGTACTAACCTGTTAATAACATTGTTGGGATAGAATCTAGCGAACTCCAGCTGCCTGCTGCCATCGCAAAGAATAAGCTCCCACAACCTCTTCCCTCGTTCATCAAATATCGGCCTGGAACAGAAATCCAGCTGCCACTCCACAATAGATTCCAAATCCGCACCTTCACTCACTCTTCCATTCAGATTTATTCCAGAATCCTCCTCCGGTGCACCAAGATTCATAGAATCTGTAGAATTGTCCGAGAGTAGTTCCAGTTCTTCACGACCTGTTCGTTCTATAGCGTACACACGGAATGGATTGATTGTTTTACGAATAAATAATGCTCCTGTTGTGTGAAACTGAGTATATTTTACTGCGTTGTTTGTGCTGCTTGATGCTTTACATGGAGCCCCGCAAGGCGGTAATAGCGCCATAGCCATTACCACATGTGCTGCTCTTATTAAACTAAATGGCGCCAAATTACAATTGTTTAAAGGCGCAAATAATTAAATAATTATTAATTAAACTAAATATAATTAATAGCTTTTAACGTTCTCTCTCTCGTGTATTTCAAATTTTAAATTGAGAGGGTCTACGAGAGGCTGTCGTTAAACTAAACTAAAGTAATCAGCCAGCTTCTTTATGTTTATAAACATTCACTCATTAAGTAAGAAAACTATAGTAAAATATTTTAATTCCTTATTATATAATATTAAAATCCAATATGAATTTAACTGTTGTTACAAAAAATAGAATATTCATCCAAATTCATCTAAATTAATAAATTTAAACTTTTAAATTAGTCACATCACATAGTGGGCATTACAATTTCCAATTTGTGATTTGCTTTGTCAAACTGTGCTCGGCCGTTTTTAAAATCAACAGGATATGCTGTGTTTAACTGCACATGTTAAACTTCATCATTTGGTAAACTAATACATATAAACAAGTTTTGACAATAAATTTAACTAATAAAATATGAAAACTCTGTTTTATGTGTGTTTAAACATAAATAATAAATAATAACTTACCTTGAGTTTGTATTTCCCACGAACATGCAAAAACACCTCTGTACCAGAAACGTTGAGGTCTACTTCACTAGCTGATTCCTGATTAAACAAACTATTCATATAAATATAAAATTTTAGATATGATTTTATACATTTCTTTTACAGTTGTAATCTATTTATATGTATAACACCCTGTGAATATAATAAGTTAAATTTACCACTTTCGGTAATGACATCCGTAAAACAATGCTTTTCGGTTTCTTGCTAGTGTTTTGCACATGACTGATCTGTCCTGCAGAAGTAAATGTTTCTAGTAAATATATCGAACACGCACACACACTCACGCACGTATTCTCTCTCTTATATGTATTTATTGCTGTGTGTGTGTACATTACGTACATACCCAATATATGTATGCATATTTTTTGCGTACCAGAATTGGCCAAGGTCGAAATCATCACGATATATAAACTCGTAAGAAGGTTGTTTTTCATTGGAAGAGCTGTTTGTATCTTGTATATTGGAACCTGGTCAATAGTTAATTAGAAAATAATATAAATTAATAAGATAATACTCTCTCTCTCTCTCTCTCCCTCCTCTCTCTCTATATATATATACACACACATACCTGAAGAATTTGGGGTTGGTGGTGGTTTTGTCTTTGAAGAATCAGTTTTTATGCTTGTATTTGATTCATGAAATGCTTTTCTCACTGTTTGCATCTTGGGATTTGAGGTTGTTCCCTTATACTTCAGCTTGGGCAAAGTATAATCTGCATAGCAAAATAGACGTGTGCGTGTGCGTGTGTGTGTGTGTGTGTGCGTGCGTTCATCCATGATAACATAATCTGCAGTGAATATCTTAAAACATTTGGTATTTGTAATATTTTATAATTATTTCTTGCTTATACACACACACACACACACACATCTTCTTAAGTGTACACACACGTATAAGGATATTCTTTGTGTACCTTGTTCTAGCTCTACATTGCGTTGCTTTCGAACATTTTCCATTGCTGTTTCTGCTAAAAACCGCTTGAAACGATTATTCTTCATCGCACGCTCATGAGCTTCTTCATTAACCACAAAGTCGTATACTTCACACTCACTACCACCTGAGTATCCAAGTATATACCGATCGCATATACTTTATATATCTTTTAAAGAATTGTTAACTACTATACCTACACATCGTATAATAAATAGTTACAGAAGTATATTTAATATGTAAATTATATATAAGTTAAATACAAATTGAATTACTTACTCTTGTCCACTTCATTTCGAGCAGGACCGAGACTGTACGGAATGGACCATTGTTGGCCTTTGCCATGATGAGTTTTTTGCAATAGGTTTGTCTATATTTGTTGTATGGCATATGTTGATGAAAACCTGTAGAAAGTGACCATTTTACACAGCATATGTATCTGTGCATACATATGTACATGCATGCACAAATATATGTATATACTCACTTTTTTGCCGTTTTTGTTCCTTGTCTTCACACAAAAACCAGCAACTGGGATAATCAACTCCTTTCCTTCCATTGAGAAGTTCTGACGATCTTCAGCCAATTTGATATATGCTTCAGCTTCCTGCAGTGAATCACAACCATTTTAACTCATGGTATATATGCACTGTATTCCTTCCATTGATATGTGCGCACGCGTGGGTGCATGTGTATGTACATATACATGTGCATGTGTGCGTATATGTACTCTTGTGTGTGTGTGTGCGCACGTGTGTATAGTAACTTACTGCCTTGTTGGCAGGGACCGATATCTCATTCGTGTACTCAGTCAAGAGCTCCATAAACTTTGGATCCTTCATACATTTTGTAAGTCTGCACCTTTCCTGCAGAAAAAAAGAAAATGATAGATGCATGCACAGTATATGGTATTAAATGTCCAAATATTTCAGAATAGTTCCATATAATATGAGGAAATACTACCATTTAGTTAGTTATACGTTTTGAGGCAAAATAACAAACGATTGATTGAAAAAGTTATAATTTTGTTTGTAAACTGTTTGCTATAAAAGCTTTATATATTACTATGATCAGTGTTATTATTTAAAAATAACCTGTTGATTTTGAAAGTTAGATAAACATATTAGATATTTTAATACTTAAAGTTAGATAAACATATTAAATATTTCATTATAAGATGTATAAAATATACAGTTACTAGGTGAAAAAATATAAAAGAGTGATTGTAAAATGAATTTTCAATGAAAACCAAGCAAATGTTTTATATAATATATTTTAGAAACCGTAGCTGTAATTTCGTTTTCAATTTACAACAGCGTTACTCAACTTGAAATTCAAATAAGAATAATGAAAATCAAACATTTATTCTTTTCGATTATCCATTTAATCATATATTTATAATTTATGTAGGTTTACATTAAATACTTTAATTAATTTATAAGATTAAAAATTCACCTCAGAACTGAGATTGAGGTTGCGCAGCACCTCCTCCGCCATGACTTGAAGCCCTAACTATTTTCAAATTTCGATGAGTGCTCTGTTTAGGGTTATTGGAAGAGATAAAAATTTAAATTACAGTTCAGTAAGGATAATCACTTGGAGTGAGACCAAGCATCGCACTCAGCGTGACATACAACAAATAGAAGCTCCCCGCGATGACAATTAGTGCGAGAACGGCTGTTGCCGGATTTGTGAGCAGGTCGAATATCGGCTTGACAATCGTGTACAATCCGCCGGTTGCCACGGTGACGAAGTAAATCCCGTATCTCCTCATGTTTTCCCAGAATTCCTCCAACAGGGGGCCTTCGGGACCCATTCCGAGGTCTCCAACTACCTGGGAATGGTCTTGTTTCATATGGTCGATTGCTTGTGCGGGATTTGAGTGCAGGAGAATGCCAAGTCCGATAATGGTTGCAGAAAGAAGAATTGCTCCCTGTTTGTTCATGGCAGCACTTATTTCCTGCTTGGGCATCGAACCTGGCACCGTCCTGTGTTTTGCAGATGCATGGATTACTCTGCATTTTGAACTTCGCTTGTGGCGGATTGCTCCTGGTCTTGCAGGCAGTGACAGTGAATGGAGAACACTCGCCATGGCTAAACCCTCTGAATGAAAATATCTCTCTAGGAGTATTCAATTGCTTAAAGCTAATTTTTATTTATGACCTATAAATTTCAAATGTTATCATGTTAGTGTAGTTTAAAAAAATTAATTTTCAGGTTTTGAAATATTCTTGATATTGTTAGTGAATTTTCTTAAATATGTGTGTGATATTTATATTAAGTTAAATTTAAAGAAATTATGTATCCATAAAGAGGATCAAGAATGAGGTCCAAATAATGACTTTTGGAAGTTGAATTCACAAAATTATAGTATAAATGTCGATTCAAAGAAATTTAAATTTTTAGAATTATAAATTATTATAATTTATCACTTAAATTCAAAATTTATGAATATGTTTCAATCCCATTTTTTCATTTAATTTTAAAAAATAAGCGAGTGAAACTAAAATATATTTGCAATGTGTACTGTGGTCACTAACTCTCTCTATATATGTGTGTGTATATATGTATATATATCATATAATACATAATTTATAAATAAAAGATACAATAATATCAATTTACAATCAGAATATATTAGTATTTTAGTTAATGTGTAAACTATTCGGAGTATGCATTACATGTACTATGCTGAAGTTAAAGCTGAAGTAGATATTTATTTGTTCATGATTAAATAAAAATTCAAAAGTAAAAATAAATACTAGTTTGTTTTAAATGATTAAGTCCTAATGAGGTTTGGAAATACATTTTGTTGAGTTTATTGATGCATTTAGGCTCATTTCAGTATTACAACCCCTGACCTAATCACTTTATTTGTATTTGACAAAAAAGACCTTCAGGGTCATACACTCATCTATATGGTATATATAAGTTTTGTTTTTTAATATATGTTATTTCATTGTGTTTTTAATATTTATTAACTAATGTGTATTTATCAAACAATGTATTTATATATGCTTTGCTTTCTAAAATTGACCACCTATGAGTGTTCTTGGCAACAAAGAATATAGTACTTGCCCTGTATATAGTCGTTGGCCACAAAGGATATAGTTTTCGGTATAAGTACTTGTCACAAAGAAGTTATATTTCACATAGCCACCTTAATTTTTATACAGGCTTTTAGAAATCGTATACTAAGAATCATATTTTGTTGAATAAATATTTAACTGTTAATTACTATTATCTTATGTGTCATATACATGTACATTCGTATCACATAAATAAAACCTGAATTTTAGAAAAGGAGCTACGATGTGTTAAGAGTGATGATATGCCATTCAAAATTTCAGATGTGGGTGAATCTAGGTGGTTTGGGTGGTCACTAGGACACTATCCTTTACTCAATGCCATGAGGGTTCATGAACTGTCTAGATCATGGGTTTTGTGGTCACTAGGACACTATCCTTTACTCGAATGCCATGCAGGTTCTCCTTTACTCGGATGCCATGAGGGTTCATGAACTATCTAGATCATGGGTTATTTATATACATATGTGTTAGCCAACTTGTCCGTAGTGGAATGTTAAAAGTGTATTCATGGGGCTAAATACAAGTGTACATTCAAAACATCCCAAGGGATTTTATATAAACCTATTCTTATTCCATCCCACTAAAACCCAAGCATCGCTGAGTGTCCGAAGAAGAAAGTGATCGATTCAGACCTTTATGGGTCTAGTCTCTCGCCCGAATACTGTCTCGAGCTTCAATCTCTAAACCACAGCTCACAAGCACACACCAAAGCAAAAAGAAAACACAAACAAACAAGGCTAAACCATTCTGCAGCAGATGCCCAAAGTAGCTTCATGACAACCACTATAGCATACCACATACACATCTACCAAGATCAGAAATCAAATGCTCAAGGATATGCCCAACACGCATCAGAATGACCACTTATTACAAACACACCAAACCTCTTCGTAAACAAGAACCATCGTTGCAGTTGCCCTCTTAGAAGATACCCATTAAACCTTAGAGCAATCCCCCGCAAACTCTATAGCAAATGCCCATCAAAGAGGAATAACACGTACCAGAATAACCATACTCGTTTCCAAGCATGGGAGCCTCACGCTCGAGGTGTGCTAGGCTCAACGCACACGCCGACAGCCATAAATGGTGGCTCCTTACCACCTCAAACATGGGGCCGCACTTCCACTAGTAACTCAAATCTCGGGAAGTCGACTCAAATAGATGTCACTACTGCAAACAGCAAAAGCAATGAAGCGCGAAACGCAAATGCCTGAACCAACAAAGTGTATAACTCTTCTAGGCAAATCAACTAGGCACCCACCAGCAACATGTATTTGGGGTCTTCAGTTCTGACCATTTAGCACATGCCCGTAGGCAATGCCTAACCCAAGCAGTGAACCATCAAGTGCATACGTTGTTATTACAAGCTGCCACACAGCTTTGCCCATTCACTGCAAGTGCACAAGAAACAACTAGTGTCAACAAGGAACACGACATCAACATACACATACGCAGAGCCAACTTGTCCGTATGGTAGAGTTTATGTGTTTATTCATGGGGCATATACAAGCACACTCTTCCTAATTTTGTGTCTACGTTTGTGTCCTAGCCACCTACCTATCTCTACTACTTTGGCAAAAAAATTGTATATACATAGTGCCACATCATCTGCCACATCACCCTCCATGTCATCCTCCATGTCATCCTCCACATCATCCTCCACATCACCCTCCATGTCATCCTCCATTTCACCCTCACGTCATTGACCACTTCATTGTCTACTGGACATTTACCTGATTGCCATGTCATCCGGCCACGTTAGCTACCCCTTTGGACAAACTCTGGAGTGCACTAGGAGCTCTATAGCTTTGTTCTAAGCCTCAACTCCACATGGGCTCAAGCTAGTCTTGTCAGGTTCACACAGGGGAAATCATCCTCAAGGAGGATCTAGAGACTCTGCCATACATTCCTACTTAGACGACAGAGTTACTCCTTAACACCAGGACTAGTGCCGAGTAGACTTAACGCTCTCCCTTAGGTTCCCTTGGGAATAGGAGAGTTGAAAGGGAGTGCCTCCCATCCACTGGGACCCATCCATGCACTTAATGTGAAATAAGCGTCTAATGGACTTAACCCAACTTGTCCATATGATCCTGGATGTTGAATTACACCATCAACAGTAAGGCGTATATTTATACGCATGTTCTAGATCAGTTGTGGACACATATTCCAGACCAATTTGGACCACACAATCCTCAGTACCTCAGATATATAAACACGGTTCTAGTTCCAGGTTTTTCAGAATCATTCAACACCAATCTTCGGTTTGTGTTTCATTTTGTATTCATTTCTCTCTTGAATACAATCTCCTCCTTTTAGCTCAAAGGTTCCGTTCTTGTTCTAAAGGTTTCACCCTTTGCACAAGGTCGTGACAATTTGAATGATTCTGAGGTAGTGACAAGCTTCTGCTCCCACTTGTTATCGATTCTATTTTCTCTTTTCTTTCTTTCTTTCTTTTTTTTTTTTTCGATTTTCTTCTTCGACTCATCATGTCCGAGCATGCTCTTTGTGAGAAGTTGCTCCCTCCAGAAGCAATCAAACAACTACACCTAGAGAATGATCAGCTCCGACAATATGCGAATTCTCAAGAGCCGAAGATCAGCATGCCTGAAAAGTTCGATGGTACCTGATCAAAGTTCTGAGGTTTTCTCAATCAAGTTTGTCTATGGATTGTGATGCAACCAAGGCACAGAACTTATTAAGGTTGGATTGATCAGGTCACTGCTTTCCGGTTATGCTCTTTCGTGGTTCTCAACCTTGTTGGAAAACAATGATCCGATCCTTGGAATTTTGAGGAGTTTGTGGAACAGTTCATGGCGGTGTTCAATGACGTGGATCGTGAGAGTGTTGCTATCACCAAACTCTGCCAGCTTTACCAAGGGGGTATGTCGGTAGTAGAGTACGCGTCGAAGTTCCAACTCCTTGCTTGTGATGTCACATGGGGAGATCATGATCTCAAGGAGGTTTTCTGGTTGGGGTTGCAGGACAAGATCAAAGACATGTTGTTGAATTTTGCTGTTCCAAAAACCTCACCAACATAATAGAGTTGGCAATCCGTTGTGACAACTAGTTGATCGAGAGGAAACAAGAACGTTGGCATTCTTCTTTTTTCTCGGTGCCATCTTTTTTCATTTCTCCAGTCCCTATTTCTTCATCTGCTGATCCATCATCTTTCTCAGTAGAACCATCCCTAATGCAATTAGGGCGATCACGTCGAGGCAAGCTTTTGCCAACCAAACACAAGAAGCGGATGGTTGATGGTGGCCCGTCATCGCGGCCATCTGGCAAGTCGCCTCCGGTGCGGACAAGCGGCTGGACGAAACACCGGATAAGGGAGGTACTGCAGGTACGGACTAATGGCGACTGGTGTCAGGCGGCGATGTAAGAGGGCGAAGATCCGATCGTTCGCAACTACCCAGGGTACGTAGACAGCACGCGTGGGGAGGGCATAAATGTGACCAGGCAGGATTCTGTCACCAGCGGCGGACCAGTGAGAGAGCGCCACCTGTAGCTAGGGACTAGTGATAGGTACCCACTATATAAGCCGAAAGGCTGGTAGTGGGTCGGGGTCTTTTGGGAGTCAAGTCTGCATCTTATAAATTACTCCACTGTCGAAGATAGTTGTACTCAGACAGGCAATATATATCCATTTCCTTCTACTCTTCCAGCAACGTGTCTGTTCCCCTTGCAGATTCCTGGGCCCCACAATCCTCTCTACCCAGTCATCTCAGTAGAACTCCCCTCTCACCTGTACACGGCCTCGTGGCGTTCGGGTAGAGGCCAACCCAATACATTCCACCACTCCTGAGGTAAGGTCCGGCGTGCGGTCAAACCCCCGGGGGTTGGCTCTCGATAGCGTCCTGGCGACCACTGCAGCTTCCTGAAAAGCACCACATCTGGCCATGTGGAGTCCCCGATGACCATTTGTGGCGACCACGGAGGGATAAATAGTACACATAGATGGAGTTCACTGTAGCAAGTAGAGTGGCGGCCCGACGAAGAGTCGGGATTAACTCATTCGAGCAAATAGAGATTGACGAGCAACAACTGACCAGAAGAATGCGACGGGCCGCGAGGAGATGATGGACGGCGGGTTGAGGCACCTTGGTTGCCACAATCGGCCCCTGCCTCACCTACCTAAGGAAACGATGGTAACACCGCTGGCCGAATCTCCGAGCAGCGGTAAACTCAACACACCAGCGGCAGAGGCAGTCACACGCTGCTGATCACGAAGAAGGATATGAAGGAACTGCAGCACGTCCAAATGACAATCCAGGCACGCACATGCGGGTATGATCAACACCCGGATAGGCGACTTCGCCCAACAGTAACCTACGGCATAGAGTGGGACGGATGGCAAGATGACGAAAGCCCTCCGCCTCTCGACGTAGGTGAAAGTGACGGCCACGAAGAGCCCCCATACCAACAAGTAGAACCAGTGTTTGACGAGTACCCCCGAAAGGAGGAAACTTCGCCCAGGACAACCCCAGGAGAGGGCAGCCCTGCGACGAAGGCAAGAATCTTGGAGGGCGAAAGCGACACGGATAGCGACGGGGACGTGAGCCAGAACCCAGCGTGACCAGTGCCACAATGGAGGTAAGATAGGAAACCCAGGGCCATCGTCACCCATCGGTGATGAGGGGGCCGTATCTGCCCAAAAAGAGGGGAGGAAGAGCCTCATCCGGGAAGTCCCCGTAGGGAGGGGCATTGATTGCCAACAAGGCAACCTTTGCACCAGGAGTTCAGTTGGTCGGACGACGCAGCAGGTCAGGGTGGTTACCAAGTTGAGAACCAAGGCTTCGGAAGGCCGGGTACACATGGGACGACTGCCTGTGCGGAGGCGACTAGACATCGACGAGCTGACGGACTAGGAGGAGGCACCAGAAAGAGGGGCCGCACAATGGCTACCTTGGAGAAGGGACGAGAGGAATTCATCCAAGGGCAGGAGAGATTTGCCTGAGCGACTAGTATCTCATCGGCCCCGCGAGGGAAATCCGCCAGGGCACACGGCAGAGCCGCAACCATTACTAGACGAGGAGGAATTGCCCATCGATCACGATCATCTAGACGTGACGAGGGAAATCCGTGCACGATCATACAAAACTACTCGCTGGAGGAGGAAAAACCGTCCAGCCAAGGTAAGCCGCACCACTAGCTGTCAGGATGGTCCCGCGGCGGGGGCCCCCGAGGGACAGCCGGAAGGAGCCCGTCCTCATCACCAACCCTCAATGGGAGGTAGGGTCGCGAGGAAGGAAAAGGGTGCCGCAGAATGCAAGGACGTGGACTACACCACGTCCGAAGCGGAGGGTTCGGATCGGAACAACTCTCAGGCACAACAGGACGCCAGGGGAGTCGACCCGGTCACCTTATTAGCCCAAGCACTCAATCAGATGCAAGAGAGCACTGTAACAGTGCCCTTACCCACGTTCCGTGGAGTGAAGGGAGAAGACGCAGACTAACACATCCACAAGTTCAAACAAGTGTGCGAACTCCGGAGTGTGAGCGATAATCACAAGAAGATGAGTGCCTTTGCATGCACTCTAGACAAGAAGGCACACGCCTGGTGGATGCGATTCCACGAGGCGAATGAAGGAGCCCGCTGGAAACTGCACGAAGGCATTTTTGGATACCTTCTGGGAAGAAAAGAGTGAAGAGGAGGTGATCCACAAGCTAACGAGCTTGAAATAGAAAGCAGGAGAATCGGTTGACGAGTACGGTCCGTATGCTGGGTATATCGCCGCCCCAGTTGACTTGACCAAGAAAATGTGGTACCGAAAGGGACTGCGGCTGGAGATCCGCAAGTGGATCGGCCTAGATGATGATCGGACGTTCGACAAGCTGCTCTGATACACCAGAAAGGCTGAAAAGCGGGAAGTTGAAAGACGCCAAGAAAGGAAGGCGCAGGACAAACCGGACGCAGAAGGAACCAACGGCACCACCACAGACGAGGACGACCTCTCGGATGTCCCCAATCAGACATGGAGGGAAAGACAGAGGGGACTAGGGAGCACGCGCAATCCCAACGAAGGCAGACGTATAGAGCGGTCACAAAGCAGGAAGACCTGGCGGCAACCCTTGCTCAGTTAGGATACACAGCGCGCAGGGACATGTATTGCAAAGTGTGTAATGTCCATGGATCCCACAACACAAACGACTGTTACCAGTTAACCAAGCTACTAAGCAGCACGCCACCCCAGGCTGGCGCCTGGGCCGTTGAGCGTCAGGAGGCAGATCACCTGGGAGATCGACGGTAGAGAGCCGCAGGGGAGGCCAATTTTGCTGCAGATTGCGGTCAAGAGACTGCGACCAAAGGTCGCGTTCCTGGGAACGACAACAAAACTGACCCAAATACGACAACAGAGATAGACGGTCGGAACGCCGAGAGTTGATATGCACGCTGTGCAGCGAACACCATCCACTGTATCGATGCCCCTGGATCGCGATGCTCAAACCCATGCTGGAAGCACATGTACCAAAAGCCACAGGGGTGGCCAAGGGGCCAGCCCCGGCCACAACAACACTAGGTTCCACACCGCAGACCCACCATGTAGAAACGTTGACCCCCGAGCTACAATGGGGCAATCACAAGATCCCAAGCCCAACAAACCAGATGACCAGTCAACTTGGAGGAAGAGGACAACGGGGAGTCCAGTGAAGAGGAAGTGGCAACCAAACCTGGGAAACCAGGCTAGTGGGAGCAAAAACGTGTTGAAGTGGAGACGGCTGCAGAATAGGTAAGACAGGCACAAGGCGCAGAGGCCAGGGGCGCAATGGGATGCACGAGGCCCTCGGGAAGATGCAAGAAACCCACGTGTCGGTAACCTTAGGGGAACTGCTACGGTTATCCCCAGGCCTGTATGAAGTCCTCACCAGAGAACTGCACGGAGCCGCAGTCACGGCCCCAAGGGTCGCAACAACAGCGGGACTTTGTGGACGATGTACCAGCCATACCTGTTCAGATGGCAGGATGTACAGTCCACAACGTAATCATAGATGGGGGATCAGGTGTGAACATCATGTCCAAAACTCCATCAACAACTGGGAATGCCACCTCCGGAGCCCTCACCCTTCCTCATACGCATGGCAAACCAAACCAAGGTGGTTCCCAAGGGAATCATGAGGAAGGTAAGCATCAGGATCCAGAGCATTAAGTTCCTGATAAACGTGGTCGTCCTCGACATGCACGCCAAAGGGGGTTCGACTTGCTCCTAGGCCAGCCGTGGCTCCGGGGCGCAAGGGTACACCACGATTGGGAGAAGCAGCGGATTCGGTTTCCCGTCAAGGAGGAGTCGTATCCATCGCTGCAAGACAAGTCCCGGCGCCACCCTCGGAGTCCCGACCCCAGGAATACCATCTCCCGGACTGGGGGAAGGGTTGGATGAGGAGGAGGAAGCAGCCATCCTAGCGTGCTTGCCAGAGCTATTCGTCCTAGGAGAGGTGGACCCTCGACCGGAAGTACGAGAGTCAGTTGCTACATACCTAATGACTCGGTTAGAAACCGATACAGACACTCCGGAAGCTCAAATCCCGAAGTGGCCTGTTCTGTGGAAGGAGATAACGAGTCTAGCCCCTCGGCCCAGGAAGAGTACCGTAGCCGACCAATGTATGGGTGGAACATAACGCAAGTAGCACGGTCAAGCAGGTCAACATAAGCTCCGATGAAAACCCCCAACTAGTAAATATTAACGCTCACATTGGAGCACAACTGAAAGAACAGATCACCGACTGTCTCCGAAGATACAAAAAATATTCGCTTGGACCTATCACGACCTAAGGGGGTACCGCCGGAATTGTGTCAGCACCGAATTAAACTGAAACCGACACTCGACCCAGCCGGTAACAATGCTACCGCATCAACCCGAACTACGCCCGAAAGGCCAAACAAGAGATGACAAGTGGCTTGAAGGACTTTGTCTACCCCATCGAAAACCCGGAATGGCTGTCACCAATTGTGATCGTGCCGAAAAAAGACGGCCAGCTGAGAATCTGCGTAGATTACCAAGGCTGAATGCCGCCACGGAGAAGGACCCTGTTCCCTATTCCATTCACAGAGGCCATCTTAGAAGACGTAGCAGCCATGAGATGTACTCGTTCATGGACGGCTTCAGTGGATACAATCAGGTGAAGATCGCAGCGGAAGACCAGGCCAAAACTGCCTTTATCACGGATTGGGGAGCTTACGCCTTCAGAGTTATGCCGTTCGGGCTCTGCAACGCTCCAGCCACGTTTCAAAGGTTGGTCCAGCGGGTATTCCCGGACAACCTCACAGACTTTGTCCGGGCATTTCTGGACAACTTCACAACTTACGGACCAGGAAGACCATGTGACGCGCTTGGAATGGGTATTCCGGCGCTGCAAGGAATATGGGATATCTCTCAACCCCTCAAAGTGCGTATTTGGCATGACCGCGGGGAAGTTGCTGGGGCACATTGTTTCCAAGGAAGGCATCACGGTGGACCCAGGTTCAGTACGAGCACTGGCCAAAATGCCCCCTCACAGAACGTCACGGAACTCCGAAGGTTCCTGGGGAAAGCAGGGTTCTATCGTAAGTTTATCCAGAAATATGCGATAGGGCCCAACCAATGACGGAATTACTGCCAAGGGAGTTCCATACGAATGGACCACCCACCGGCAGCAACCTTTGAAGACATAAAGCGTCAACTGGTAGAAGCGCCCATCCTCATCCACCAGATTGGAACCGCCAGTTCCACCTGCAGACGGATGGCTCAAGCGTAGCGGCAGGCGGTCCTATCGCAGGAGGATGACGAGAGCATGCTCCGACCCATAGCATACAGAAGTCGACTCATGACCCACTGAACGCAACTACTCGGCGACCGACAAAGAATGCCTGGCAGTCATCTACGGGGTATCCAAGTTTCGCCACTACCTTCTGGCAACCACTTCATATTGATCGTGATCACCACGCCCTGTTGTACCTCGTAAACAAACCACAGCTTACGGAGAGGCCGGCACGATGGATACTCCTCTTGCAGGAGTTTGAGTTTACGTAATCCATAAGGCAGGTAAACTGCACGTATCACCAGACCTCCTCTCCGAATAACGAGCGGCAAACCAGCGGAAACCGCCGATCTACTTGACATACCAGACGCTGGCCTTTTTGGGACAACCATTGATCAGGGCACAGTGCAACAAACCACCGAACCAAGAACCGGCTCGGACGTCCTAGAATGGCAACGACCAATACAGCACTACCTCATTAGCGGGTTACACAGCCTCTCCGGCACATTGGTGACACATCGACAGAGCCTGGCTCGGAGGTGTTTACCGTTCCAGCTGATCGAGGATCAGCTCTACAAGCGAGGGAGGGATGACATACTTCGGAGATGCCCACTGGCCTGGGAAATCCTCGAGATTGTCGAGGCAACCCACGAAGGACCGGGGGCATGACACTTCAGGTGACAAAATAGCCAGGAAGATCCTACAGACTGGACTCTTGTGGCCAACCATCTTCCGGGACGCCACCAAGGTAGCAAGGAGCTGTGCCGATTGTCAGCGAATAGGCAAACCCACAGTAGGCCAAGGCATGGAGTACCACCCCTCGAGGAATGGCGGCATTTGAGAAGTGGGGCCTGAACTTTGTAGGACCTATCAACCCAAAGGCCCACACAACACACTCCAGGTACATAGTAGTGGCAACGGACTACGCCACAAAATGGGTAGAGGCGAAGGCACTCAAGGACGCAACGGCAGGGCAAACAGCAAGGTTCATCTATACAAACATCCTGACACGGTTCGGATGCCTGTTGGAGCTAGTGTCTGACCAAGGGAGCCACTTCATCAACGAGACAGTTTGAGAATTGGTCAAGGCATTTGTCATCAAGCATCGCACGTCAACAGCCTACTATCCACAGGGAATGGATAGGCTGATCCACAAACAAGGTGCGATCACCATCTTGAGGAAGCTCTGCCATAGGGAACCCAGCGTTGGGAAGAAATGCTACCATTAGTGCTATGGGCGTACCGACAACGTTCAAAACCGCAACAGGAACAACACCCTTCCAACTAGCTTATGGTCTGGAGGCCATCATGCCATGGGAGTTCACCATACCTAGCTTACGGACGAGCTGGACCACAGGATCACGGACGAACTAGCGGTGCGGGAAAAGACTAAACAGTTGGAGCAACTGGACAAAGTACGATTTCTAGCATAGCTGATGAGAGAAAATCGACAACAGCAATAGAGACAGGAAAAAGAAACTCCGAGAATGGGCAGTGGGTATGGTGGTTCAAGAAACCACAGGCATTCCAGAAAGGCAAATTCCGACCAGGGTGGAAGGGACCATATGAGGTGCTAAAAACCTTCAATGGCACGATTCTCCTAGGGGCCAATGGACAGCCGTTGCAACAGAAGGTTAACGGCAACCATCTCAAGCTGTACGTTCACCCAACAAGAACACTGGCTTGGAGGGAACAAGAGAAGAGGTAAACCCCATGGGCCTTCGGGGCGAAGGCTCGGCTGAAGTAGCGGCGTTAAGGACCGGGGGAGGAGGCACCCAACGGGGGAGTGGGGACTCCAGTCCCACATGAGTGGCCAGCCCACAAGGTCACATGGTTCACGAGGGTGGACCACACGCGTGAGCACGTAAAACGGGGCAATAATGGCAGGCGGCACCATGAATGCCTTGATTATGGCGCATAGAAGGACGCATCGGCCGTATCCAGTAAGGTAGGCCACCATGTAGGCACCATCTTCGGAAAGACAACAAGGGGTGAGCCACGCCATTTTTAGTTACAGGAAGATCGACTAATTCTCGCCAGCAAAGATGATGGAGTGGACCACGCGGAACAAGCCGGTGACCATCCAGCATGTCCAGGTGCGGTAGAAGCGTGGCGCTCGTAGCCCCCAGGTTCTCCAGATTTCAGGAGCTGATCAGCAGACCCAATGTGCAGAGGGTGAGAAAGCAGATGCGACTGCTTGAAATGCCCATTGGGGAGAAGTAGAGAAGCCCGGATTCGCAGCACGGGCTATTCAATTTATCTAGATCGTTCAGCTGGAGACAGGGAGCAAGAGGAGTTGCGATTCAG
The DNA here is from genome assembly GCA_003024785.1 of Selaginella tamariscina. Taxonomy (NCBI): domain Eukaryota; kingdom Viridiplantae; phylum Streptophyta; class Lycopodiopsida; order Selaginellales; family Selaginellaceae; genus Selaginella; species Selaginella tamariscina. The sequence goes on from PUQB01000410.1 coordinate 193,529, forward strand.
GTTGGGCGACTCCGTAAGATTCTGTATCGATCTCAAAGAGCTAGCTGCGATGTTCTACCTACCGGAGAGCGGCATACTCTTGGAAGACCTAGGGGAACCCAAATGCCAGTGGTTCCCCACCAACCGAGATGAAATCACGATGTTCCGACTCTCCATACAGGAAGGGGACGAAGTGGACGAGTTCCTGGTGCTTGCGGTGTTTATGTTCACCGGAAGGACGGAGAGGCGGGTCGCCACGCGACTGGCGAGCGCACAGCGCAGTGGATTGGGCGGACTGCCTCATGCACTACATGATACCAGCCCTACCCGCAGCATCAACGGGATCCGAAAGGAACCGGACAAAAGCTCACAATGGCGGCCCACCTCAGTGTGATGATCGCATAGTCAGCCAAACCCCGATTCTCCTACCGGACCGGTTCCACTCAGGCACCATCGGGGAATCGAGGACAGGAGAACAAGCGGGCCCCAGTCAAACCGAAGAAGGGAAACAGCTCCAGGAATCTTCGCGAAACGGGCGAGAGAAGACTACCCTGCGGAGCAAGCCAAGGGAAGAGGGCCACGGGGAAAGGATCGGAGGGCCTCCACCACGGTATCCCCACCGACAGATCCTGGAGCAGAAGCCCCACCAGCCCACGGCTTGCGGAACACGGGGGAGGGGCCCGCCGGCCCCTCACAAGCCAACGAAGTGAATAGCGAGGAAGACACAAGAAGTACAAACACTTCAATGTGAAGGGGTTATGGACCTCTACAATGCATATGGATATGTCCAAAGCCTTCGGCCAAGTCCGGAAGTCCATAGCGGTGTACAATGGGTTGGATCTCAAGGGGGTCACCGTGGAGCACGACGCAATAATACAGGAGCTCATGGACAACTACCACTCAAAAGGAGGCCCGGGAGTACTCGGACCAGCTCATCAAGGGAACCCAACTTTGGACATTGCGGAGACCGGGAGGAAGCAAGCAGAAGAGACATGTCATCAGTTAACCAACCGTTTGGATCAGCTACAAACCAAGTATGACCACATCCAAAAGCTCCACGATCAACTAGGGCGGGCTTTTGAGTAGGCCACGGCTGAGAAGGAGCGACAGGTTTTTGAGCTAGGATCCACACTTGAGCAGCGCGAAGCAGAGCTCAGCCGAGTTCACCAAGAGTTTGCCGTGGCCAAGGACTGTACCGGGCCTCCACCCAGCTCGAAATCAATCCCCCATCTTCCTTAGAGAGGCCCACACCCGAGTCGTATGGAGCCTTGGTGACTGTCCCTCCACTCGCGGAGCGCCAACCCATCGAAGAACTGTAGGACTCGGACCATCAGGGAGTTAGAGGCACACACTCAGCTACAGGCCCAGCTCCTCGCGGCAAGGGAACAGGAACTGCAACACTCGCGAGAATGGGTACAGGAGTTGGAGAGTCAGCTCCAGCAGGCCCAGGAGCAACAGACAGGGTTTGAGGCAAAGCTCCGAAGGGTGATCGCACTTCAAGAGGCGACCATCACCACATTAAAAACCATGCTAGCGCAATAGAGAGTGAGATCGCCATGTACCGGGAGCTCCAAGGAGCAGATAACTAGGGCACATGGCCCGAGGACGTGCCAACAAATAAGCCTGGGCATCTGGTTGACGGTGGCCCGTCATCGCGCCATCTGGCAAGTCGCCTCCGGTGCGGACAAGCGGCTGGACGAAACGCCGGATAAGGGAGGTACTGCAGGTACGGACTAATGGCGACTGGTGTCAAGGCGGCGATAAGAGGGCGAAAGATCCGATCGTCCGGACCAACTACCCAGGGTACGTAGGACAGCACGCGTGGGGAGGCGCATAAATGTGACAGGCAGGACTCTGTCACCAGGCGGTGGACTAGTGAGAGAGCGCCACCTGTAGCTAGGGACTAGTGTAGGTACCCACTATATAAGCCGAAAGGCTGGTAGTGGGTCGGGGTCTTTTGGGAGTCAAGTCTGCGTCTTATAGATTACTCCACTATCGGAGATAGTTGTACTCAGACAGGCAATATATATCCATTTCCTTCTACTCTTCCCAGCAGCATGTTATTCCCCCCTTGCAGATTCCTGGGCCCCGCAATCCTCTTTGCCCAGTCATCTCAGTAGAACTCCCCTCTCACCTATACACGGGCCCTCGTGGCGTTCGGGTAGAGGCCAACCCAATACATTCCACACTCCTGAGGTAAGTTCCGGCGCGCCGGCTGACCCCCGGGGTTGGATGCTCTCAACAACGTCCTGGCGACCACTGCAGCTTCCTGAGAAGCACCACATCTGGCCTGTGGAGTCCCCAACGACCAGCGGATTTAGTACAAGCTTTGTCTATACTGTGGGGACCCATACCACAAGCTAGAGAATTGTCATCGACATCCAAAGCAAGCTCGTAAAGTGGCCCTTGCTGTGCTGCCAGGAAAAAGAAGATCTAACCCGAATAGGAGCCATTCGGCTAGATTGCCATGGAACAACTCATGTTCCTCAAGCTCTTCACTCAAAACATCTTCCCTTCCTCATCTTGGATCCATTCCATCCATCATAAAGGTGTGCAAGCCATTCCATGTTCCGGTGCAGCTGAAGACGCTAGAGGTAGAGTTTTCTGGTAAAGCTTTAGTGGATAGCGGAGCGAACACAAATTTCATTGACAAGAATTTTGCTGTCAACACGGGATTCGTCTACATCCTTTGAAGATTTTTGGTTCTGTACGGGTCGTTGATGGACGAGATATCAAATCTGGAGCAGTAATAAATGACATAGAGTTCATTGAGGTCATTGCTTGTGGTGCTGGTGTAACATCTCCTTCAGTGTTGTTTCTATTCCGGACTCTACAATTATCCTTGGTTTGCTGTGGATCAAGTTGGTGGATTCTTGTTGAAGAGAACGTTTCATGAACAGTTTCCTAGCTATTTCAACTCCGGCCACACTCTTTGATTCTGATCCTGTTCCAGTTTCTCCTCCGCTTCAAGTCTCACATATCACCTTGAAGCAGTTCAAGAAAGATAGCCGACATGACCCATCATTCATGTTCACAATCACAATCTATCCTTGCTCTGCTAAGGATGCTTTTGTTCTTTCCTCCTGTCTTACCAAAGCAGTATATTGATTTTGCAAATGTCTTCGACAAAAAGAAAGCTTCTACCTTGCCACCACATTGTGAGTACGACTGTCCTATTGATCTCATTGAGGGTAAGCAGCCATCCTCCGGTCCCATTCACGGTCTCTCCCGACAGAGTTGAAGACATTGAAGAAATACATTGAGGAGAATCTTGTCACTGGATTTATCCATCATTCACGATCACCAATTGGTGCCCCAGTATTTTTCATTTTCAAGAAGGATGGAAGTCTCTGCTCATGATGGACTACTGGGATCTAAATAAGGTCACCATTCCAAATAAGTATCCTCTCCCGCTCGTCTCCGACATGCTCGAGCTCTTTTGGTGCTAGTATTTCACAAAGATCGATTTAAGAGGAGCGTACAATTTCATTTAAATCCGAGAAAAGAACGAGTGAAAAATAGCATTCCGTACATGCTACGGACATTTTGAATACGTAGTAATGCGTTTGGCTACAAATGCACCTGCTGTTTTCCAACACATGGCTAACAATATTTTCTGGGACTTCTTGGATTTGTTTGTCATCATGTATCTAGACAACATCATGATATTTTCCAAGACTTGAGAAAAAACACGAACGGCATGGTTAGTCTTGGAAAGCTTCGGAAGCACCACTTGTTTGCCAAGTTAAAGAAGTGCTCTTTCAGTCAGCAGTCTGTCAAGTTCTTAGGGTACATTGTTTCAGTTGAAGGTGTTCACATGGATCTTGCAAAAGTCCGGACTGTATTGGAGTGGGAGAGACCATCAAATGTTCGTGAAATTCAATGTTTTCCTCGAGTTTGCGAACTTCTATCAATGTTTCGTCTGGGATTTCTCCAAGATTGCATTTCCATTGACAAAGTTGATTGGCAAGGATTTTCCATTTGTCTGGTCCTCTGAGGCTGAGGAGGCGTTCAAGTTCCTAAAGAAAGCGTTCACCTCACCGCATATTTTTATCCATCCTGACCCTACGAAGCCATATTTCGTGGAAGCTGATGCCTTTGACTTTGCTATTGGTGGAGTGCTGTCTTAGGAATGTCCATATCATCTTCTCCATCCCATTGCTTTTCATTCCCGCAAGTTCACTACACCTGAGATCAACTATGATGTCTACAATAAGGAGCTGCTAGCCATCGTCGATGCCTTTAAGGAGTGGCACAAAATTCCTTGAAAGGTTCCCACATGTGGTTAAGGTGTATTGTGATCACAAGAACCTCTAATACTAGGCAACATCACGAGTTCTCAATTGGTGTGAAGCATGATGGGCACAGTCTTTGTCTCGATTCTAATACGTGATTATTCATCGTCCCAATCGTTTAAATGGCAAAGCAGATGCTTTATCTTGCCGTAGTTACCTAGCTCCAGTACCAGGTGAAATCCCATTTGATCAACAAGAACAAGTCATTATGAGCTCCGACTAGTTGTTGGTGAATGCGCTTTCCCATTCTTCTACTCTAGTTGACACTTCATTTTTGGATCTAATCCGTGAAAGTCTTCCTCAAGATGAGTTTGCTCGTGATGTCCTTGCACATGTTTGACGAGTTCAGCCATTGTCTTAGGGTCACAACTACGAGATTATGTTGCTTTCCATCTTCATAATGGGTTGCTATACCACTACATCCAAATCTTTGTTCCGGACGGAGAACTGAGGTTGCGAGATGTCCAACATTGTGATGACAACACAGCTGCAGGACATTTTGGCATTCAGAAGACAATCGAGCTGGTACAGTGTGTGTTCTGGTGGCCTTAGCTTCACATGTATGTTGAGAAATTTGTGCAATCTTGTGACACATGCCAGCATACAAAGCTTCCTCGTCATTGACGGTTGGACTACTACAGCCTCTTCCTGTTGCTCAGCAGCCATGGTCCTCCATGACCATGGCTTTCCTTACTAATTTACCGCCTTCTAGAGGGTTTGATGTTGTTTAGTCATTGTTGATCGGTTCTCTAAAATGGTGCACTTTGTTCCTTGCAACAAGACATGTTCGGGTCTTGATGCTGCAGATTTGGTGTACTGGAGGTGTTCCGTCTTTATGGTCTTCCTGATAAACTTGTCACTGATCGAGGTCCCCAATTCACTTCAACATTCTGGCGGAGATTCCTAGATCGGCTACATATCACCGGGAAGCTGTCTACTACACATCATCCTGAAACAAATGGCCAAATGGAGTGCACGATTCAGACTCTGGAACAATATCTTTGGTATTTCATTTCTCATCTGCAAGATGATTGGGTTGATCTCCTTCCTGCTGTCGAGTTCGCTTACAACAACACGGCACACTCAATGATAGATGTGTCGCCATTTTTTGCGTTCTTTGGTGTTCATCCTCACTGGTCCTACAGTTTGCCCGTGGTTCCTAGCCTTACCATTGTTGAACATAGAAAATCCTACCAACTAAAAATGGTAGTGATCGCCACCAACAAATCTGTATTAAGAGTCAATTGAAATAAGATAGAGAAGAAATCAAACATCAGAAGGTCGGGAAAGGGTAAGGATAACAAGGTGTATAGCAGGCAGCAGTACTATGGATCCCGTCACAATACTGAGAAAAGGAATAGTATACATCAAAGTAGGAATACGAGCAAGAGATAGTCATATGGAGAGTGAAAGGAAACTTATATTATGTCCGTGCACGGCACATGGTACAAAATAATAGTATACTCGGGATCCCTTTCTAGTCCTAATCTGGTTTATTTATACCCGTACTCTTGGTCCCGTACTAGCAGTTATAGTAATTACTTCTTAGTCTTATCCATTCAGTTACTCTAACTCCTTCTTATCCTTATCTAAGTATGCCGTACTCCACCTTAAACATTGTATTGCGGTAATGACTCATCTGTATTATGTTAGTGACTTGTACTCCGATTTATCCTTCCCACTCTCAGTTTTCAACAATATATATTTTTTGGTGTTTTTCCCATTATATTTGCCCATGAAATAACAAGAAATCCTCTAAATGTTTAACTACGATCCTAACATCCCCATGGACTAGAAGTGTTGCATCGCCCGATGCAATTTTACGATGTTCCTGCTATTCCACATAAAGATGCGACGAAGGCCTTGAGCTTGTGGTTCTCCTTGCATTTACGTACTTCCTCTGCATCATTTTTGGTTGTGGTTGTCGTTGGGTTGAACTCGCTCATCTTGTCATGGATGTTGCGTACGATGTCCATGAGTACCTTGTTTTGTTCATACAAACGTCGCATAATGTTCGAGTGCTCCAGGAGTTGTTTGTAGCGTAATGGAGTTGTTGACTGAGATTCGCGTCTCCTCGTTGAACTGCTACTTGTTGCGTGATGGAATTAACAACACTCCAAAGATGTGAAAGCTGACCTTCAAGAGTAGTGTCATTCGTTGGGTCTTGCAGTGGTAATCCGGGTGAAGCAGTTTGATCATGCGTGCGCTTAGAACCCTAGGTGTGTCTCGCTCCTGTCGATCTGCAGCATGATGCCCCATTTGTTGTAGTGGTGAATAGGGTTGTTGCTCCTGTTGTTTATCATGAATGTCGTTTTTGGCTTGTTGTCCAGGTGTCAGTACTACCGAATGCGATTCTTGATGTATCTGCTATATAGCTAGAGCCTGTACTTGCTCTGTTGGAGTTGCTACCTATGGTGCTATGATATGAGAAGTACCTGCGGTAGTTTGAGGATGAGCTGATGGTGGTGATGGTATTATGGTGGCGCTCGTATTGATGTTGTCTGATGGTGCTGAGTCCCGCACTCCATGGGCTGTGGAGGTTGGTGCTGTAGGTTGATTGCGATTTGCCGTATGGATGTGATATGGTGGTGTTGTGTCTTCACACTCCATGTGTGCTGTGGAAGTTGACGCCGTGGGCTTGTTACGCGTCCTTCGAAGGTCTCCTCTGTAGAACTTGATCATCGTCTTCTTTGTCATCCACAAATTGGAATGTCACTACGGGTTCCTGTGCTTGCGGTTCTTTTGGCTTCTTTGCCTATGAGCGTGGTTGTTTCTTCGGCTTGGTTGGTAGTGGTGCGTCCAAATTACGAGTGTCGAAAACATTGTCTGGATACTGTGAAGTAAGACCTAACCAAAACCCATCCTTGTTGTAAGTACCAGTGTACCTGTTGGTGCTAAATCTTCATGCGTAATATGGAGGGTTGTTAAAATGTGATGAAGCACTAGAAATACGGTTGTCTCCTTGTCCTTGCTTTTGGGATTGTGTAGAGTTTGCAGCTCATGTTGCAGTCCCACTACGACTCACTCCCCCCAATCCGTTTGTGTCCCTGTTTAGATATATGATAGACATACCCAATTTCCTTATTGAAACCTGCTGGAGTTTTGCAGAAGGCAAACGCAGTGGTGATAGCCTTGATGTGATTCTTATGAGGTTCCCGTAGAATGGATGTTGGTGCTACATTAGCCGTCCTCTGTTTCTGGAGAAACCTGTCGTAGTTGTTGGTGTAGGCTTGTATGTATGTGTGGACTTGCGGAATTGGATCAAAAGAAGTGTCTGGATTTGGGAATTCAAAGACATTCCTAATGAGCTTACTTGTGAAAGCAAATGCCCCGCCGTGTAGTTGTAAGGCCTTGAATTTGTGGTGTATAAGCCTTAATTGCCTAATCGACTAAGTATTCACCCTATTGATTCAATCGTTTGTGAACAAACATGTTGAAATATCGCTCCAACTGCATCCACTGTATCCATTCCCATATATCCAAAATGAGTGTTTGGTGTCGGACGAACAATATTATACAATACCGGTGAAAGTGGAATGGAAACTGCCGGTTCAGATTGGTGATGCTGTATTGAGTGCTGAAGCGGAATTGCTTGTCATATCGGTGTACTCGTCCATCGATTCCATGAGTGATCATTGAATGAAGGAAGAAAAAGATGAAGGACTTGAAGAACGAAAGGAGGAAGAAATTAAAGAAGAATTGTGAAACCTAGTGTGTGCTTTTGGTCGGGTATTGTTGCTATTTTATGCTTAGAAAATTTATGGTCTGTTAGTGTTTGCGGAGCAGTCCACGTGTCGATATTGGATTGATTGGGTGTGTGAATGCCTTGGTTTTCAATAGATTTGACAGAGAATATCTCATCATTGGATTTTGTATTTCTCGAATTCCCCGATGTCTTGGATTTCGTTATTCCCTTGTGTGAGTGATTCTGTCGATGTTTCCAGAAGATTCTGTTTATGTCTACTCGCCATGTTGATACATACTTTTCCATATCTTATTCCGACTTACGGCTGAGATCGTATTCTGGGTTGTTGTTTAGTTCGTGTTTGCTTTCGCTGTGTAATTTTGTTTTGGTTGGTTGTGCATTTCTGTTTCCGGCTTGCTGTGCAATTCGTATTTGGGGTCGTCATCAAGATCGTCCTCTGGCTTGTTGGAGGCATATTTTTGTATGCGATTTGTATTCGTTGTAAGTAGAACTCGTGTTGTAACATCCATAAGAGTGATAGTGTTGTTATTTCGTATATCGGTAATAATGTATTGTCCATACCATTTGGATTTAACTTATGTCCGATGGGTCGAAGAAATCCTTGATAGTGCCATACCATTTCTCTAATTCAAAATATGGGTCGAAGATTTCCTCGATAGTGCCATACCATTTCTCTAATTCAAAATATGGGTCGGCGTTGTACTTGTCGTAGTCGATCGTGCCATGCCTTAATACATGTTTGTATTGCTTGTATGTTGAAGATTGCGTGTTGTCGTTTCTCATCAACCTGTTTGAGTTGTAGTAATCGTTGTTTAACTTGTTTTGGTTCCCCAATGCTGTATTCGAGTGACATCCGTAATGATGGTATAATATACTCAATAGGCGTAATGGCTTCTAATCCGTATGTAAGTTGAAATGGTGTAAACTTTGTTGCCACTTTATATGTAGTATGATATGCCCATAATGCAGATGCGAGTTTTTTCCCAGTTTTTGTGATTTTTGTTGACTATCTTGATTAATACGGTCTTTAATATTTTTAGTAGCTTCTGCTTGTCCATTTGCTCATTTATGGAAGAGACGTAATGCTTTACTAAATATTCATTACAAAGTACTTTAATGACGTTGTTAACAAAATGAGTTCCTTGGTCACTAATAAGTTCCATTGGAGCACCAAATCGCACTACGATATTTTTGTAGATAAACTTGGCTACACGTGTTGCGGCAATCCATTAATGTGATAGCTTCTGCCCATTTAGTAATGTAATCCGTGAGTACCAATATATACTGATTCCTCTTGCTGCTTTTAAGATTGATTGGTCCCATAAAATCCATTCCCCATTTCATAAATGGAGCTAATGGTTCTACTGGATGTAATGATTGAACTTGATGATGTGGAGTTGGTTGATGTTCATTACACTTCAAACATTTTTGACAATATTCTATAGCATCCTTGAATAATGTAGGCCACCATAATCCGGATTGTAATATTTTGCGTGCTGTTAACATTCCTGCAAAGTGACCACCGTGTTCCCCCAAGTGGGCTTCTCATAATACAAGCTGAACTTCCTCTAGTGGCACACATCTTCTTAGGTCTTCATCTTTTCCCTCTTATTTAGTATACCTGATACCATGCAGTATGGCTTGCATCGTAAGACGAGTTGTTTGCGTTGTTGTGTAGTTGCATGCTTGTCTAGTGCTATTTCGGTGGTTAGAAAGTGTTCAATATCTTGAAGATATCCTTTGGGATTATAGTGTTTTGGTTGTTCTTCTTGTTGTATCTGAAATAAATTAGCATCTGGTAGTTCATCATTCACTCCAACACCTTCTTCCTCATGTGTAATACGGCTTAAGAAATCTGCTTGTTGATGTAGTTTGCTTAGTTTGTGGATGATTTGAAAGTCAAACTCCTGCAATAGTAAGAACCAACGTACTAATATTCCTTCGAGCTTGGTCTTGCTTAACAAGTGTATAAGAGCTTGATGATTGACAATGAATTTGACTTTGTTTGCTAGCAAATAATGTCAAATTTCTTGGTTGCATAGACCATTCCGAGTGCTTCCTTTTTCATAGTCATGTAGTTTTCCTCTGCAGGTGCTAACCGTCGACTTACGTAATATAATGGACAATCTTTTTCGTCTTCCTAGGTTTGTGTTAATATGCATCCGATAGCGTATGACGATGCGTCCACTTGTACATGAAATTCCTGTCGCTAATTTGGGCTATAGCTAGAATGGGAGCCTTCATTAATGCCTGCTTTAACGTGTTGAAACTCTGTTCGCATTGCGGATCCCATTTGAATGGTTGTGTTTTCCTCAAGGGCATAGTCAATGGTTTCGCTATTGCCGCGTAGTTTTTAATGAATCTTTGATGATATTCCATTTTCCCAAGGAGCCGTCGTACTCCGCTTACATCTTTAGGAAGTTGCATTGTTTGTATTACTTTGACTTTATCTTGGTACACCATTATTCCATCCTTGCATATAATATGCCCGAGTAAAATTCCTGATCTTATAGAAAATATGCACTTCTCGGATTAAGAGCTATATTATTTGATCAACATTTTCCAAAACACTTTGTTAAAAAGTTCAGGTGTTCGTCTTGCGTTCCATAGATGCTAAAATCATCCAAGAAAACTTTCATAAACATGGTCAGATAATCTCGAATGTTTCACTAACCAAATGTTGAAAGGTAAATGGTGCATTGCATAACCCAAAAGGCATAACGCGATATGCATATGTACCCCAAGGACTAATGAATGCTGTTTTTGGTTGATTTGTTGGATCCATTTGTACTTGGTTATATTCTGAAAATCCATCCAGAAAGGAGTACATTTCGTGTCCTACTATTGTATCCAACAATTCTTTGGTGAATGGTATTGGGTACATATCCTGCCTCGTTACATTATTCAATTTTTATAATTGACACAGATATGCAATTTGCCATTTTTCTTTGGTACTACGACAATTGGTGATAACCATTGCGAGTTTTCAATTGGATAAATGAATTCGGCCTGTAATAATTTGTCCATTTCTTCTCTAACTTTCGCCAGGAACGTTGGATTCATTCGGTATGCTTGTGTTTCATGGGGACTACATGCAGTAGTAATTCTAACAAATTGTGGGTGGAACTCCCTTGAGATCTTTGTAACTCTAAGAAAAGACATTTGCATTTTGATGTAGTACATTTATCAACTATTTTCGATATTCCGGTTCGAGATTGACTGTTATTCGTACTTTTCGTGGTCCATATTCACTTGTTTTAATTTTTTACTTCTTCAATCTTTTCATTGGTTGTAATTTTTAGTTTCTATTAAGTTCGTATTCTTTGTTCGTGCTCTGTCTTGAATTGTAGTTGTTGTTGCATGGATTGTTTGAACTTATCCGTCAATCCGAGAGTGTCCATATGTTGCTGTTGTTGATCACTAGTAGTTGTCTTTTCTGGATTTTACTCTTCTGGTGTCATTTGATATAAATCAGCTTGTGCTATTTCTACGAGGTCTGGGTTGCTTTCGAAAAGGAGTTTTTTTCTTCCTTGTTTAAGTCATAATGCCAGTCGAAATCCTCCATTCATAATGGCCGAGTTGGTCGTTCGATCGGCTTTTTCTGTTGTGTTCGAACGACTGCTTCTTGTTCATGTTTACAGTAGTACCATTTCGTCGTTCTCCCAATTATGTCGTACTTTTGCATCTCTTAACCACGATCTTCCCAGTAATATTTGGCAAGGTTTGCTCGTCTACTCGATACGTATACGACAAAGACACCTTAAACTTGATTCCTACAATTTTTATATATACGGATCTGATTATACCAACGGGTCTGACTTTCTTCTGATCAACCATCCGTACCAAGAAGGACGCATTTTCAATAGGCCCTAAACCCAGTTCTTTAGTCTGCTCTTCAATTATATTGACTCCTGAACCCCCATCAATGGGTATGTTTTGGATGTTGTTCTTGCCGATTCGAGCCGTAATCATTGGTACTTCTTCATCCCAATCTTTTCATCTCTAAGAACTTTAGTGGTATTCACTCCAACATGACTTGTGTCAATTTGAATATTGCTAGAGTCCAAAGCATTTGTTATCTATGTTCGCAAAAATGGTGTTAAGGTTAATAACTCTCTTATAGTTAATCATACAGGTTGTTGCAGAATAACAGCGACAACACGATCTCCAAGTGGTACTGCTGATGTGGATTGCTGTGAATGCATGCTCATTTCATTAGGCATAAAGTCTTGATTTCCTCCTGTTGCATTTTCTGAATTTGATCAGCCACTTTTTGTACCGTAGCCTTCTCTTTCTCCCAATTCTTGCGTATTGGTTCTTCTTTGTTTGGCTCGACCCGTACTCGTTTAGCTCTTGTTATCACATATGTCTCTGTTGAGGGTAATTCTGTATCTTGTTCCCATTTGCACTCGTAGTTTTGTTCTTCATGTTCATCCGCTGGATCATTTTCTTGTTGAATGCACGTTGTAACTAAAGTGGGCATGATACGTGAAAATGGGAATATAAATAAATTACTAATTAATACTTAAGTTTTAATTATTAATTAATCATTTAATTAATATGTAATTAAGCCTTAAATATTAATTAATTAATTAATTAATCCTTCAATAACCTTACTTAGTAAGGAATATTCCTAAAATATCTTAGAATATTCATATTATTCTAAAAATAGTTTACAATAATGAAGAAATACTATCAAACATAATTACAAATGAAATCATTTTCTTATCAACATGTTAATTTTTTATAAATACTTTCTTTCCTAACCATACAAAGAAATCTCCTCATTTTGTCTAAATCATCACTCTCCGGATTAATCAAATCATTTTGGTCAATATCTTGATGTTGTTGCCACCACTAACACTCTCACGAATGCAATTGGGAGTTGCCATCCTTGTTAATACATAAGATGTAATAAGAAAGGTCTGCATAAAGGCTCATCTAAAAACTGACGTTCCTTAAGAATAATATTATAAAGCGCCCGGTTGCTATCCTTCATTTTATAAAATTCAAAATCACGAGAAAGAAAAGCTTCAGGAAATGTATGATACGGTGGATACTGCTCACAAAAATTTTCGAGATTCTTCTTTCTGAGGCACGTATCCAAGTAGTTCACTAGCTCATCCATGATATCGGTATCAGAATATGGATCGAAAGTGATTGGATGAATACAAGCAATGTTTTGGTTGAGCATAGCCTTCTGAGGAGAGTCGTCTACTACTAAGATATGTGCATTCTTCATTATCCTTAAGCGACTGATCTCCCCATGAGTCCCAATTATTCTTTCATTCTTGAAGAAGTATGGCTTGCTTTCCTTTCTTATATTGTGAAATTCGAGAGGTTTAACACATTCGCTGGTCAAAAATCCAATCTTTACGAATCACCTCTTCTGCAACACTACAATGTTTCTTAAGCAAATTCAACAGCGGTGTTAAGTTATGAATCTGCATGCATGACCAAATCCCCACAAGCGCACCCATCTCCTTAAGCTTTTGAAAGAGACGATCCAACCCTGGACGAAAAATAATATCATATCGAAATTTACCATGACAAGGAATGAAATCTCCTTGTTTGATTTCTTTTTTCTATCCTCGGGCCTTTGTCGATGAAGCAGAACACCATTGACATCCAACAACACAATATGGCCATGAGTAACATGAGATAGCGTTGCCTCTTGAATACTTTGCAAATCACTTGTTTGCTCCCTTTCACATTTATCCGTTGCCACTATCTCGTTGCCTATCCCTTCATCATTTAATTGTACATCATCCTTACAAGATTCAGATATTGCATGCGCTGAAGAAATTGATTTCGGAACTGAAGCCAATAAAAATGATGATGAAAAAACTGAAGTGGCCCCCATGGTAACGATGTTTTGAGCTGCATTATTATCCATTTCCTGCATGAACTCTGTCATTCTGACATGTGGCACAAGAAATTGTCGCCAAACCCCTCTCTTACCTCATGCAATGCTGAAAATCCATGTTCTCAATTATTTCATTACATCTGCAAAATGATAATTAGCTGACCTTAAAATTATCAAGGTATATTATTTACCTTGTTAATGTGTGACCCATGTTTGAACTAAAAGCTTCATTAATCCTTGAGAATTTATTTTCTGTACAAATATAAAGAAATATACAAAAATGCCTTATGTTACACTCATTTACAACTATTCGTCACTCTAACAATTCATTAACAATTCTTCTTCGCTATTACCTTCTGAGTGAGGCGAAGAAGGTCTAAGCCGCTTGTGAGATGGTTCAAGATCTTCTGCATCTTCTATTGATGTTTCCATGGGTAATGGAGTGTGCGAATGTTCTGTACTCCTCGAGATAACTTCCGGTCTAATATCTGATTGAAGTTCGTCCTCAGACTCCGACATTGAACCAGATTCACCTTCAGAGCTATCGCACTTATCTGGAGGGAACTTTCTCAAATACTCCTTTATGGATTCGTTGGGGTACTCAGTTGAGAACCTATCTATCCACTTGTTCAGGTCCTCAACCATGGTCTTATCCTTTTCAACGGCAAACACACATGTATGCCGAAGGTAACACTCCTTCAAGACGGACCCCCTAGTGCAGTAGTCAAAAACCCACGCATCACTGTGAGGACCCCTGATCAAGTTGACGATGCTCCGTGCCGCTTGACTTGTGATGTTTGGATAACGTACATTGCCGAATACGTCACTCACCTATCGGTGTATCGGATGGAGGTTCAGGGCCGTTGGAGTGCAAACAGATGCCTGGCCAGTCATTTGGAAGTTTGAAATTGTTTGGCGCATTCCTAACAACCAAGTGAACAACGAATCAATGCACTTCGGATCAGCATCATTCATATAAAATCCTGTCCAACGATGTTATTCCTCTTGGCAAAGGAGAAGGCAAAGTATCGGTGACATGAGCAAGAATCAAGAAATAAATACCTGAAAAACGTAGTATCAGTCAAGAGTGCAAGTATGAATTCAATAATAAATACCTTCTTTGTACATGCTTGCACGGCTAAGTTTCTCCACCAATCCTCTAGTGTCCTGTCTGTCGAAGATTTTTTGACACCCGCCGATCCATCACGAACAATTGAAACGGTTTCCTACAAGCAGTGATGTACCCCATAAAGTCTCCGAATCCAACAACAAACATCTGTAGGGCTTGTCGTGATTCGTAGCATCCTCCTTTATAAGGTTCAACTCGGTTCTCCGCTGCTGAAGGACTGCCATAAGAGAAGGCGTCATCCAATGTTCTCCTTTTTGGCGTTGGCGTGCAATAGATTCTTGCCCAGATCTTCCGATTGATTCACCCATTCGACAAGCAATCATCATTTGTCACATGCAAATATTTGCTGACCTCTTCGTATGTTGAAGCCGATCCAACCCAGTTTGTGGCAGTGTATTCCCAACCACTCCTTGAAGTGCCTGACCGTCTTCAACTCCATTGCCTTGAGATGAAAAGGAGAGGTGGGCTGCTGTTGTTAATTGTAATTTGCCATCAATCACCAAATCAGCCAAGACTTCCATCTCCTCCATCGTTGTTCCATTTAAAGGCTTCAACCATGTGAGCTTGAAATCGTTGTCTACATCCTTTAGATTGAACAGACTTAGCCTTCGGCGTCTTACTGGGTTTCTTTGCAGACTTCTCTGAGGGCTCCCTTCACTTGTCTGCTTCTTCTTCAGTGTTCCTTTTGAAAAGGATTCCATAATCCCCAACCATTTGGCAAAGATCCTATCTCGGGACAAGAAATCAACATCATCAAAAGGATGTTTCCTTCCCGCCCACCTGGGCAAAATCAACTGCTACAATTTCTTCAACTCTCTGAGGAAAAAGACAGATTAATATACCGGCGAGATAAATCCCGCCCAAACAATTTGCTTACCCGGTATTCCGCAGATTGTGTATTCC
Organism: Selaginella tamariscina; assembly: GCA_003024785.1. Lineage (NCBI taxonomy): Eukaryota > Viridiplantae > Streptophyta > Lycopodiopsida > Selaginellales > Selaginellaceae > Selaginella > Selaginella tamariscina. The sequence goes on from PUQB01000410.1 coordinate 209,407, forward strand.
CTGCGGTAGCTCTTTGTGGTCGCTGAAGAGATTCCCACACGGCTCGCGTGTGTTTGAACTTCTCCCATATTTTGCTGTTGTAGTGGTTGGTGTCTGCAGCGTCCCATTCCGCCGATAACTTATGGTACTGCTCGATTGTGAGATTCGGCTTCGCTAAAAACGCCGATCTTTTTGTCAGCTTCTCACGGGTATGCTCGGAAAGTTTTGTTGCCATCGTTCCTTTGTTGTGTTCGTCGAGAAGTCGTTGGGCTGCCGTTATTGTGTGCTGGCCACTAATGATGTAGTACTTGATGATTTTCTATTCTCCGTCTGAATCTCATTTGTTCGGTGTTGTGATCCACACTTTGTCAGCGCCTTTCCTTCTTTCGTAGTATGCGAACAAAACAGCATTATGTGGAACGGTGTAAGAATTGTCGTCCTTCATCTTCTCCATGAGCTCAGCTACACGTTCCTGTTGAGTGGCCTGTAATTGAAGTTTGGGTTGACGCTGCAATACTTAACCCTACAGGTAAATCTATCATCCAACATCATTTCCTTGTGGCTTATTGCAGCATGGATGCCACAGGTGCAGCTGACAAAACGACTAATGATTTTCTTTACGATCCGAATCAACATGTGTGATCCCCGATTGATGCTGTTCTAAGTGTTCTCGGCACACTCTTCCAGCTCCCAAATTTCTAAGCAAATTGAACGTGATCTGTAAAGAACCTGAGACCAAGCCACCCTCTCAATCTCCTTATGATGTCGCTGTGTTCTTCTTCAATGTGAAGAGGGACGATTGCTCCACTTGCTGATTTTCTGTATTGTGAAGCAATATCTCCTGACAATACACCTACTCGATGAGTCTGAAGATCTTCGAAGTAGACATCCAGATGGATCCCCTCCATAGATGGGCTTTCGTTGAGTTGAAGAAGAACTCCAAGGTCAACATCATTAGTGAACACGTGAACGTCATTATCCACAAGTCGACAAAACCACCCGAAATTAATGTTGTAACTGCGACCTCTGGATCCGAGAACGTGACATTGGATGGAACAAGGCATATGTGTCGAGCATCGTTCAATCTGGGTTCACAGCATGCTTTCGGTGCTTGACTAGCACACCACTTTCCATTGTTTTGCTTGTCCATGCGATGTGACAGAGGTTAGTTTGACAGCAACCATGGTTGTTCCAATGCGCTTCCCGTTTATTTGAAATATGGCCAAGTTGATTCCAGAATCCCCCTGCCCATCTCTTCTCCTGCTCTTGTCTTTAATGTCACCTCAATTCCACATCTGAATACAAAAATGATTAGTTCAAGTATCCGAGTATAACAGATTTTATTTTAATTCTTACCCAGAATTTGACGACGACTCCATACTAATGACTCGATCTCCTTGTTTGATAAATCGTCCTTCTGCAAAATAATACACTATGAATACAAATCATATAAAAACGCACACACACTTGTATAAACCCGAATATACAAAAATAATACACAGAGAGAAGTAGACGAATTAACTGTCCAAAGCTCACATTTGTGCTAGTGCAAAAGAAAGATAACATTTCGTTTTAGAACCACCACAAATGTGAGCTCTGGACAGTTTTACATAGATTCCTAGCTTTTACTCGAAATATTATGATAAGATGATAAAAGTAAATAAAATGAGATATGCAACTTATATATACTAATACACATATATATTCACATGGAAGGTGCGGCGGGATTAATCTCGCCACCCCTTCAATGCCTCCTGAAAGAGTGGGCGGGATTAATCTCGCCACCTTTCTGGAGGCCTTGAACGGGAGTGCGGAATTAATCTTGCCCCCTTCTCGGTCTCAGAGAGAACTGGGCAGGATTTATTTCACACCCCTTCAGTGACTCCAGAAAGGAGGCGGGATTAATCTCGCCCACCATGTAAGGGATGGTTAAATGAATTTCCCACCCTTCCCAGTTCTCTCCATTGGTATGTTGTAAACCTTCTACGTCTCAGACAGAAACGTTTGGGATTGGTCCGACTCACCAATGGAGAAAAAAGGAAGGGTGGCGGGATTCATTCCTCCAACAGGCATTGAAGACTCGGCGGGATTAATCCCGCCGCCCAGGGCCTTCACTCGGTCCCTATGCGGCGGGATTAATCCCGCCGGACGCCAATTCCCTCGAATCGGGCGGGATTAATCCGCCGCCTAGGCCTTCAGGCAGGCCAATGGCGGCGGGATAATCCCGCCCGATTTGCAGGGCATGCGTACCGGCGGGATTAATCCCGCCGCCTAGGCCCCGGGCGGCGGGATTAATCCGCGGATTCCGCGCAGGGCGGCGGGATTAATCCCGCCGGACGCCAATGCCCTGTGCGAATCCGGCGGGATTAATCCCGCCGCCTAGGCCCTTCAGGCAGGCCAATGGCGGCGGGATAAATCCCGCCCGATTCCGCGCAGGGCATGCGTACGCGGCGGGATTAATCCCGCCGCCCAGGCCCTTCACTCGGGCCTTAGTCGGCGAGATTAATCCCGCCGGACACCAATGCCCTGTGCAGAATCCGGCGAGATTAATCCCGCCGCCTAGGCCCTTCAGGCAGGCCAATGGCGGCGGGATAAATCCCGCCCGATTCCACGCAGGGCATACGTACGCGGCGAGATTAATCCCGCGCCCAGGCCCTTCACTTGGGCCTTAGTTGGCGGGATTAATCCCGCCGCCTAGGCCCTTCAGGCAGGCCAATGGCGGCGGATAAATCCTGCTCGATTCCGCGCAAGGCATGCGTACGCGGTGGATTAATCCCGCCGCCGAGTGGCTAATTATATAGCGGCGGGATTTATCCCGCTGCTACACACGTCTCACCATATAGCGGCGGATTAATCCCGCGCTACACACACACACACATATATATATATGTATATGTGTGTGTAGGAGAGTGCGTGTGTTGTGCCAGAGATAGTAAAAATTATACAGATACACACACACAACATATATGTATATGTATATGTAATATGTGTGTGTGTGCGAGAGATAAATAAATAAATAAAATTATATAGATACTGGTACACATAATATATGTATGTATACATAGGTATATATATATATATATATGTGTGTGTGTGTGTGTGTGTGTGTATGTATATCGTGTGTATGCGTGTGTGAAACAAATAAATCATACAGATAAACAACACACACACACACACACATATATATACAGGATGTGCGTGTGTGTGCGAGAGATACAATTAACAAATCAATAAAATTATACAGATACACACACACACACATATAATAGATAAATAAATAGAATATATATATATATCTGTGTGTGTATGTATATATATATCGTGTGTGTATATGTATGAGTGTGCGTGTGTGTGAGAGATAGAGATCTATAGAGAAGAGAGAGAGAGAAGGATTATATATATATATATATATATATATATATATATATATATATATATATCTGTGTGTGTATATGTATACGAGTGTGCGTGTGTGTGCAAGAGATAGAGATCTATAGAGAAGAGAGAGAGAGAAGGAGATATATATATATATACATATATATATCTGTGTGTGTATATGTATACGAGTGTGCGTGTGTGCGAGAGATAGAGATCTAAATTATATTATTAAGATAACACACATATAAATATATATGTGAATAAAAATAAATAAATAAACTCAGAGTGTGCGTGTGAGAGAGAGAAGGAGATTTCCACGCCGCCGCCTACAAACCTAGGAATATACTTAAACCCTAAAAGGAATAGAATATATATTAACCCTAATCGAATATTCCTTCTAAGAATATACTTAAACCCTAAAAGAATAAACTATAGATTTGCCCTAAACGAATATTCTTTCATATATATCAGCGTGTGCGTGTGTGCGTGGGTGTCACATACACCCCAAGAATAAATATCATGCAGGGGTTTTAACACGTGTGTGTCCATGAGAGTGTTAAAGTTTTCACGTGCAGCGATAACTATATACACACATAATATTATACACATAGACATACATACATATTAGTACATATTAATATTAGAGAGACAGAGTACATGACATGTATGGTGTGTATGTATGAGAGAAGAGTGACAATACATATTATGGATCATGCATGGTGTGTATATTTGAGAGAAGAGAGACAGTACATATTTACATGGATCATGCATAGTGTGTATGTATGAGAGAAGAGTGAGAGTGTTAACAAATTAAATTCATACACATTGGATATATTAGTACACACATATACATACACACGTGTATACACACAGACATACATATATTACATGTGTACATTCAATGTAGGGTTTAGGGTTTAGGGTTAGGATGGATCATGCATGGTGTTTATGTATGAAGAGTGAGTGTTATAACAAGATATACATTATAGATATTACATAATATTATAACATCAGTACATATTATGGATCATGCATGGTGTGTATGTATGAGAGAAGAGACAGGCTACATATTATGGATCATGATCATGCATGGTGTGTATGTATGAGAGAAGAGATAGGCTACATATTAATGGATCATAATCATGCATGGTGTGTATGTATGAGAAAGGGATTATGCATGGTGACACTGTGTATGTATGAGAGAAGAGATAGAGTGTTAACAAATAAAATCGTACACATTGCATATATTATATTAGTACACATATATAAATACACACGTGTATACACACAGACATACATATATATTACATGTGTAATTCAATGTGTTACATAACACACACACTGAGTACATATAGATCATACATGCGTTGAACATGATGTTTTTTCAATAAAGAAGTAACATATAATTTCTCAAGTTTGGTTAGGGCAATGTGCATGTGTGTGCATATGTGTCTCTGTAAATGCTTCTAATGCGTGTGCACATGTATATAATTTATGATTGTGTTTTAATATAATATGTGCAAAACAAACATCGAATAATTAAGAAAATAATATTAATATACACCTATGAACATTTTAAATTTATACATAATAATAATGATTTTATCTATATATAGCCATATATAGTTTTAATAATATATATTAATTTAAAATTGATAATGGTTTAACAGAATATTCTTGAAATAATACAAATTAATTGAGAAAATCCCATTAATAAACAAATGTAGAATAATTCATGAGATAATTAAGAATAAGACTAATTTAATTATGATAATCATGTTTATACTGGGAATATTCTTGAATATTAAGAAAATAAAAAAGAATATCCCATTAATAGTGGAAATGTAAATTAATTACTCGAGTAATTAAGAAAATAATAATAATAAACAGACTATGAATATATTTTAAATGATACATAATAATATATCAATTTATTTATTGTATTAGTGTATAATATATATAATATAAACTTAATATATACTTAAATATTAAGAATGTAGAATAATTACAAAAATTCGTAATATTAACAGCTTTGAAGCACTTGAATGACATTAAATGCAATTTTAAAAACACTCATTGGAATTGGAGAGTATATATGTCAGACTGTCGGTTATTTGTTTTCAACTCATTTTAAATTTTTTTCTGTTATTTCAAAAATTTTGAATTTCTGACATAAGTATTATCAGTCTGACATGTAAATTTAAAAAATACATTTAATTTCCCATCAAATTCAGATCTGGTTCTTTCTCCGGCAAGGGTTTCTTCATTTTCACTCTTCAGATTTTCTTTTTCTTCTTCTTAATGATCAGCTCAGGAGCGACATTAAATTGGGTGCGCTATTGTTTATAGGAAAGCATGGCGCCTTCAGTGCTGTTTACAAGTAAGTATTATAAACAAATTTAGATATATTTATAAAGATTCACTCTCTTATATTCCTCTTAAATTTTAGAATTTAGGGATTTAGGAATGCATTAGGATTACAATATATTCTGTTAGGGATTTATCCCGTTTAAATATACTTTTAACTTAGTATTCTCGGTTAACTGGGGCGGCGGGATTAATCCGGCCCATTTTTTTCGCCTCTTTGAAAAAGTAGCGGGATTATCCCGCCACCATCTCTTTCATAGCTATGGCAGAAATTAGTTCGGGTTGCAGATCTGAATTAAGACGGCAAGATGGTTCAACATATTCTGGGTTGGATATTAATAATAACAACCCGGAAGAACAACCCATATTTGAAGAGGTTCCTTGCATTGGTCCTATTGTTAGAAAAAGGCGATTCATGGGTTGCAGATTCTCTCTACATGTTTCAGCAAGAGGATGAAGATGGATCCTACATCTTCCGAAAGTGTTACGAGCATTTCCACGATTGACTGCTGTAAGAAGAAGTGTTGTCAGATGGCAAACCGAAATGAATTACCCAATGTAGACATGTCTTCGTACGCTCACACCAAAAGCAAAGGCATGAGTTTGTATATGCTGCACTAACTGGGTGTATTGATGGAATGGCTTCGGACACAGGTTATCAGAGTACATCCATGGTATTTAATAAGGTGGCCATCTGCTTCAAAGCTTGGTACAGTATATATGGGATTCCAAAGACCACGTTCTACCGTCGGAGGGATGAGTGGTTAGATGGAGCGCGAACCTTAGTACATGGGAACACTGGCTTGGTCAAAACCCGCTCTCACATTATAGCAGCCATAAAGATACTCAAGGCTTTTGTGGAAGCAAATGCAGACAGGATGCCTCACAAATGCCGAACCACAAATGCAGGGTCAGGGAAAATCTCAAGGTTTTGCCTTCGATCTACATCAATTGAAGCTGTGTGAACATGTGAACAAGTGCCTCAGTTTGATGGGGCTGCAAGCAATCTGCACTGGTACCTTCAACAACATATGGAATACTCATTTTAAGGATGTGAAGATTGCAAAACACTCTAGCTTTTCAAGTGTGACACTTGTACATCATTGAAGGCTGCAAAGGCTTGTGCAAAAACCTTGGTGGAGATCACTGCCATTCAAAAGAAGATGGAGGCCCACATGATTGCGCAACAAACTTGCCGGTCTCAGTACTATGCACACCGCATGCTTTCTGTGTCACACCCATCAGAGTACTTGTGCTTGATCCATGACAAGATGGATCATTCAAAGACCAGCATTCCAAAGCTCGTTGCAACACCAAAGTGCCTTGGAAATGTCATGAAACTTTTGATTTCATTGACAGGTGTGCTAACACATGGACACGGTTGTGAATCATATGGACACTTTTCACTTCCACATTGGTCTAGCGACTCCAATTTCACTATTGGGTCGTTGGCATGTGTTTCAGAAACCTGAAGCCACTCACAGACAAGTCCTATCGGTGATCTCAAAGTGAAGAAACAACACCTTCAACCTTTACATAATGCTCTCATGAACACGTTTGCACTGAGGCTACTTGGGAATATGAGAGGCATTGTCAGCAGCCTGCACAAAAAAACAGATGGCCCTGTTGAGAGTTTAGGTTCAGTGGAGGGATCTAGCTCAAATAGTGTACATGTGTCCTCAACATCAAATAAGCTTCCTCGTCATTTGCTTTTATAGATGGATAATTGTGCAGGCGAGAACAAAAATAGGTAAATCATTTTACTTAAGGGTTTGTCAAGCTCATACTTACTTTTATTTTCTAGATATGTGCTAGCATACTTGTCAATGCTTGTTGCCAAAGGTGTGTTTGAAACAATCACGCTCAGTTTTCTTATGGTTAGTCACACTCATGAAGATATTATGCGTTCTTCAGCAAGGTCTCCAACTCTACAAAAAGGACAAGTGCACTTACCTTACCGCATATGATGAATCTTTTTGAAAATTGCATCTCCAAAAAAGTTGTGCTTTGCTTGTGACTGAGGTGCCAGACTTCAAAAAATTTCTCAAGGAGTATATAAAAGAGGGGAGTGATTCTTTAGTTGGTCACCTTGTGCCGCTACAATTCTTTTTCTCCATACGAGATGGTATACTTATTATGCAGTACAAGTTACGGCCATTAGAGCAGGAGTGGTTACCGAAAGAGGGGTTAATGCTCTTCAAAAGTGGAGAGAATGGAAAGCCACTTCTCCCAGAAGGACAACCAGACCCTATTCCATTGAGTGCCCAGCTCAAGGAACAAGGGTTATTATTGATGGCATCAAAAAATATGTGGCAGGGTTCAAAAATCAATGCCAAAGAATTCTGATAAGGCAACTGGTTACTCAGAACTATATAAGCATGTGGTTGACTATTGGGAGACTGTTGTTCGAGAGTTGGAAGGGCCTACTGTCACAAGTACAGAATTGCAACACCCTTTTTGGCTTAAATCAAGGTGGCGAGAGGAGATTGAAATGACATCACTGAGCACAGATGACATAGAAGCTAGTGTGATGTGGAAGTGCAAACCCCACACTTTGTTGGACAAAGGAACCAAAAACCTAAAGCATACTTTAATTGCTGCAAGGATCTTCAAAAACTAATGATGGTTCTCATTACTCCAGATGCGTCATATAATTAGCATATTTGGATGGGTCAAATTATCGACACACCTGAAGTAATCACAAAAAATAATATTGTTTAAGGTTGCATGATTCAAACCACAAAAAAGGCGACACGAGAAGGAGAGCGAAAGATATAATGGATGCCTAGAGAAAACATGGTCTCCCAATCAAAAAAGACCCAGCATGTTTTATAAATGTTAAATCCATTCGATATGGTGGATGTCAAGAAGCGTTGATAAAGTCACGATTAACAAAACTGCAAGGGAATGTATGTTTTCTGAAGCTTAAAGCAATTACAAAATTATAAAATATCATATATTTAATATTCATAATTATTATAAACTCTTTAATAATAGTACCAAATTGTTTACTTAACTATATAAATTTAAAAAATGATATGGAAGATTGACTATATTATTATAGGATTTTATATATATATTATTACTACTACAAATTTTTAATTAATAATGTTATATTTAAATATTAATATTTTAATAACAACATCAATATTTATATAATGTACCTCTTATGCTCTTCCTTAATTGTTATTAGGCAATATATTATATAATTTAATACCTTCTACTTTTATATGTTATTAATTTTTTTCAATGAATGCTATAATTTATTAAAGGGTAGAATACAAAATAGAATATTCTTTTTCAAACATATATTCTAAAGAATATTCCTTTAATATTAGAAAAATTGTAATTAAATAGCTAAAATTGCTAATTATGCACGTTGTAATAAAGTGGGATGATACGTGAAAATGGGAATATAAAATAAATTACTAATTAATACTTAAGTTTTAATTATTAATTAATCATTTAATTAATATGTAATTAAGCCTTAAATATTAATTAATTAATTAATTAATCCTTCAATAACCTTACTTAGTAAGGAATATTCCTAAAATTCTTAGAATATTCATATTATTCTAAAAATAGTTTACAATAATGAAGAAATACTATCAAACATAATTACAAATGAAATCATTTTTTATCAACATATTAATTTTTATAATACTTTCTTTCTATCATACAAAGAAATCTTTTCATTTTGTCTAAATCATCACTCTCCGGATTAATTCAAATCATTTTGGTCAATATCTTGATGTTGTTGCCACCACTTAACACTCTCACGAATGCAATTGGGAGTTGCCATCATTGTTAATACATAAGATGTGATAAGAGAAGGTCTGCATAAAGGTCATCTAAAAACTGACGTTCCTTAAGAATAATTATAAAGCGCCCGGTTGCTATCCTTCATTTTAGAAAATTCAATATCACGAGAAAGAAAAGCTTCAGGAAATGTATGATACGGTGGATACTGCTCACAAAAATTTTCGAGATTCTTCTTTCTGAGGCACGTATCCAAGTAGTTCACTAGCTCATCCATGATATTGGTATCAGAATATGGATCGAAAGTGATTGGATGAATACAAGCAATGTTTTGGTTGAGCATAGCCTTCTGAGGAGAGTCGTCTACTACTAAGATATGTGCATTCTTCGTTATCCTTAAGCGATGATCTCCCCATGAGTCCCAATTATTCTTTTCATTCTTGAAGAAGTATGGCTTGCTTTCCTTTCTTATATTGTGAAATTCGAGAGGTTTATGACACATTCGCTGGTCAAAAATTCAATCTTTACGAATCACCTCTTCTGCAACACTACAATGTTTCTTAAGTAAACTCAACAGCGGTGTTAAGTTATGAATCTGCATGCATGACCAAATCCCCACAAGCGCACCCATCTCCTTAAGCTTTTGAAAGAGAACGATCCAACCCTGGACGAAAAATAATATCATATCGAAATTACCATGACAAGGAATGAAATCTCCTTGTTTGATTTCTGTTTTTCTATCCTGAGGGCCTTTGATGAAGCAGAACACATTGACATCCAACAACACAATATGGCCATGAGTAACATGAGATAGCGTTGCCTCTTGAATACTTTGCAAATACTTGTTTGCTCCCTTTCACATTTATCCGTTGCCACTATTTCGTTGCTTATCCCTTCATCATTTAATGTACATTATCCTTACAAAATTCAGATATTGCATGCGCTGAAGAGAATTGATTTCGGAACTGAAGCCAATAAAAATGATGATGCAAAAACTGAATTGGCCCCCATGGTAACGATGTTTTGAGCTGCATTATTATCCATTTTCCTGCATGAACTCTGTCATTCTGAATGTGGACAAGAAATTGTCGCCAAACCCCTCTCTTACCTCATGGCAATGCTGAAAATCCATGTTCTCAATTATTTCATTACATCTGCAAAATGATAATTAGCTGACCTTAAAATTATCAAGGTATTATTTACCTTGTTAATGTGTGACCCATGTTTGAACTAAAGCTTCATTAATCCTTTGAGAATTTATTTTCTGTACAAATATAAAAGAAATATACAAAAAATGCCTTATGTTACACTCATTTACAACTATTTCATCACTCTATCAATTTCATTATCAATTCTTCTTCGCTATTACCTTCTGAATGAGGCGAAGAAGGTCTAAGCCGCTTGTGAAGATGGTTCAAGATCTTCTGCATCTTCTATTGATGTTTCCATGGGTCCTGGAGTGTGCGAATGTTCTGTACTCCTCGAGATAACTTCCGGTTAATTATCTGATTGATGTTCGTTCTCAGACTCCGAGATTGAACCAGATTCACCTTCAGAGCTATCGCACTTATCTGGAGGGAACTTTCTCAAATACGCCTTTATGGATTCGTTGGGGTACTCAGTTGAGACCCAATCTATCCACTTGTTCAGGTCCTCAACCATGGTCTTATCCTTCTCAACGGCAAACACACATGTATGCCGAAGGTAACACTCCTTCAAGACGGACCCCCTAGTGCAGTAGTCAAAAACCCACGCATCACTGTGAGGACCCCTGATCAAGTTGACGATGCTCCGTGCCGCTTGACTTGTAATGTTTGGATAACGTACATTGCCGAATACGTCACTCATACCTATCGGTGTATCGGATGGAGGTTCAGGGCCGTTGGAGTGCAAACAGATGCCTGGCCAGTCATTTGGAAGCTTGAAATTGTTTGGCGCATTCCTAACAACCAAGTGAACAACAGTATCAATGCACTTGGGATTAGCATCGTTCATATAAAATCCTGTCCAACGATGTCTATTCTTCTTGGCGAAGGCGAAGGCAAAAGTATCGGTGACATGAGCAAGAATCAAGAAATAAATACCTGAAAAAGTAGGTATCAGTGAAGAGCGCAAGCATGAATTCAATAATAAATACCTTCTATGTATATGCTTGCACGGCTAAGTTTCTCCACCAGATCCTCTAGTGCCCTATCTGTCGAAAGATTTTTTGACACCCGCCGATCCATCACGAACAATTGAAACGGTTTCCTACAAGCAGTGATGTTACCCCATAAAGTCTCCGAATCTAACAACAAACATCTGTAGGGCTTGTCGTGATTCGTAGCATCCTCCTTTATAAGGTTCAATTCGGTTCTCCGCTGCTGAAGGACTGCCATAAGAGAAGGCGTCATCCCAATGTTCTCCTTTTTGGCGTTGGCGTGCAATAGATTCTTGCCTAGATCTTCCGATTGGTTCACCCATTCGACAAGCATATCATCGTTCGTCACATGCAAATATTTGCTACCTCTTCATATGTTGAAGTCGAGGTCCAACCCAGTTTGTGGCAGTGTATTCCCAACCACTCCTTGAAATGCCTGACCGTCTTCAACTCCATTGCCTTGAGATGAAAAGGAGAGGTTGGGCTGCTGTTATTAATTTGTAGTTTGCCATCGATCACCAAATCAGCCAAGACTTCCATCTCCTCCATCGTTGTTCCATTTAAAGGCTTCAACCATGTGAGCTTGAAATCGTTGTCTACATCCTTTGTAGATTGAACAGACTTAGCCTTCGGCGTCTTACTGGGTTTCTTTGCAGACTTTTCTGAGGGCTCCCCTTCACTTGTCTGCTTCTTCTTCAGTGTTCCTTTTGAAAAGGATTCCATAATCCCCAACCATTTGGCAAAGATCCTATCTTCGGGGCAAGAAATCAACATCATCAGAAAGATGTTTCCTTCCCGCCCACCTGGGCAAAATCAACTGCTGCAATTTCTTCAACTCTCTGAGGAAAAAGACAGATTAATATACCGGCGAGATAAATCCCGCCCAAACAATTTGCTTACCCGGTATTCCGCAGATTGTGTATTCCCTGCGGTAGCTCTTTGTGGTCGCTGAAGAGATTCCCACACGGCTCGCGTGTGTTTAAACTTCTCCCATATTTTGCTGTTGTAGTGGTTGGTGTCGGCAGCGTCCCATTCCGCCGATAACTTATGGTACTGCTCGATTGTGAGATTCGGCTTAGCTAAAAACGCCGATCTTTTTGTCAGCTTCTCACGGGTATGCTCGGAAAGTTTTGTTGCCATCGTTCCTTTGTTGTGTTCATCGAGAAGTCGTTGGGCTGCCGTTATTGTGTGCTGGCCACTAATGATGTAGTACTTGATAGATCTTTTATTCTCCGTCTGAATCTTCATGAGTTGTTCTGGTGTTGTGATCCAGACTTTGTCAGCACCCTTCCTTCTTTCATAGTATGGACACAAAACAGCATTATGTGGAACGGTATAAGAATTGTCGTCCTTCATCTTCTCCATGAGCTCAGCTACACGTTCCTGGTTGAGTGGCCTGTAATTGAAGTTTGGGTTGACGCTGCAATATTTAACCCTACAAGGATAAATCTTATCATCCAACATCATTTCCTTGTGACTTATTGCAGCATGAGATGCCACAGGTGCAGCTGACAAAACGATTGATGATTTTCTTTTGCGATCCGAATCAACATGTGTGATCCCCGACTGCAGCTGTTCTAGTGTTCTCGGCACACTCTTCCAGCTCCCGAAGCTTCCTAAGCAAATTGAACGTGATCTGTAGAGAACCTGAGACCGAGCCACCCTCAATCTCCCTTATGATGTCGCTGTGTTCTTCTTCAATGTGAAGAGGGAAGATTGCTCCACTTGCTGATTTTCTGTATTGTGAAGCAATATCTCCTGACAATACACCTACTCGATGAGTCTGAAGATCTTCGAAGTAGACATCCAGATGGATCCCCTCCATAGATGGGCTTTCGTTGAGTTGAAGAAGAACTCCAAGGTCAACATCATTAGTGAACACGTGAACGTCATTATCCACAAGTCGACAAAACCACCCGAATTAATGGTTGTAACTGACGACCTCTGGATCCGAGAACGTGACATTGGATGGAACAAGGCATATCTGTCGAGCATCGTCCAATCTGGGTTCGCAGCCTGCTTTCGGGTGCTTGACTAGCGAATCTACTTTCCATTGTTTTGCTTGTCCATGAGATGTGACAGAGGTTAATTTGACAGCAACCATGGTTGCTCCAATGCGCTTCCCATTTATCTTAAAATATGGCCAAGTTGATTCCAGAATCCCCCTGCCCATCTCTTCTCCTGCTCTTGTCTTTAATGTCACTTCAATTCCACATCTGAATACAAAAATGATTAGTTCAAGTATCCGAGTATAACAGATTTTATTTTAATTCTTACCCAGAATTTGACGACGACTCCATACTAATGACTCGATCTCCTTGTTTGATCAAATCGTCCTTCTGCAAAATAATACACTATAAATATAAATTATATAAAAACGCACACACACTTGTATAAACCCGAATATACAAAAATAATACACAGAGAGAAGTAGACGTAATTAACTGTCCGAAGCTCACATTTGTGTTAGTGCAAAAGAAAGATAACATTTCGTTTTAGAACCACCACAAATGTGAGCTCTGGACAGTTTTACATAGATTCCTAGCTTTTACTCGAAATATTATGATAAGATGATAAAAGTAAATAAAATGAGATATGCAACTTATATATACTAATACACATATATATTCACATGAAAAATTAATCTCGCCACCCCTTCAATGCCTCCTGAAAGAGTGGGCGGGATTAATCTCGCCACCTTTCTGGAGGCCTTGAACGGGAGTGCGGAATTAATCTTGCCACCCTTCTCGGTCTCAGAGAGAACTGGGCAGGATTTATTTCTCACACCCCTTCAGTGACTCCAGAAAGGAGGCGGGATTAATCTCGCCCACCATGTAAGGATGGTTAAATGAATTTCCCCACCCTTCCCATTCTCTCCATTGGTATGTTGAAAACCTTCTACGTCTCAGACAGAAACGTTTGGGATTGGTCCGACTCACCAATGGAGAAAAAAGGAAGGGTGGCGGGATTCATTCTCCAACAGGCATTGAAGACTCGGCGGGATTAATCCCGCCGCCCAGGGCCTTCACTCGTCCCTATGCGGCGGGATTAATCCCGCCGGACGCCAATTCCTCGCGGAATCGGGCGGGATTAATCCCGCCGCCTAGGCACTTCAGCAGGCCAATGGCGGCGGGATAATCCCGCCCGATTCCGAGCAGGGAATTGGCGTCCGGCGGGATTAATCCCGCCTCCCAGGCCCTTCACTCGGGCCTTAGTCGGCGGGATTAATCCCGCCGAACGCCAATGCCCTGTGCGAAATCTTGCGGGATTAATCCCGCCGCCTAGGCCCTTCAGGCAGGCCAATGGCGGCGGGATAAATCCCGCCCGATTCCGCGCAGGGCATGCGTACGCGGCGGGATTAATCCCGCCCACCATGTAAGGGATGGTGAAATTAATCCCACCACCCTTCTCAGTTCCCTCCATTGGTATTTTGTAAACCTTCTCCGTCTCAGACAGAGTTAGTCGGGATTGATTCAACATACCAATGGGGTAATGAAGGTTCGGAGATTAATCTCGCCACCGGGTAATGAAGGTTCGGAGGCTAATCCCGCCGCCCTCTCGTAAATCATGCGCTCACACATATATATTGGCTGCGGCATTTTTGAACAGGGATGGGTGGGGGCGGGATTAATCCCGCCGCTTATATCCTGCGGAAGTGCCTGAGCGGCGGGATTAATCCCGCCGCCCTCCGCGAAGGGCATGAGCGTGGGGCCGGATTAATCCCGCCGTTCATGTCCTGCGTGAATTCCCTGGGCGGCGGGATTAATCCCGCCGCTCTACGACAAACCGAAGAGCGGCGGGATTAATCCCGCCGCCCATGGCCTGCGTGAGGGGCCTCGGCGGCGGGATTAATCCCGCCGCCCATCCCCTGTAAATGCCCTGCGCGGAATCCGGCGGGATTAATCCCGCCCATTAGAACCTTCACACAGGCCATTGCCGGCGAGATAAATCCCGCCGCATTCCGCGCAGGGCATGGGTGAGCGGCGGGATTAATCCCGCCGCCGAGGCCCCTCACGCAGGTTATGGGCGGCGGGATGAATCCCGCCGCTCTTCGGTTTGTCGTAGAGCGGCGGGATTAATCCCGCCGCCCATAGCCTGCGTGAAGGGCCTCGGCGGCGGGATTAATCCCGCCGCCATGGCCCCAACCATATAGCGGCGGGATTAATCCCGCCGCCGAGGCTATAAACCTATAGCGGCGGGATTAATCCCGCCGCTCGAGGGGCTTAGCGAGAAAACACACACATATATATATGTGTGTGTGTATATATATATATATTGTATGTATGTATGTATGTATAGGAGTGTACGTGTGTGTGCAAGAGATAGATAAATAAATAAAATTATACAGTACTGGTACACCTAATATATGTGTGTACATAGGTATATATATGTGTGTATATGTATATCGTGTGTATGCGTGTGAGCGAAACAAATAAAATCATACAGATAAACAAACACACACACACACATATATATACACAGGAGTGTGCGTGTGTGTGCGAAAGATAAAACTAATAAATAAATAAAATTATACAGATAAACACACACATATATATGTGTGTATATAGATATATAATCTATAGAGAAAGAGAGAGAGTCTGTGAATATATAAGCATATATATAAACTAGTGTTGTATGTATGTATATATGTATATAGGTATATATATATGTGTATATGTATATTGTGTGTATGCGTGTGTGAGCGAAACAAATAAAATCATACAGATAAACAAACACACACACACACATATACATACACAGGAGTGTGCGTGTGTGTGCGAGAGATAAAACTAATAAATAAATAAAATTATACAGATAAACACACACATATATATATGTGTGTATATAGATATATAACCCATATGAATATATAAGCATATATATAAACTAGTGTTGTATACTATTTGTTAATATGCATTGATTATATATATATATATATATGTGTGTGTGTGTGTGTGTGTGTGTGTGTGTGTGTAAAGCAGTGCGCTGTGTGTGGGAGAGATAGATCAATAAAAAAAAATTTACAGATACTGGTACACTATATATATATATATATATATATATGTGTGTGTGTGTGTGTGTGTGTGTGTGTGTGTGTGTGTGTGTAAAGCAGTGTGCGTGTGTGTGGGAGAGATAGATCAATAAAAAAAAATTTACAGATACTGGTACACATAATATATGTATGTATATATGTATATAGGTATATATATATATGTGTATATGTATATCGTGTGTATGCGTGTGTGAGCGAAACAAATAAAATCATACAGATAAACAAACACACACCCACACACACATATACATACACAGGAGTGTGCGTGTGTGTGCGAGAGATAAAACTAATAAATAAATTTATACGCACACTCCTATACATATATACATACATACACACACACACACACACACAGATCTCACCTGTGTGCACAGCCGCCGCCTCTTGAAACCCTAAGAATATACCTAAACCCTAAAGGAATTAAATATATATATTAACCCTAATAGAATATTCCTTCTGAGAATATACTTAAACCCTAAAAAGAATAAAATATAGATTCGCCCTAAACGAATATTCTTTCATTATATTATTAGCGCGTGCGTGTGCGTGGGTGTATCACATACACCTCAAAAATATAAATCATGCAGGGATTTAACATGTGTGTGTCCATGAGAGTGTTAAAGTTTCATGTGTATCAATACATACATACACATTGCATATATTAATACACATAATATATACATACACACGTGTATACACACAGACATACACACATATTAGTACATAATATTAGAGAGACCGAGTACATATTATAGATCATGCATGGTGTATATGTTTGAGAGAAGAGAGACAGTACATATTAACATGGATCATGCATGGTGTGTATGTATGAGAGAAGACAGAAAGTACACATATATACATACAGAGTACACATATATACATGCACACGTGTATACACACAGACATACATACATATTACATGAGTAAATTCATTGTGTTACATTTAGGGTTTAGGGTTTAGGGTTTGCTCCCAACAAGCTTAATATAAATATTACACATGTAAATTCAATGTGTTACATACAGTCACACAGATTGAGTACATATATCATACATGCGTTGAACATGATGTTTTCAATAAAGAAGCAACCTATTTCTTCAGTTTGGTTTAGGGTTGTGCATGTGTGTGCATATGTGTTTTTGTAAGTTCTTGTAATGCGTGTGTAAATTTATGATTGTGTTTATATATGTGTGCAAAACAAACATCGAATAATTAAGAAAATAATATTAATAAACACACTAGGAACATATTTTAAATTATACATAATAATATATGATTTTATCTAATATATAGCCATATATAGTTTTAATAATATATATTAATTTAATATTGATAAAAAGGTTTAACATTGAAATATTCTTGAAATAATAAGAAATTAATTGAGAAAATCCCATTAATATATACAAATGTAAATTAAGTACTCAAATAATTAACTAAATTAATTATCATAATCATGTTTAATATTGGAATATTCTTGGAATAATAAGAAAATAATAAAGAATATCCCATTAATATAAAGAAGATTAATTACTCAAGTAATTAAGGAAATGATATTAATATATATATTATTAAAACTATATATGACTATATATTAGATAAAATGATGTATTATTATGTATAATTTAAAATATGTTCATAGTGTGTATTAATTTAATATTGATAATAAGGTTTAACACATGAATATTCTTGAAATAATAACAAATTAATTGAGAAAATCCCATTAATATATACAAATGTAGAATAATTACTGCAATAATTAAGAACAAGACTAATTTAATTATGATAATCAGGTTTAATATTAGAATATTCTTCAAATATTAATAAAATATTAAAGAATATCCCATTGATACTAGGAAATGAAAACTAAATACTCGAGTAATTAAGAAAATAATAATAATAAACAGACTATGAATATATTTTAAATGATACATAATAATATATCAATTTATTTATTGTATAAGTATATATTTATATATATATATATAATATAAATATACTTGAATACTAAGAATGTAGAATATAGTCTAAAATTTCGTAATATTAAACAGCTTGAATCACTTGAATAACATTAAATGCAATTTTAAAATACTCATTGGAACTGGAGAGTATATATGTCAGAGTGTCGGATATTTGTGTCAACTCATCTTAAATTTTATTTTCTGTTCTTTTTAAAAAATTTGAATTTCTGA